>PKRV01000901.1:418952-442142 GCA_003709505.1 Hyphantria cunea | reverse complement strand
CCCCCCCTTGTGATATTTCGTGATTTTTTATGAACTCCTCCCCCCCTTTCGAGCCTCACATGATTAATGGACAGCCCCTTAGTGAATATGGCGTAACTGTTAAACGCCGAGTGGTAATGGCGGGGTCAGAAATACGACCAATTAACGAGACCACTACACACCTTATCGGTAGGTTTAGGCGAGAGGCCACTGCTGAATTGTATAATTTTCTGTGTCGTCGGCAAGAATTGAGAGCACCCTGTATACGGTGACCGCGCTGTGGAATCTGTACCGAGGTTTGATGAATGCTCCAAAGCCACTGTATACTCTTTGTCACCTCTTCTGAAAAGTGATAAACCTTAAGTGTAATCAGCAATAACAGGTAATGATACATGTTTATGAATTATAACGATTCTAACTGTTATGAATGGTAGTTGGATCTATGATTCAGTTCATTACAGAAACTAGTTATAAATATATGGTTCGATGAACAAAAAATGACTATTAATCTATAATAATAAAAACTTGATCAAGGAAACGTTATACTATTTATTAACTGATAAAATCTTCAAAAATGGTTATTATTGATTAAAAATGTAACTACAAATACCTAATAATGCATCACTATAATTAAATAACATCTATTTCTAAAGTAAAATACACTACTTTATACTAATAAGGCTTTAATGAGAAGGTGAGGGCTGAAAATTAAAATTTCTCACCAGCAGAACATCGCTTAGAAGTCGGTGGATCCTAACATTATGATAACAGTTTTTAAGTGTTAAACTCGTTAAAGTGAAAATCACTACTGTGACAGTAGATAGCATTAAAATAGTACTTGTAACTTACAATTTTATTAAATATTGTATTAAGAATAAATATGTGTTTCGCAACTTGTTTAAATAATAATAATAAAACTTTATTTTCTCTCACAGATAAACAAGGGACAAAACACAAGAAAACCGATTTGATGAATTAATCGCAACATTGATTTCAACTGAAAAATAAATTCAAAACCGTTACACCACATTCGTGATTTTGGATATTTTTAATCTTTATTAAGGTATAGCGATAAATATATATCTGGCAACACTGGAAAAAACGTATATAACGTACTTTAGTTACAAATTTGGTTTATAATTAAACATGCTTTACTGACTACTAGTCGCAGACAACCGGTTGCCGAGTTTATTAGATCTGCCATGTGCCAAGAACGGGTTTATTGAACTGTAGTTCAATAAACCCGTTCGTAAAATTTAAAAAAAAACTATATTTTTTTGATTTGAAACAAAATAAAAAGAAATGCCTTGATTATCAAATTACTATCACACGATCAAAGTAAACAAAAGCGCCGTCGTAAACTTACTGATATAGTTCCGCATAGACTATCTTGATCATATCTGCCAGATTACTACAGAGTCTCGGATAGAGACAAATCTAACAGATAACTATATACATATAATCTTTCATCTGTCAGATAGTGTTACCTGGCAAGTAGCTGTCTAATGTATGTATCTAACAATGAGAGAAGACACTGATTTCTGTAACACAGGTCATTGAACCTAGCTCAGAGATCGGTAAGCTCAATATAATTTGTAAAAAACTTTGTTTTATGGTAATAAATTTATTATTATTATTATTATCTAAACTGGTGAAACTAGCCTTTAGTCTCTTGCATATTTTGCAAGAGATTCTTCTTGAATGAAATACGTAAAAAAAACCTAGTATTTCATTCGAAACACACATTTCTGTCCACATTATGATCACATTATGATCAAATACAATGTTTCGTAATCATTTAAGCTGGTTTATCGTCATCATTAAATAATTTAATAGCTATTCGAACCGTCAGCGTCGCGCGATAAACATCGCTGTGGCTATCAAAACAGTAAAGACATATTACAAATCTACCATTTCATAACAAAGGTTCACGTTGTTTCGAACGAATAATGTAAATTATTATTACTTGAAATGTTCTCTAGTTAGTAGCAGCATTCGACCGACTAAATCTGTTGTAGAAACACCGGCTGTCCTTTGGACTTCCCTGAAAATTATAAAACAGTTAATTAATTAATGTTGTATGCAAATCATATACATGCCGGAACTGATTTCAATTCAAGGCAAAATAAACTACACATTATTTTTATTAATTTACATATTTTAATTTTTTTTAAATAAAACAAAAAGTATTCCATTTCAAAACAGCTTTTGTCTGCGACTTCGCCCGCATACTGGTCCGTTATCGCGGTCATTTCAAACTGATATAATTTTTTTATTGATATTATATAGTTAAGTAGAGTAAATCGCAAAGCTTTAATGAAAACCATATTTAAATCGGTTAAGCCTTTTCTGAGATCAGCATGCACAAACGTACAGAAAAAAAATAAAAATCATAATAGTTCTACTTATTATCGACTAGCTACGATTTTATTATATGTATTGATTCTCATACAAATAATTGAAATTGCTGGCTGAGGCAAAGAATTTGCCTTTTATAAATGTATTGGTGGAATGTAAGCCGGCCGCTGTTAATTTGTTAGTAACGAACTATTGTTGCATATATATTTATATACTTCTTATTTTACCTTGATTGTATTTATGTACAATATAACCTACCCAATCGATTATTTCGGCGATAATGCCTACCTCTATATTTCAGTATAATTACTGCTGTAATCATACAAAGAAAAGTCGTTTAACATTTATAGATACTTGTTTAATTTGTGATAAGGACAATTGTTGGAAACGACTTTAGCATTTTTAGCCTTAAATTGTGGGTAGTTTCACAACAGGGCATTTAAATCCTACTAATATTATAAACGCGAAAGTTTGTGAGTATGGATGGATGTTTATTACTCTTTCACGTAAAAATTACTGAATGGATTTTAATGAAACTTTACAATAATATAGCTTATACATCAGAATATCACATGGGCTACAATTTATAAAGATACAATTCAAACCAATATCTTTGTACGGCGGATAAAACCGCGGGGCTCAGTTAGTTATCTATTTATCTATTGATAATATAGATTTACGGAAACTTAAGCTTAAGAATATCGACAGGCCTTTTTATTATGGAATGGGGGTAAACGAGCAGACGTATCGCCTGATGGTAAGCGATTACCGCCGCCCATGGACACCCGTAACACCGTTGTCACAAGTGCGTTGCCGGCCTTGGGGATGGGGGAGGGGGATGAGGGGAAGGTTTGGATTATGGGCCTCCGGTATCCTCATTCACTCGGTAAAACACAGAGCAGGCGCTGTTTCACACTCGTTTTCTGTAAGACCGTGGTATCACTTCGGCCGAGCCGGCCCATGCATGCCGAAGCGTGGCCCTCCGAGGCCTCAATCCATTATCTCAATATACCGCCATAGTGCGGATCACCATGCTACATTGTCTGCAGTCACAATGAGTATGGTGACCACTACTCTTGGATTCTACTCAGATTCTCTGTATATCAGGCACAGTAGTCACTTCGACAGGCTCATAAAGACCATATAGTTGCTAATAGCCTATATACATCAGCATCCTCTCAGTCATAGGAAGTCTTATGTTCAATAAAATCCGAAACGAGAGGCTTAAAGCGGCGTGATTACACCATCATTTTTTAATAAATTGTCCAACCATCTACTGGTTAGGGTTGTTGTTTAACCACCGCAAGGGTCATAGAACACAAGCTCCTTTTAGCATCGGTGATTAGCGATTTTGCGACTGCATCGATGCTACATCGCGTTTTAGCGAATCTCTGCATTCGATGGCGGTATCAAAATCGCGTGTCAGTGCTGTATCGCAATTTCGGTCGCCGTATTTAGCATCTAAAAAGCGACTAGTCGCCGATCGTCGATTCAAAAAGTAGCTAGTGTGTTAAGAATAAAGATTTAATATAATATTATATAATAAATAGAAAGAAGTCAATGTTGCTAACCACTGAAAAAATGGTCAGTCAATTTTTATAGGATATTTTTAACGTATTGTTATTTTATTTATTTATTTATTGCTGATGAAATACCACATAAACTAATATATATTTACCTGTATCTGTCTGCTTTTTTCACTAAATGATATGTATCTATTCCATCAGCAGTCACTGTAATATCATCTGAAAAAAATATATTAATTAATATTAATGTGACTTATGTTATTAACATCAAAGTTAAGACATAATTAATAATATTTTTCAATCAATCAATTAACAACCCATTATCCCACTGCTGGGCTAGGGTCTCCTCTCAGGAGAGGGTTAATAATATTTTTAATGTGATTAATTAAAAAAAGTTGTTTTTATGTTCTTTAAATTTTTAAAATCCAAATTCTAATGTAAATTCAGATGTCAAGTTCCATAAACATTAATATGCCTCAAACTTATTTCATTTTGACTAAATTTATATTGAATCCACAAAGGCTTAGCAAAAAGTTTGCATATTTACAGATGATCAGCACCTATACACACCTGGATATTTTGTCAGTATAACCTGGACATTTTTTCGGCCATTTTAACACACAACGCCATCTAGTCCCAAACTAAGCAGAGCTTGTACTATAGGTACTAGACAACTGATATGAATACATATATACTTTTTTATTTTGTAGTAATTTAATGTATCATATCACAATTAACGTAAATAATAGTTTAAATATTACAATGCAGGAGAGCCACGCTTCGGCATGAATAGGCCCGCTCGACCGGAGTGATACCACGGCCTCACAGAAAACCGGTGTCAAACAGCGCCTGTGCTGTGGTTCACCGAGTGAGTGAGGATACCCCGCAGACCCATACTCAACCCGTATCCCCATCCTCCAAAGGCCGCCAACAACGCAATTGTGACGCCTCTGGTGTTGTGAGCGTCAATGGGTGGCGGTAATCGCTTACCATCAGGCGATATGTCTGCTCGTTTCCCCCTTATTCATAAACAATAAGATGCAAATACATGAGATATATATAGTTTGACAATGTCATTGAAAAATATAGTTTTTAAAGATAAATGGATTTGATGTTTGAAAAACATAATAATAGTTACAAAGATTTTTTGTTCCAATTTTTGTTGTTAAGGAAAAAAACAGTTTGCCATATCAGTATTTTATTTCAACTATTTCAAGGTAACCAAACACCGCACTGAAATAACGGTTCTTTTGAATTCATTGCAACGTTTCAAAGGTTGCATTTAATATATTGATTATATAGTATCACATATTAAACAACACCATATTCTATGAGATATTATTCTCTCAAAGAATGATGTTCTCTGTGAGTTTATAATTTGTATAATCAGTGACTCAATTGATTGCCATAATGACAACTGATATGAGCTTGTTCACCTTAAATCCACACACAGGTTTCGGACCTAGTACAGACTTCAGCTCTCACTAATTTTAGAAACTTTATACCCAGATCTCCTGTGCCTAAAATTTTATCTACCTAGTGTGAAATAAAAGTTTATTATCATTAAAATATCTGCTTGATTAATGCTTCTTTTCGAGTTAAGTTTTCTCTAGAGGTGATTTTTTGACATCATTTCAACTACATATGGGATAAGCATATATGTAGTTCAAATGGTGGCAATAATAATAATAATATTTTTAAAACAAAGTATTGTTCTACTTAACTATGCTAGTTATACTAATTGGTATTGTATGGTTTTGCTTTAAATTTGCCTTCTCTGTGGTCCTGCATCATTTGCTCCCTTAGATGGTTCTTATGCCTCCCGTGGGATAGAATAAAGTGGTGGAGTTTTTTATGCTGTGTTACATTTTATTGTCTATAAAAACCAGAATTGTGGTTTTGTTTTTTGAAAGACATTTCATCTCATCCACATTTTTTGTATAGTTATTATCATTATTTTCATTACAACTAAGACTTGAGAATTGAAGACTTTAAACACTTGACATTGGAAGAAATATCTGATTAGCTGGTTGCCATTCCATCAAAAGAAGAAGAACCAGGATTATGAAATTTAAGATATTTAATAAGTGAATTTACTATTGTTTTAACTTTATGATAATTTAAAAGAGAGGCACTGAGTATATTTATTCACCTTTATCTCAACAGTTTCTTCAGTATAGAATTAGGGTATTTGATAGGCATTATTGTAAAAAGATAATATTTTACAGAGCAATCTACTATTAACTATATGTTTAGCTTTAGTCAATATGTGTGTAAAAAATTATTAAATATTGAATTTTGTAAAATAAAAGTTTTCAATTACATTGTGATGTTTTTGTTACAACAAAAATCAGTAGTCCAGGAGAGGAATAGTTTCCTCATTTCAATATGAATCATGAATAATATAATCACTATCCTTCCTAACAAGATAAATCCTTAAAAAAATATTAATGACTAGTTTTATAACACTATATTTATTATATCATGGATAACCTTTTGTACAATCATAATATGAACCAGTTACCTCCATGTACACAAAAATCACACTGATACTTGTCCAGTGTCTCAAGTGTAGTGACATAAGGTGCACCTTCCACCACCTGGTCCACCCACTTGATGGCACGCACCATTTTATATCGTTCCTCCTGCGTAAATACAGGCGGCCCTTTATGCTTTGAGATTTCTTCATCTGTATGTACCCCCACGATCAAAACATCTCCCAGTGCTTTCGCTTGCCGTAATGAGTTTGCGTGACCAAAATGTACCATATCGTAACTGAAAACAAAGATACAGGATAGAGAACATTGAACCTAAATCTTCAGCGAATTATAGGAAATTGCGTGCAACGCGTGTTTTTTTGCTACTATTCGCACTGACGCAGATTATTATGAATGATTCCAATGAAATTGATTTCTAAAGAGCCGATATAAATCACTATTTACAGAACTTACAATGTGGACGTTACTAATTTTTTTTTCATTTTACAGTAAGGTTTTACATTACATTGATGTAAAAATAAAAATTCGATATTACTCACCACCCGTCGCACCACACTCGAACTTGTTTTTTGTCATTAGTCTTGTTTTCGCCCATGTTTATGTAATTTTGTATTCTTTTAGCTACCTATTATTAGCCTTGATCACTTCTTAATTTTGTTTTATTTTAATTGAATTAACCGCAACCACTCTTTACTAATACCACCGCTCTCCAGCAAACACTTCAAAGAACTGATTTGATTAACTGTCATGTGTCAAACTGTCAGTAACTCGTTTTTAGAATGTCGATTATTTTTGTGATTATGATTGTCAAGTAGCTGACTGATGCCAGAAATGTTTGTAATAATTAAAAGAGGCCATATGACTAAATAAAATAAATAATACCTAAATTAAACGACAAAACTAAATAAGTTTTGTTAGAGTATTTACGTAAAATTTAAATGGAAGTCCAACTCAATCTATTCATACCTGTCCTAGACCACCAGCTTCTAAAACACACAACACTTTCTAAATAGGTCCTCAAAGTGTTGAGTAAAGTCAGTTTAATACACGATGTGTTGGCATCAGCATGGGTTACATACCCATGCGTGGGTATAGTTTTTATGAAGGTTTATTTGCATTATATAAAAGTTGTGTGGTTAGGTTGCATAGGAGATCAGCGTTGCAAGACGTTCCGATTTTGGCGGAACGTACCGATATTTGAATCAAAATTTTACTATCCCGTGCGGGACAGGTTTTATCTCGCTTTTCGGGGATAACTGGAGGGACACTGAAAGTGAAGTTATTTATTTAGCCGTAGTGCTTTATCACCAATAAAACTGGCAAGCAATAAAAAAATAAAATAATAGTCACTATTGCCATCAATAAACAAATCGAAATCGCACCTGGCACCAGTTCTTTCAAATAAATGTAGCAGAAAATCAAAAATATTGAGAACGACCTTTTTATCGTCGTCGTCTTTTTAATTTCTGATTACATACGTTCTTTTTTGCTTCGTCCTGCACTCGACAAAAACTAAAAAGTTTCAAAACCCCGATTTGCTAAAAAAAATTGGCAACGCTACATAGGATCTTTTTTTTCTTTTAGCCACATTTTAGCATTTAATTTTTAAAACAACATTTATTAGCTTTTGCTCGCGGCTCTGTACGCGTATATTACGTCGGTTAACGTGTCTAAAAGGAGTCTTGTTCAAGGTCCAATTTGTCTTAACACAGTAATACATCCAAATTGGTTCTGCGGCTTAGCTGTGAAAGTGTAACCGACAGACACACAGAGTTACCTTTAAAATTAAAATATTAGATTGGAAGTATGTGTAATATCACTGCTGTAAAAAATATTTTTAGTTAAATTAATACATTTCATATATTTATATGACATATTTAAATTATATTTTCCATTTACAATTTTACTGCCCTCATATTTTACGTAATAGAAGAAGAAAAGGAATGGGTCCTTTTGGACAGATTTCAAGTTTCCCAAGATGGACAGTCAGATATTTGACAGTAAATTGTCAATCAAAATACATTAAAATAAAGTTAGGGAAAAACCGTTGGAAGTGAATATGAAATTGGTATTACTCGTGAAATGACTTTGAGCTCTTCACATGATAATATAATTCATAGGGGGAAAAAGAAAGGGAGGAAAAAGAACTTAATGAAAATTTCCATTGAAATGTTCAAAAATGTCTTGTGAACCGTATAATGGCAGTGAGTCTTTAACACTGACTGCACGTAGAGGTAGGCGACAGAGTAAGATTAAAATGTTCAAAACTTATGACACTTGCGATGGATTTTATAGGGGGGGAAATTTAAATGAAATAAAGAAATGTTAGAAATAACGTCACTCGTAACTTTAAAAAAAACATATTTAAGAGACAAGAAGATCACATTGTTAATGCTGCTACTGCTGTGCTGAATGTTATTTCGAGTTCTTAATTCAGACGATATAAGTTTAATGAGTGCAGAGCAATGAGTCCTACGCTAGCAATAATTTAAGCCGCTGCTAAAAGTAGAAGCAGATCACAGTCAGGTATTGATGAGAAACTTGATATTAATTTGTTAGATATTAATTTCAATGGAAATTAATGACGACATATAATGTCAGAATGCGAGACGCCAGAAAAAAGGTGAGTGTGATTGCGACTGTGGAGACATATTGAGTATTTAACGACGTTAAAATGAGTAAAACTACAATGAAATAATTCACATTTTGGCTCCGGTTAGTAACCTATTTTCAGAAATAAAAAGACAACTGAAATCCTATTATGGACGAAGTTTTCATGACCAATATCTATAGGCGACTATATCCTGAAAGACCATAGTCATTCTTTAATTGATTATTTCGGTTTGTTTTCATCTTGTTAACGGTGAGAACACAGCCCTGATTATATATTAACAACTAGGTACTCATTAAATGCAATACAGTTTTTTTCTCCTTTTTCCAAGACTAAGTTATTCCTATCATTATTTGGGGTCGGTTAATGGTTCAACTGGTTTAACCTGAATATCAGTTTTCCACGAAGAGATAGGCTGCGGATCTCCGCAACCCTGAGGGCATTTGAGGGCACTGACGTCCCAAGAACTATTGCCACACATGTTCTTGTCAACTGGGACCGACACGGCGGGTTTACGTGTCCTCCGAGGCACGGGCGTGCAATACTGCCAACTTCCATACTGCGCAGCTCCGTTAGATATACCCAATAACAATTTTTGGCCTGACCTAGGTCCTAGGTCACACTCGAGACCTCTTGATTAGCAGCCGCATGCGCTAAACGCTATACCATTTGGGCAGTCAAATGCAGTGCAGTAAATTTTAAGATGCCATACTACAGATATCTGGTGTCAACGGTGTGCATTGGATTTACCCTCATTAATAAAACACAACAATTTTTAAACCTAATTTGAATAATCTTTATAGATAGGTCTTGTTTAAAGGAAATTTTTATTTTTTATTTCCATTTAAGAATAAGACTAAAGTACATATTCAAACACAATCTGTAACGCGCTGCATATGCCTCAGCCTAAATTATCGTAACCAATATCTAAGTATAGTTATGCTCGAACTAGTAAACGTACGGCCAGTGTAGCGTAAATCATGAAAGCATGGCACAGTTTATCTAATCACAGCTTGAAACTTAATTGGTTCGTTGGAATCACGCCACTATGAATGACGAATGCAAATTGATTTTGTTAACAGTTGGACTTTGGGTCTGTCTGCCTGAAGTGCAGAGTAACTAAATACAGAGCCAGTCATAGGTTAGAGAAGTTATCTCAATGAATCTTCCGATCCAGGTCGATGACATTTTCATCATTCATTGGATACCTACTTGTTTTATATCATTTATATTATGTCTTTAATTATTATTAGTTGCTAAGGATAATTATTTTCGTGGAATTATGCAGAAGTCGGTTCATATTTAATTCAACTTTTTTTTTAATTTAATTTTGGTATCTTTTTAAGTTAATTAATTTTATGTTAAATCATTTTTCTGCCACTATTGAAAGTATAAGAATAAGTATATTTAGATATATTAAGCTATTATCTCCGCATTCTTTGCAACTGATAAATTTATTAACCCCTGACGCAAAAAGAGGGGTGTTTTAAGTTTTACGTCCATGTCTGTCTGTGTGTCTGTCTAAGGCATCATTTCTCTTAAACTGATGACCGATTTCGATGCAGATTTTTTCGTTAGAAGGCCAGTTTCTTTGCGGTGGTTCTTAGCTATATAATATCGGTCCAACAGTGTAAGATTCTCTTTTCCAAAGTTATGTAAGGCACACAAAATTTCATAAAAACGGTCCAGCCGTTTTGGAGGAGTTGGGTTACAAGCACCGCGACACGAGAATTTATATATTAGATTAAATTGTCATGAATGGCAGGGGTAATCAATTTTTCATATAAGATTTTGATATGTTTTTGCGAAAGACGATCCCCATTTCATGTCATCCACATATTTATTATCATTAATTTATTTATTTACGTATATTTTTTATCATTAACTTCACTACGACGAAAACTTGAACACAAGAAGGCTTAGAATTGAAGACTTTAAATACTTGACATTGGCAGAAATAGCTAATCCGGCTAGTTGCCATATCATCAAAACAAGTGAAGAAGAAGATTTTAATTATTTCGCAGGTTTTCATTTTGCCCTGTAGTTTTTAGATAACCCCACATATTTTTATAAAAGGTAATATTTTGTGTTTACCTAACCTTCCGATCGAATTATATAGAACGAGGACACAACGTGACAAAAGCAGAGGCGTACCTGGCCTGTGAAACGCATGTGTGCAATCATTACTTTAGCGCCCTTTAGCAAGCGTAGCGCCTTCTAGTAAGCAGATTCATTAAAAAGTGAATACTGGCGGCGCCCTTAAACTACTGCACTACAAACCCTGCACTATAGGTAAAAACACCCGTGGACAAAAAGTGTAATTTGATGAAAACATCGGATAAATATACCACTTAAATCAGTGGTATGATGTATGATGAAATTTCATTAAATATTATGTTTTGTAGTTTTGTTTTAACAATACTGTTTAAATTAAACGCATACATTGAAATTGAAATAAATATATTTTAGTCTTTAGCGTCTGACACTCCGCCATTGGTAATAGCGAACGTTGCTTCACTTTCAGGCAAGTCAGGAGAGTCATAAATTTTTGCTATTCTGTTTTCTCCGCGACCTTTTCTTAAAGCGATTCTAGTAGTAGACGCATGCGCAAGAATATTGCCACCTATGGGTTTCTTAGGGTCAGCTTGGAAGGTCAAAGTTGCCCCAGGGTCTGCAGTCATTTGGTTTGTTATGAACACTGCTACGTTGTACTCTTCAGATATCTAAAGAAAATGTAATGACTAGTTTAAAAAAATATCTGATATCACTCATCAGTTTTCCTTCATCAGTACCGCTATAGCTATTCTAAATGTTAAGTTATCGTAAAAGCATTAAAACAGGACAAAATAGTTTATAATTTTATCTTGTGTTGTCTTATCAGAAGTTGAACCACTAAAAACGCGTGGAGACAACCCGGATGCACCTTTATCTATAGAGACTAGTTGTGTCTCCCGTTGTGAACTTGAACTGAATATCCGTTCATCTTTTAAAATTTATAAACACACATTATAAATCTTACGACGCAAATCGAGTTTCGTTTTATTATAAAGATTATAAAAATTCACAATATCGTTTCAAACATGTAATAACAAAATAATTGCCTTGTTATGAGTTTAAATTTATGCAGACAAGTACTTGATAAAAATATTAATCTGTACACAGTAAGTTATTCCTGTCAGATATGGTACATAATTATTTGCCAAAGGTCAATGATTTAATGGTCCAATGGATATTACGTTTAAAAAAGGTGCAAGTACGAGTAGGTTTCATGTTCCGAAGGTTTTGTTATAAATCGATTGTTGTAAAATGATTTGTTGTAAATCGTTCATCCGAATTCGATATTCGAAGAACTCTATTTATTTTCCGAAAATAAACATAGCTTTTTATTTATGAATATTTCATTTGTACGCTTTATAAACATGGACCTACCTTTTGCAAGCGTGAGAGAACTTGAGCCAATTTCTGTTGCCTGTCAGCTAATTCCCCACGACCTGAGAAGTCAACCCTGAAGAGGGCCATGATCGAATCTATGATGAGCAGTTTGAATACTCCGGCTTCTTCATGAAACTTAGCTGCCACGTAATCTAGTAGTTCTGCCTTTATAACGATACGAAAAACTATGATTTTTCAAAAACGAACGAATTACTTTAATGAAGTAGCTATTCAAATTAATACAAACCTGATGTTCTGAAGTATACGCTCTAGCATAAAGTACGTTGTCTAATACGGCACTTTGATCTAAATTAAATCTGTCTGCAATAGGCCTCAATCTGTCCGGACGACTATTATGTCGTTAAGGATTATTGAACACAATACTCGTACACAATTCTGTCGATTAATTGTGTTCAATGTAATTCACAAGTAACGAAAATATCAACGGACATACATAAGAAAAGACGAATTAAGAACATTCCCTTATTTTTTTAAGTTGGTTAAAATATCTTTATAAACCAGTTGCTATTTTACAATCTTTAGTCAACAGTACAGGAGATCAATAGGAAGGGCAAATTTGTACGAAAGGATACACAAGGGAAGATTATCAGTACCAATGTTATAAAGAGGACTGATTCTATCCTGAAAATTCTGTCACTAACAGAAAGCGATACTATTCAGAAGTGATTAAGGCCATATTTTAGTATGATTGAACTAAAAATTCAGCTCAAAAATATTAATATTTGTATATCTAGGAAGAAAAGCAGGCGGTTAACACCCAACGAAGGGACCACGACGTGGTTAGTTTTAAGTTAGGCATTCTCTACTAATTAACCATTGGGAAAAAGGAAAGTAGGAGCTTTTTGATTATTAATTGTATTGAAATAAACAGATCAAATGCCATATCAAATACACATAATATATATAAACCTAATGTACTCACAAAAACTAATACATATTATACATGCAACTAAATATATGTAAACAAAAACAAGTACGTACAATACGTACACATACGCAAATAGTATAATAAAAATAGTGGGTAACAGTTATGTGGCTGATGATTCTGCCAGTTGTTTATTAAGATGTTGCTTAGCTTTCGTTTTAAAGGAAAAAGTATTGGTAGCCATCCTTATTTCGAGAAAGAGCTCATTCCAAAGAAGAACTGAGTGAACATAAAAAAACTATCCAACAAATTCTGACGTATGTGAGGGACAGCGAAGAAGAAGGTTATTGGTGGACCGAAGGTTTCTGTTGTGATTGCTACACAGTAGTTGGAAGTAAGAGGTAAAATATTTTGGTGATGAACGGTTATTTAAAATGGAGTATAACACTGTTAGAACCCGTAGTTTTCGTCTTGGACGGATTGGTAACCAATTGAGCGGCAAGTGGAAAGAGGATACATGATCATATTTACGGAGATTATAAATAAATCGAATGCAGTTATTAAGAAGACGGCCAAAGTAATCGAGCAGATCTGCATTCAGGTCATAACAGCACACAGGTCTGTACCAGCATAGTCTTGGTTTTCGAAGGTAGAAAATTTCTCCGCCGATAAAGCGCCCGAAGAGTACCATATCACCGTGGGAGAGTCACGCTTCGGCATCCATGGGCCGGCTCGACCGGAGTGATACTACGGCCTCGCAGAAAACCGGTGTAAAATAGTGCCTGCAATGTGTTTCACCCATAATCTAACCCTTCCCCTCATCCCCCTCCCTATCCCCCGAGGCCGGCAACGCACTTGTGACGCCTCTGGTGTTATGGGTGGGTGTCCATGGGCGGCGGTAATCGCTTACCACCAGGCGATACGTCGGCTCGTTTGCCCCCTAATACATAAAAAACCCTTCAGGCATTGATTTGCAACCTGCTCACCCCAGCTTGGTGTATAGTCACGCCAAGAATCAAATGTTTGCCGTAGACGGCCTTTTCCAATACTTTCACTCATTCGCCCTATAAATTGCTATCGTGAGTCATTCGTTCTCCATAAGAAGGTACATGACTAAAGGACATCTTAAAATATTAAATGTTACGAATTGCTATCATGTGAAATTTGAAGAATAGTCACATCTCGTCCCTTGACATAGACATGATGATGTAAACCACTTAGATATCAAGCGACATTTTTTTTCATTGAATAGCTTAAGATATGTTGATAAGGAAGTGTGACTAAAACACAATCTTCGAGTTTAGCGGCTTTTAGAATTTATCAGAATCAAGATCAAAGTGATTTTGATATTTTAGTTTTAGTTCATTTTTCATTTCAAATGGTTAAATGAAATATTTAGTAAAAATAACATAAGCAATAATGAAACATGACTAAGTTGTATTTAAATAAAATCAGATTGTTTAGAATAATTTGAATTTTAACCTAACTTCCTGATTAATAAATATTTTTTTAAATACCAACCAAATTGATTAATATTTGAGCCATGTATCTAGTTAAGTCATATAGCTATTCAGTTAATATGATTATGTGATAAATGCGCAAATAAAATTTCAAAGCTCCATATCATTAACATTCACACACAACAAATATGATAAAAATTATAAAGTAAACTGTAAGTTGTTGTTGAAATAATAAATAAAATAATTAATGCACCCATATCAGTTTATCGTCTATATTATTGAGTCTGCTGACCGCAGAAGAATTCCGTCATCTGCAAAGGAGATGCAGTAAAGTATATTTTATAAAATGAAATGAAAAAAATATTTTATAAAAGCTACCCATATTTCTACAGAGTCTAAACGTTAAATTATCGATTTGATTATAATGTAGTCGGTAATCTACCCCGAAATATATAACGCCCAGTCAATTTTAGTGGCATATCCATAATTTTCTTGCGATGATTTATCCGATTTCTAATCAAGAGAATCTCTTGACTGTTCAAAATGGTTTGTGAAAATAAAGCACTAAAGAGCTTTAGGCTCGAGAACTTGCTCGTGAACGCCCGTGCGCCCCGATCATTAAATTTACAGCCTCTATAAATCTAAAACTAATACTTAATTTTTTTTTTTAGTGTTAAATTTCTAAATGGTCACACCCACACAATTAACAACAAAAAGGATACAAAGTGTGTTCAGTATCGAGAAACATGACTTTGCCGCCGTGGTAGCCAGTTGAGTTAGGTATTTGTGTCGTCACACACAACGTATGTGACAACTGCGTCTTGCCTGTACGGAACTCACCAAAAACTTCAGTTATAGCCATGGATTCGATCCCGCCAGCTAACAATTTACTGAAAGTTATTTAGAAAGGAGGATGATCATTTACATTTTCGTTTTATTACCCATTTCGATGAAGCCAAAAGGAGGGGTAATAGTTTTTTTAGTCTATGTCTATTTGAATCTTTTTTTATGATCAAGCTACCAAAATGACTACACTGCCTGATTGAAGGCATGAGTAGAATGGAGGTCTAAGAGTGGTGGTCACCATCCTCGATGCGAACGTGGACAGAGCAGCGTGGTGACCCACACTATGGCGGCCTAGTGAGATGATTTTTGTACTAGATAAAGGAAAATTATGGGGTCATTTGTGAATAAATAATATTTGTATGTTCCAACGTAGTGACCCAACTACTGAACCGATTATTATTAATGAGGTGCCAATAAGTTCGAAATAATGACCAAGGTGACTTAAGCTATATAAATTTTGTCAAAAGTTACGAAGACGGGTACAAAAAGATTTTTTCTGACCCAACAGCAAGTTTTCGTTCAAGAAACTTTAAATAAATAGATGTTCAACTGTTAACAACTGTCAAGGCTATTACTCAGTAGGAAGGAAGATTCATAGGTCGTTAATTTGAATATAATTAGCAAAATATAATTAGAACAAATCAAAAGAAGGTACTACAGTAATGTAAGGTTGACAATATTTTTCATTCAAACGTGAGCCCTCATCCATTAACTGAATTTCATGACAAATCACACTCACTCTTAAATGTAAAGCTTAAACCTTGCAGATATCACAATGGTTGTCATGAAAATAGTATCTAAGACCTAATTACTTGAATCAATATGAAAGCAAATATCTAATTATTTAATATACCTAATGTTTTGTTCAAGCTTAGGTTGTTTTGTATATTTAATGTGACTGTCTCAAACTTACTCCAATTCCATACTTCCGGTACTAATTTTGAAAACCTGTTTTCGACGATCGCTAACTTCTAATGCTGTCATAAAACCAAGTGTCACAACTTTTTGACAAGCTTCTTTGATTTTCTCAACTTTAGTATCTGAAAACCCTTTGATATTACACAGTTTTTTCTTTGTAGACATCTGTATTCCTTTGATGGTGCATATTCCAGCTCCTTTTAATTTCTTAATATCAGCTACGTTAATACCGTGTTTTTGTAAAATATCAACATCTTGAAAGAAGCTTTCTTCGTCCTCATTTTCTGAAACATTGTCATCAATAATTTGGTTTTGGTCAATCATAGCAAAGAAAAGTGTAATTTTACGCAAGTTTTTAATCTACTTTTGACTTAAATTTGGCGCGTTTATTTTTTTGTTATCGATGAAGATTTTGTTTTTTAAGTTTCCGATTAGAGTAGCAGGCACTTTAGGCCTATGTAGTCATTGAGGTATAATGTACGTATTATTACGTTTACTAATCCCCAATGACAACAAATATTTATAATTAGTTCAATGTTTGTAGTGGTACTGATTTTAGGAGCTGATTAAATCTTGAAACTTTAAAAATATTGAAGAATTTTTAAATATTACAACTTCTAAAAATAAACTAATGACTCATGACTTTAGAAGCCGTTTTAATTACTGAAAATTGAATTTTTGAAATAAAGCTTAGGAGATTACGCTTTTATTACGTATTTAATTAGATTATTTTTAAATGTGTTTGCAACTGTATTCAGTATTATGTATTATAATCCACCTGGAAACGCGATAGATATCAATAAAGTTAAAAATCAATATATACGCAGAAATCGTGTTTAAAAAAGTAAGTCAAAAGTTTTCTTGCAAAAGATAAAACATCAAACGTTACCATAGCATGATAGAAAAATATGTGATAAATAGCAAGTATCGATATCTCGGTGACGCTGTGGAAATCCGACATATGTAAGCATAACCAATTAGGATTCTGAGAATAATATTAGACGATTAGCGAAATATAAGATATCACAATTGTAAACAAATAGTTATTACTTATTCATCTTATTCAATTTAAAATCTATTACCTAATTAGATAGTTTCCAATCACTCACTGTGTGACATATACATAAAGGGAAACAAATTAAATATTTAGGAACTAAAGTATCGACTCTAGCTGGCAACATTTAAAAATAAGTACTTGAGCTGACACTATTTATTATATATTATACTAGGCTTTTTCCTAAAAAAGTCCCCTTCAGATAAAGCGCTGTGATATCAGATACAGTCACGGAAACGGAATTACGGAAACTGCTCATTATGTACCTGTCATGGTGACTACTCATGAATATTATTAATGGTATCAAAACGATCCAATCTTCTGTTCTGATTCGCAAAACTACTTTAACTTGAATAATAATTCACGACGTAAATACGACATAAGATTTAAAACTGCAATGTTAATTAGCATAAAAATTACATTTAACAGCAGTAAACATGACCGTCCTGTCACATTAGTTCCATTTATCGTCCTGGGACTTTTTTAATGAGATGGAGTATACCTCACATCTGCTAAAAGTTATTTGAATTCTTTATTTTTTTTTAACTAGGCTACTGCAGACTCTAGTTAATATGTTTGTATTAGGAGACCCACTTGTGGCTATATTTTCTAGGATTTTTTCATTACTTTCTGAAAATTAATAATAATCAAGAAAAACATTTAACTCACTTTAAGAATTTTTGTAAACCAATATAGAAAACCATGACGCTTTCATAAAAATATGAAGTAGTAATACAGGAAAAAAGTGCTGCCATATTAAAGTTTTGGTAAAATAGCCATGGACATCTTTCGCTCATCAGACTGTTTTTAGTCGATTTTATAAGCATGACCCTACTTAGCAGCGTCACTTTGATTTCATATTGTATTTTATAGTCTATGCCTCTATGGTTTGATGACTTCGCTACGCTGAGAAAGAATCGTTAGCGGCGCAGTTAAAAGGATTATTTTTAGTTTAATTAACAATTTCTTCAAGATTTTTACCGTCTAATCCATCTCAGTAAAGGTAAGGGCGTAAGTTAACCCAACGGAAGTACTGGAAAGTGATTATTTATTATGTTCATATATTTCCTTCAGTATCACAGCCATGTTGAAGTAGTGTTGATTTTGATAAGTTTTCGTCAGTTTATCGTTCAAAAAGTTTAAAGTTGATCACAAGTATATGTGACAGACCCAGTTTTGTTTGTGTTGTGATAATAAAGTTAAAAGTCTTTGCAATATGAAAAGTGTTTCAAAGTGCAACTGTTTATGGCGTCGAGTCGTCAACGTCAAGGTAAGGGAGGATGTGCCTTCAATATACATCTCAACGTAGCATTTACCAGTTATAAAACATTTGTTACGATGATTGTTAAATATCTTTTAAATAGAAGTGATACTTTCGAGGCTATCACATTTATTTCATGCTTATTATTATCTGAGATATTCTGACCCACACTTAAGTATCATTCTCATTAGTAATTTACTAAGGGTCTGACACGTAGATAGGTTTTGGAAGTAGAAAATACGACAGCATAAAATCAAAGTCACAAAATTTTCTACATATTCAATAGATGTCAAAAGTTCTTATTGTAAGGTGTAGCTCACTTCAAAACTTAGTATTATTCTGAATTAGGTCAAGTAAAACTATGTTAAATAAAGTGAAATAGACAATAAATTATAATGCAAATGATCAGTAATGCACTGTAGTATTTTGGTTGAAATATTGTAAACTTTTAGTTTTAAAGTTATTTTACAAATTTTGCTTTTAATGATATACATGAGATTGTGTGAACTAACATTTGAGAGTCTTGCATAGAATAATGTGACTGGTTGAAGCTATTTATTCCATTAAAATAACAAACAGTGCTTGTTTTGGGTTGGGACTTAAACTGTCAAGTAGTCAATGTCATGTGGTACCACCATTTATTTTCAGAGATGGATTCGGAAGATTCTCGTGATCAAAGCTCATCTAGTAGTTCAAGCTCAAGCTCTCGGAGTCGAAGGAGCTCATCATCTGATAGGAGTGAACCATCTAAAAAGAATGCAAAGTCCCCTCCTCATTCGGTTAGATCCCCTAGGTCCGAAGGACCACGCTCACCATCACCTGATAGTCGATCCCTATCTCCACATCATGGAACACGACCAAAATCTCCTCATAACCTATGTGGGGCTCACTCTGATATTAATTCACCAGAAAATTCAATGCCTGGATCACCAGTAGCATGTGCTAAGTCTCCTGAAGGTCCACATTCTCCGAGCGATGTTGGTTCCAATATAGGTTCGCCTGGACATGGGGATCAATACTCGTCAGCCCCAGTGTCGGCAGGAGAAGGACCAAAGACTCCACAGAGTCCATCAAGCTCAGCTAAGTCTGCTCCTGTTTCACCGGATAACAGATCTAGACCTGAGTTTGAAAGAAATATACAGAGGCGATCTCCATCCTCCAGTCCTTCACCAGACAGGAATTCCTATAGATCGTCACCTAATGTTTCACCAGTTACAAAGAAAAATGACTGGAGTCCTAAAGAAAGAAATGAAACATGGCGAAGACACACAAAAGCTGAGCAGAAAATGGTGCCTGTCCCTAGGGCCCGTAGTAGATCTGATTCAAGTCGTTCTAGCAGAAGTTCTTCATACCACAAAAGAAGTTCTAAAGACCCTGCCACTGAAGAAATTTCTGAGGGTATATGGTTTTTTATAGTATTTTATCAAAATCACTAATCAAAATATATCAAAATCAAGAGCACTAACTCACTAAAGAATTTAATATTGAAGTATTAAGGTAGAGTAAAAAAAAGTGCAAAGAAACTCAAAAAATATTTAGTAAAATTGTTCTATTATTTCTGGATGAAAATAAAATCAGTATGGTGTAACAAATATTGGTGTTTTCTAGGTGAAATGGAATCTGATCAAGAAGATAGAACATCCAGGGGCAAACCAACTGGAAATGATAAACCAGATGGAAAGGATCTAAATATAAGTCATGAAGATCTTTCTGATGTGTCTGACTTGGACTCTATGGGACCTGAAGATACTGACAAGGGTGCTAAGGTTTGCTTATAATTTTTAAAAGGCAAACTGAATTGGTTACTTGTTCAGTTTGTTATGTACTAAAAATCATTTTAAAAATGATTTTTAGTATATAACCTGTTTTATGTATCTACTCTTTCATATAGTAACATATTCCGACTAGTAAGGGATACTTGGATCTTTTTTCTTTAATAATTTCTACCAATAGATATTGGTCACAGAAGGTTCCATGTATACCTACCGGGAGCAATAATCTGGAAATGTTTCTAAGTATCCCAGAATGGAGATAATTTAGTAGGGATGCCTAGAACAGGTGCAAAACCTCTGTATTATTTGCATTTAGTTTTATTTGTTATTGTTTTAATTTAATTTTTGTCCTTACAGCCCACATCGCCACCCCAATCTGAAAAAAAGTTTGATGCCAAAGTCAATGGTACCAGTTTACAATCATCACCTCAATCAGACAATGGAAAGAGTGATATTCCAAAACTAGAAAAAGTATAAAACATTTATTATTAATCTATTGGTCATGGCATTGAATTAACTTTTTTTTATTGACTTGATTTTTACATATGTATGGATTTATTAATTATTGTAAATTTCAGGTACCACAAGAAAAAACAAGCAACACAGAAGATGGAGAAGAACAGTTAGATTTTGAAGCGGAAGAAGGAGAATGTATAGAGCCAAAAACTGTAGAACAATCTAATGGTGACGCTGAGGACAAGACTATTGATAGAGGTAATCAACCTTGCAACAGGGAATATGCCTACATTTTTTATTTGTCTTAAATATTTTTTCCTAGATTCTTTATTTTCTTCACAATATACTCACAGTATTTTTTTATAATGTTTTTTTTAATGAAATTCAAACTAACAAACTACACTACAAAGGCTTACGTCATCGAAATTATATTAGAAGTATTTGTCAGAAAAATTACATTCTTCCATGATTTTTTCAGCAATTATATTTTTTTATAAGTAATAAGTAACCGAAACACCAAATAGTAAACAAACACAAAATGACAATGATTTCTATGGCTATGTCAAAAGCGCCCGCATAATGGCGGCGTTTGAATAGCTCAAATTTAGTCAGTGTTTTAAATTTCACTTTGAAAATTAGTTTGACTATTTTCAAACCTATTTATTTATTTTTCCATGATATGGGGATGTACATGATCAGATTAAGAAATAAAAAAGCACATGCATATTGTAATAGCATGTCCATGAACATTTTTAGGCTCTTGTAAGATGGATACATTTTCTTATCATCTACTAGACTTTATCTTGTGTCTCATCATCAACCAGCCTTTAATAATCTACTGCTTTATATGTGGAGGAACAGGTGTCATGTCCATCCAATCCAAAGGGAGGATCCCGACCAGGCGAGGGGATTATGCCTGTTGGTAACGGTTGATGTTGGGAAGTTGTATATATATATTAATCGGCGCGAGAAGTTCTAACGCGCGATGCAGGATTGGTAGCTTCTTCATACTCTATGTTACTTCGTAGTTCCGTGTATCTTCGTTAGATGGCGTTGTCAGATGTTTATGTTGCCACTGCCACATGTATGTGGAAGTCGCTAGTCACTAAGCTTCTCTTAAGAAAGAATGTTTTGGCATACTGTATACCACACTGGGAAGACGGATTGGCATACGGTTCGTTTCAACTTTACCTTCTTTTTCAATGATTTTGTTAATATATTTTGCTCCCTTAGTTGCTTCTTATGACACTGTTGAAAGAATAGGGTTGGTGTCACTCCATATTCTAATCCATCACCACTCAGATATATTTGTGTTAGGAGTCATTTATCTGATCTATTTATAAATGTGTAGATATGTTTACTAAAAGTCTGGTTACCATAGCACAGGCCTTGCCTAATATTATTATTTTTGAGTTGAAACTATGTAAACATGCCATATTGAGACAGGAGTTTTGTAATGAAAACAATTTATTTAAGTGATTAACACAAAGTTATAGAGTAATTACAAAATAATAACTAATGACTTATCTATGTAATTAAAAATGAATCACAAAAATGTATGTATGCACATAACTTTGGATTGACTGCACCAAATTGGATATTTTTTTATGTATTTGTTATTGTCAGGACAAGGTTTATATGAAAAATATTTTTAAAAATGAAAGGTGTTATATATTCTTAGTCCGCTTAGTAGCATGCGGCCCTGCAGGCATACGGGCTTACTAAAATAAGTTTTCACTAAAATAAGGTAAATCAGAACATTTTCAAGAAAATTAATAAGACTTCTAGGTTTGAATAAATAGTAATTAGTAGTAGTTAGCAGTAATGAAAACTAATATTCTTTTACTAATATATGTGCTAACTACGTTTTTAAAGATTTTGGTTTGGAATTTAAATTTTCATTATATGTACAAATGAATATTTAACAAAAATAAATAAGCGGAAGACTATAGAACATAATGAAGTGATTTAGGCTCTTATTATTTTAAAAACAAAACTATAATTTATAAATATATTTAATGACACAAAGGTCTTATTGATAATTTAAAAGAATACCAAAATAATTAATTAATTAGAATCATTCATTATTTAAAATTTCAATTGCAACTACTTCGTCCGCTTGGAATAGTGACT
>PKRV01000901.1:371130-418910 GCA_003709505.1 Hyphantria cunea | reverse complement strand
CCCCTCCCTACCTCATATGAACCTCTGACAATCTTTTCGCATTGAAAATTAGCCTATGTCCTTTCCCACGTCATAGACTACTATCTGTGTAGTCATAAATTTATTTAAATCGGTTAAGTACTTTTGGCGTGAAAGCGTTACAGACAGACAGAGTTACTTTCGCGTTTATAATATTAGTAAGAATGAGATTCAAAAAGTTTTGTTGTATTAAAAGCACTAATAATACTGCCAGCTAAATTAGTAGTGTCTGCCTTTAATGGTATATGTTGATAGAAATAACTGTGTCGATCGATCGTCGCGACAGGGTTGAAATAGTTCATATGTAACCTTATGTGATAGTAATCAAGTTTGATTGAAAATTTCAACGTAAATTCATCGTAGTTATTGAGTTGCTGCCTAGAATTTTATATGGGTAGATAGTTATTTCGTTAGCAACTTATATTTGTTAATAAAATGTGTGGAAGCGACACCGAATTCGTTGGTCGTTTTAACTATCGTGTCATTCGACGACGTAACAAGTTTATAATTATTCGCCAACTTGCCAAAACTGGTGAGTTTTGTACCTAGTAGACTGTACATTATATTATAATACGAAAGCGCTCGTTGCTCAATTTTACCCACGTAGGTAAAGAAATTTCAAAGTTAAGCAATCCTAGACAGATCAGTCTATATGATGGGTGACCATTCTTAACATATTGAGACCTCTCCATGTATCGTTAAGCACGTTAAACTGTTCGGCCAGTTGCCAGTTAGAGATCTAAAAAGTCTAACAGTCTTTTTACAGAACATTCCACCTAGCAACCTTGGGTGCGGAGGTCTGATGACGGTAGCTCCATGTAAAAAATCTAAAGTCAACCTTATCGTAGCAAACATAAAAGAAGACAACAACCTAGTTTGTGTGATAGTACAGAATAAATATTAATGGGCTTTGAATTTAAATAACTGATTTTAATTACAGAAGAGCCGAAACCTGGTCGGCGATCAAGAGGTTCATCGCTTGAGGAAGGCGAGGTTTCAGACGAGGCGGAGCGTCGTCCTGAAGAGAGCGAACCGCGACCGGTATGCAGGTTTTTCTCCCGTGGAGCTTGTACTTGGGGTGTTAGTTGCAGGTATGCCAACTTTGTTACTTGAAATCTAAACTTATTGCTTGTTGTACCCTAGAATAGTCCATTAGCAAAGCATGCCACAGGTAAAGCTTTTCCTGATAACTAAAGATAATATAAATAATTTTACTTCTCCTCTAAGTCTCATTGGTCTAATTTTTACTTCAGAAACACAGTTGACTCAATGTTTAGCTGTTATACTCCTTAAAATGGGCGTATCATTAGGGACCTATATACATAAATAGAATTAAGAAATAAATCATGAGACTTACATTTTTACATATAAGAATCATAACCATTGTTGACAAATCTTACCTCTGTTATATTTGTATTACAGATTTCTTCACCCTGGTGTAACGGATAAGGGCAATTACAATATGTTTGATGTTGTTCGCGGTGTGCCTGCTAGTGGCTCATATCCCACGGCACCTGCAAGAGATGTCGCTCCTCCAGAGTCCGCTTGGGAGCGTGGACTGCGCACAGCTAAGGAGGTATGACAATTATATAATGTATTGCTCTTTTTTTTTTAGCAAAAATTTCATTTTCACATTAAGTTTACCGTTAATCTTTGTAGATATTAATTTTTTTTATACTGTAGGTCTTTAGAAGACAGGGTTTTGTCCTTTTTCCTTAAAGGAGTTCTTTAACCATTGTTGCTATATTTCTATGGTTGAGGTAAGAAATTACTTAAATTAAATGTCACAAACAATAAACTAACTTATGAACTCTTGATTCGGTAACAGATGCTCAGAATAGCGAACAAGCGTAAGGAGCAAGACATGGACTTTGAAGAGAAGAAACTACATCTATCAGTGGGTGGTGTGGTGCACGACCCTGACGCAGAACTAGCTTATGCTGCTGCGGCTGTAGGAGCGTCCCCACCCCGACACCACGACATACCACCTGCACACTACAGAGATCCTGAAGCATTCAGGTATAATTGTGTTTTAAACTTTTACATTATAAGCTTTCCAGTGCATGATAACATACAGTTATGCGGGCATCCTCTGAAACTATAGCGAAATTTATCTTAGAGAAACCCTAAGAGGCGTCTCCTGCCTATCCGAGTTGTGACAATCTGGAACAGACTTGTTGTGCTATGAAGTACCTATCTAAATAAATTTAAAGGAAAATAACTTGTCTACAACCTTTCTTACTGCAGCATACAATTAGATTTGAAGTCTTGCATTCTTACTAAAACTACATTTATTATTATTAATTATTATTATTCATACTACTAAATAAAGAAAAACTTTTTGCAATTTGAGAGTAAAAATATCTCATTATTTATTTATTTGACCAATATACGTTACTGTAGGATATTTGATTTAAAAATAGTTATAATGCAATAATTATACTAAGTTACACTAGTATAAAACTAAAGTAAGGATATTTAATAATACATTTATTTACATGTTAAAATTTAGTTCAAATACTTTAATTGATGCCTGCCTGAGCTAGGGTAAACCTGTGTTTAAGCCGATCGCTTGACTTAGAATTTATAAAGTGATTACTTAGATTTTTTTTTTAATCAGGACTAATATTTTTCAGAGCGTATGGTCCAATGTATCGAGGTCGTTTCCCTCGACCTCCTGTGGACGAACGTGAGCGGTATTACAATCGTGAGCACATGTATGACAAAGAACGCGGTTATGAGAGAATGCCACATTATGACGAGCGGGTACCTACCACAGAAGAGGGTCCTTATCACAAGGTATATTAAATAGTATATTATTTTTTACCTAATTGTCTCGCCTCATGAGTAGGTTTTGTATCTATCTGACAATCAGTTTAATGATAAATGACCATTACCCATTTTATGGTGCCTAATTAAGTTATAATTACATACAGTAATATTTATAAAACATTTTAATAGCAATAAAAAAAATCCTAGCTGGACAGATAGATAGACAGTAGTATAAAAATTTCGTGGTTCTATCATCATTAGATAATTGCATGCATTTTGTTCTTTTCTTAGCTTTTCATATCCAGTTTTTGATACCCATCTTATGTAGATCATCATTTTGATGGTAGACTTTGTGTTTTTAGATATTATGTTAATAAAAATGTATGAGATCTTAGATCAATTCAAAAGTTCCCTTGCAAGCGATTTTAGTTTGTAAAGGCATTTGCATTTTTTACAGTTACAGTGCTATCTCCAATATAATTTTTTAAGAGCTATATAATCGTCGAGATACCTTATTTTTTGTGTAATTATATGTAGAAAGGAAAAAGGGAGCACCCATTAATTAAGTGATAAGTTTTTACCAATTTTGCAATCCCTCTTCTTCCCTAGTGAGATGTCGTAAGATTTAGCTGAACAACATCCTACGTAATATTTTACAAGATGTATGTCTCTAGTGTAGATGCATTGGATTAATTAAAAAAATATGCTTCATGAAAATGAAATAATGTTATTGAAAAAAACGATTGTGTGGTTTTATGAAACCACGGTAAAAGTGAAACCTTATGTTCACATGCAAATAAATAAATCTAATAAAGCAAATGAATAACAACATTTACATTAAACACTGACAAAAACAAACAAATTAGCGTGGAGCACTGGCACACCGACCGCGTCACGCGTCACGCGAAATGTGATACACATACCAAAAAATTTGAGACGGTGTATTAAAAGTTTCACTTTAAAAAGTACGTGATATTTGCTGAGACCTTTCTCTTTTCTAAAGTAAGATTAGATGAAATTTGATTCAACACCATTACTCTTAAGGCGTCACGTAATTAATGAACAACTCTGAAGTGTTCGTTGAATGTTTCCAACAGAGACGCGTTCGGTCGTCCCGCGAGGTGATAGTCCAGCGGGCTGAGGTGGAGCGGCGAGAAGCTCGAGAGTCTCGCGAGGGACGAGAACCGCGCTCGCCTCGAGAGGGTCGGCGTGACCCGCGCACGGACGAGTGGGCCGACCCCTGGATGCGAGCAGAGCCCGCCGCAAGACGCCGCAAGCCGCCCTCCTCCGACGACTCCTACTCATCCTCTAGGTACGACGCCTCACAAAACCTGACCATAGGGCTGGGTGCGCACAACAATTCTACATCAACAGCCTGTGATACTCTAGGCCTCTCAGAGAGGCCTTTGCTTCGATCCTGGGGGACCTGAAATAATATAGTCCGGATCCTCCCCAGAGACCGGGGTGGTTTTGTTTGTGGAATCACCACATACCTGGCTTCGCAATCCCCGAGGGCCCGGAGACCCGAAGGGATTTTTCAACTTGTCAAAAAATTAGACCTCTCATAGATCCTGACACTGTATTCTTAGTCTGTCACAACTTCGATTCATAGGAAATACTGGCGCCTCCTAATTATAAAATGCATCTTGTTAAAATATCTGAAAAGATTTACTACCAAAAAACAAATATTATTTATTAATATGCCAATATTTATTTCCTGCTTCTGTTGTGCTTGAGGTCTTGGGTTCGATCCCCGGGTCGGAGGATTAAATGTTTGTATGAAATGAGAATATTTATTTCGGAGTGGGTGTATTCTATGCATAATACTTATGTATGTATTTATATCGCTTGTCTAGTACCCATAACACAAGGTCTGCTTAGCTTGGGACTAGATGGCGTTGTAAGCAAAAAGATAAAAAAAAATTGTTGTGTCAAATCAGACATGAAAATAGAACTGTGAAACTGCGCACCTAGCTTATTATTATTGGTTTCCTAGTGTTCATTCATAGTTAGAATTATTGTAGGCAATTGTAGAACACAATTTTTATAATGTTTATTTGGAGATAATGGTCATCTCTTGATATATTAGTGTAATATTTTATCGATAATTATTTTGTATTCAAGTGGATAGGACTGAAATAATCTTTAAATTTTTAGTTCACTTACTAGTAAACATTTTTTATATATTTTTAATTATTTTCATGTTATTAATTTGAAATTTTATCCCGCTTCGTCCCTTTTCCTTGGGCGATGGGTTTCGCTTTCATAACTCGTTTAATATTGTGGTTTTTCGGTGTTCTCCTCATACATGTTTCTATGTTAACGGTCATTATCGATTAATTGCATGTCTCTGTCAACATCATCGATCATTCGGCCTCGCTATCGGTCACCGGTTGCGTGTACGCCTGTAACATCTTTGTCATCTCTAACAAACATGTGTGCATGCGTACGCGTGTGTGTGCGTCGACCGTACCCGCCCCCCCCCCGCCCCCTTCGTCCCGCTGACCCCGCAGCTCTTCAAATTCCAGTTCCCGAAGTTCGCGATCGCCGAGCGCGCGTCGTAAGAGAAGGGCGTCCTCTTCGTCGAGACAAAGGTGAGATCGGTTCAATCGTTACCAATCGTGTCCAGGCCCGACGATGCAGAAGCATCTCACTAGGCCGCCACGGTGTGGGTCGCCATGCTTCACTTGCATTGTCCGCATTCGCAGTGAGTATGGTGACCATCACTTTTGGATTCTACTCATGTTTTCCATCAGCCAGAGTAGTGTCGGTTTAAAGTAAAGTGGGTGTATGATCGTAGGCTGTCACCGTCGGTGATAGTGCGAGAGCGGCGTCTGGCCACGGCGCGCGCTACGGCGATGAACCCGCCCGCGCCCCGGCGTCGTGCCCCATCGCCCGCGGCCGCGCGCCAGCTCTCCGCCAACCCCCCGCCGCCCGCTACACACCGACACAAGGTTTGTTCATTCATTCACCGCCCGCATATCACTATCGCTTTCTCTAACCCGCTTGCTTGTTATTTACAACATTCCTAGTTTACCCTTCGCCGGTATCTGACAACTGTAGGGGTAAACTTTATGTATCACGTTAAGTTCTGATTTTGTCATGGCGGTACTATAGAGCGACACCTTAGAGTAGCCATATGCAGGTTTTGACCCTCTGTCAAAGTATAAGCCCAAATGGACCTACGCATTATACTTTTCTGACACAGAATGTATTTGTGTGTGGGAAATTCTGAAGGAAATTTTGTTATGGGTGATTGTTTTTGTTGTTGAAAGACTAAAATGTGTATGTGTAATGATTTTCCCCTGAAAAAAAAGACCGACTACAAATTAGTATCTAGTATTTTTTTTTTTTTGTTTTTTTTTTTATATTTAAGCTGCCAAAATTACTCTGCCTTGCCTGATGGAAAGCATGAGCAGAATCCAAGAGTGGTGGTCACCATCCTCAATGCGAAAAAGAACAATGCAGCATGGCGACCCACACTATGGCGGCCTGGAGGGAAAGGGGATGGTGAGGGGGATAGGGGGCGTTGGATTGGGGTATGGGCCTCCGGTATCCTCACTCACTCGATGAAACACAGCGTAAGCGCTGTTTCACACCGATTTTCTGTGAGGCCGTGGTATCACTCCGGTCGAGCCGGCCCATTCATGCCGAAGCGTGGCTCTCCCACGGTATATCAGGAAAAGACGCTATAGTTACTCTCTCCTCTCTTTGAAGTCTCCTACCGTATTGGTAACTGTATAACTCAAAATATGGTCAAATTCTTATAGTTATGAATTAATCTATATACAACTAGCTGAAGCCCGCGGTACAACAACAGCCGTGGGTAGCGCCGCGGAGCAAAGCTAGTCTAAAATATAGTAACCTAAGTTACTACTTATATCATTACCATGTACCGTTAGTAAAAAACGGTTGTTTTAATATTATAAACAGACACTTCAATTTTATTTATTTGTATAGATTAATTTATAGTAAAAAAATTCTTAACACTGTGTAATACTAGTGTAGAATTCGCGCCAAGCCGAAGTAACGGTGGCAGTATTACTACTCTGGGACAATACTTTTCAGTTAATTTCGTTGTTCAATAACTCGACATAGGCAAAATATGCATATAATGCAAGTACATACCTTGGATTGCTACGGGCACTCGTTGAGCTTATACCTCCGATTGTTCAGGAGTCGACTAAATATCCAGGGATTTCGGTTCATGTAAGCGTCACATGCGAGTCGCTTTGATAAGAAGACGTTTCGCTCGGTACCAGTCGCGCCTCGAGGTCATTTCACACACACCCTAACTCCAAGTGTACGAGTAGTGTTGCAATTGCATACATTGCCTTTTGCTACGATTATTGCCAGTATTGAAAAACGAATAGTTGCACTAAAAATTACGATCTATATTGTACAGTAACAGAACATTGTGTATATTTTACAGGAAGAATTGGATGCGTATGGCCGTAACAAATCTTTAGGACGCAACAGGGATAGAAAGAAATACTCAAGGTCTTCCTCATCAGGATCAGGTATTGTGATTACTTTAAAAAAAAAATAATGTGGGGTAGTTGACACGCTTGTCAAATCAGTTTTTGTTTGTATAAAAAGTATACTAAATAGCCACTTACAACTTCAATATTTTAGACTACTCAATTGAGAAAGGATCAATTTCAATGTTTATTTGGTTAAAAAGCTGAAATAATTTTATTTTCTTTGTTCTTATGACATGATTATTTAATGAAGCGAAAATTATTATTTATGACTAGCTTTTATCTGCGTACTCTACCCGCGTGTATGTCGGTTATCGCAGTAAAGAGCGGCCTATACCTTTTCTGTGTTGTCCATAAATTAGTTATCTCCATTCCAAATTACATTACAACCAAAATTTGCATTTTGTGGAAATAATTCTTGTCTATTCATGCCTTTTTTGAACTTATTTGTAGACTTAATTGTTTAACATTCCGATGTAATTATGAGACTGAACATTATTTCTTAGCAGTTATATTTAATTTCAGTCACGTAAATTATTAAAAAGAAACAGTCTTAAATCCTAGTGCAACATTATTCAACAGAATCATCATCATCATCCAGCGAGTCAGAGAGTGAATCGCATTCATCTTCTTCGTCCGGCAGCTCTGGAGCGAGACGAGCTAGACATGCTCGTCTCCTGAACGCAGCAGCCAGACCTAGGTGGGTATTATGTAGCTTACATATCACTTTCAGTCTTATGATATTTTTTTATATCACATCACATCAACAGTTCAGTCCAGTGTTGGACATAAACCTCATCTAGGAAGAAGATCTTGACAGATTATACCACGCCTGCCAGATAGGGTGGTATAGAGCTTATTTATTTATTTATTTATTTAAAACTTTATGCACTTTTGTACAATGGCGGACTTAATGCCCAAGGCATTCTCTTCCAGTCAACCTTAGGGTGGTGTAGAAATCTTATAAGGTTGGTGGTGCACAGAGGTTTCCGTGTGAAACTAACTAAACAGTACACAAAATAATAAAAGAAATACTTAAACATTTATAAACACATATAGGATACCTATGTCTTAGATACAAACACAAATACATACATATATAAATATACATACACACAACTATATTAGTACACTAATAAAACTTGAATATATACCAATTATCGGTTAGTAGTTTCTGCCATTTCGTTAAGAAGGAGCTCATGCACCTTCTTTTTAAATGTGAAACGGTTTGTGGACATCCTGATTTCGAGTGGGAGCGCATTCCAGAGCAGTACCGCTTGGACGAAGAACGAAGAGTTCACGAAGTCAGAGTTGTGAGAGGGACACAAAAGAAGCAGATTATTTTCTGATCGAAGATTCCTATCGTGATTAGAGGACAGATAACGGAAGTATGGAGCAAGGTATGAAGGTGAAAATGGTGAGTTGAGAAGTGAAAATAATGTAGTAAGTGCTCGCTGATTGCGACGCAGGCGAATAGGTAACCATTTTAATTGGCAACGTAGGGCAGACACGTGGTCGTACTTCCGGAGATTAAAGATGTATCGAATGCAGTTATTAAGAAGGCGGTCTAGTTTATTGAGGAGATCTGCATTCAGGTCATAATAACATACATCACCATAGTCAATAATTGGAATAATTAAAGACTGCATGAGAGTAGTTTTGATGTTAGTAGGCAGGAAGTTCTTGAGACGATAAAGTGTTCGCAGGTTTCCAGTTACTTTCTGGCTGACGTAGGTAATTTGAGCTCGCCAATCAAAGGTCGAATCGATGAGTAAGCCCAGATCTTTGACTTCGGGCCTAAACGGAATAACTGAACCATTAAACATGATCGGTGAGATTGAGGCGATATCGAGTCTGCTCATTATTCGTTTGCTGCCTACTATTATCGCCTGACATTTCGTTGGGTTAACCGATAGTCCAAATCTAGTCGACCACAACTTTATGAGCTCTAAATCCTTGTTGACCACGTCGATAGCTTGCGTTATGTCCTCCACTCTCGCCTGTGAATACACTTGAAGATCGTCTGCATATAGGTGATACGCACTCCGAAGCTGTTGAGTAATGAGGTTAATGAATATTGAGAATAAGAGGGGAGATAGAATGCCGCCTTGAGGAACGCCAGCGTGTAAGTTGCACCAACTCGATGTCGAGTCATCAGCACGAATACACTGCTGCCGCCCCTGAAGATAAGTGGAGAACCATTCCAGTGCCTCAGAGGGTACCATAAGATATGTAAGGATAGACAGAAGGATTTCGTGACTGACGGTATTGAAGGCATTAGAGAAGTCAACTAACACCAGTACTGTAACTTTGGTGTCTTCCATGCCCCTCCGAATATCGCCAGTCACTTTAAGGAGAGCGGTAACTGTGCTGTGACCGGGCCTAAAGCCGGATTGCATGGGGCTCAATAACTGATTTCTGTGAATAAATTGTGAGAATTGTTTATAGACGCACGCCTCAAGCACCTTAGATAGGAAAGGAAGAATGGAAATAGGACGGAAGTGTTCAGGAAGTGTAGGATTATTATTTTTTGGGAGAGGAATAATATAAGCTTTGCGCCACAAGGAGGGGAAAGTTCCGGAGTCGAGAGAGAAATTTATTAAGTGAGTAATTGCAAGGAGAATACTGTCTAAGATGGTGACAATCATGCGACGGCTAATGCCATCACATCCTACGGCATTAGATTGGATAGATAAAATTATCTTTTTAATATCCTCGGGAGGCACCGGAGAAAATTCGAATGAGTCAGTAGTCGGACTGGTAAGACCAGATATGTAGTTCAGAGTGTGACACTTAGTTTGAAGATCCAGAGTAGTTTTAGGTGAGAAATAACGGTTGATATCGTTCAAACTAACTGACTTATTTAATAAAGAATGATGTTTTTTACCAATTCCTAAGGTGCCCAGAAACTTCCAGATACTGGAAGAGGAAGAAGACTCTATATTTTTAAGAATATGTCGGCGTTTAGCGTTGCGTATCACCTGATTGCACCGATTCCTTGCAACCTTATAAAGGTTCCATCTATCCTCGTCGCGATTTTTCTTATACCGAAGAAATGTCTGATCCCTCCTCCTCATGGCAGCCCGGACCTCTTCCGTCATCCAAGGTGCGGGTGCTCGTTTTAACTTTACGGTCCTAGTGGGAGCGTGAATATTAAATAGTCTAATAATAATGTCGTTGAAGATACTAATTTTGTTATCCATGTCGGCCTATTTCTGCAGCGTCTGCAAGCAACCTTTCCACGTCCATACTTCGAAAACTGCGAATCTGTACAAGTTTAGGAGGTGATTTATTTCAAGTTTTCTATCTCTTTGCAGTGATGTTGTAGTAGATTGCTTCTATCTTAGCAACCTCTTCCGACACTCATGGGGTGAGTTGAGATAGTGACACTCCGCATTCTGAATCCTTTTACACAGACATTTTATATGGCAACTCTCAACAAACCGAACCATATATTCCATATAAATATAACAAAATAAATAAGATTGTAAATTTATTGCTAAGACATTACCTAAAATGCTAAGATCTCCATTATATTTAAAAGCACTACTTACCCCTTATTAACATAATAGATAATAAAATCATAGTGTAGGGTGTGATATATATATTTTTTATTTTTTACCATTGATTGATTGATACCATTGATTTTTTGGTTATAGGTTAAATGCAAAATCAAGTGCTGGACTTGCTGCAGCTGTGACAACTATTACGAGCAAGAAAGAAGTCCCCAGCGATAAAGGTAAACTTATAAAAAATATGATTTTCTTTCCTTAGCATCCAGATAATATTTTACAAGTTTTTTAAACTTAAACAAAGTGTCTGGAAAGTGTAACTAAGTTAAGATCGCTTACATAAGATGCTATTCTTTCAGAAACAGGTGGAAAAAAGCGTCCTGCTTCACCAATAAATGCTGTGCCTGCCAAAAAATCAGTATCAAGAAGAGAAGAATTGTTAAAGCAATTGAAAGCTGTTGAAGATGCGATAGCGAGAAAGCGCTCTAAGATTTAAAACACGAGATTGATAGACGCTATCCAGCGCGTGATAGAAGCCAGTTCGGCGACAAGCCAGTTGTTCACTTCTGTGCGGAGTACATTGCTTGAGCATAAATTTGTACACAACGTATTTATGGGCCTATCTATCGAAAATCTTATAATATGTAGGCTAGAACAATTAATAATTTTAGTAAAACATTAAATACGCGGACAGAAATGAACTCGTACAAATTTTAGCATTTACGTCTTGTAATGTATGTAAGATTGTGTTAATATTAATATAGCAAGTAATATTGAAAAGTTTGTATATGTAAACATCAGATTCTAATTACGTAATCATTGTTATGCTGACGGGAAAGCGGGTGTATCAATTATACTGTTGACATAATGCTGAATATATAGTAAATTTATTTTTGCTATACATTAACTGAAAGTGGGAACCTAGTTCAGTAGGTTTTATTATGAGTAGAATATCACAGAACATGTAATATCTAGTGAAAAAATAAATGCATACTTTTTTAAGAATACTTGAGATTTTATTTACAGTTCATTATTGTTATATTTGCAAGTTGGTATTTTCTTGAAGATGTATTTCTCACAAGAACTTGATTGAAATTATTGCACAGTAACATGTTCAGTGCATTGTAAGCTATATATCCCACACCACAACTTTGGGCCTCAGTAAAGCTAAAACCTCCTTGTGAAATAAAGCCCATGACTTGTCTTGTAGAGAGGTTGCGTACTATTGCTGTATTAGAGGGTAACCACAGTTCTCTCATAGTTTTAACATACTCAGATGGTTCTTGTTGAGATTTTCTTGTGGTCTTTGATTCTTTAACCTGAAATTAGTAAAGAAAGAAATGTTTTTATAAATAACATAATTTGCATTACAAAACAAATACAAAATATAGTATTTGAATACAGCATCAAGCTCACCAAGAGATTTTTCTTTTTAAGCTTCATTCTTTTCCTTTTTAATTTTTTTACCAATTGTTTGTGCTCAGAACGTTTGCTTTTTCTAGTTTTCTCATTAGGATCTTCATGAAGTGGCTCAAATAAAGTTTTTATGGCAGCTAAATCACCTGGTTCTGGCATACAAATTATTGCATGATTCTTTAAATTACCCTTAGTTGCTAATTTTAAATGTACTGGAATTAAACAAAACTGTCTTTTGTCTATGCTTGGTAATGCTTTCTTATGCTTGATACTGTCCTGAAAATTTGTAGACTTGTAAAGACCAAATACACAAGATTAATGTACAAAGCTGTTGCTATGAGCAAATGTTTGAGAGAAGTCCAATTTAATACTTTAAATAATAAACAAACCTGTATGGACTCCAACAGTCTCCAATCTCTTAGAACAAAGAATTCTTTTACTGTCTGTTCAGTCCAGTCACTGAGCAATATATTCCAAGGACATATAAAAGGACTGTTAATAGCTAATTTTGTATAATTAACCCTTTTGCTTGGTGGGAGATTAAAATATCTCTCTTTTAGATTAGATTTGATTCTATCTTCATTTTCTTTGCCCGCATTACAGTCTGGTGGAAGATAGGATTGTGCCATTTCAAAAGACAAGTTTTCCATTTCTCTGAGCCCACCTGATCTTGCACCGAACATAACAAAAGTCAACCAAAATGGTAGTGCATATCCTGAAGGTATTATGATGTCCCAACCAGATCCATAACCTGTAATGTGTATTTTTACAATTAATGACTCGTGTCAAATGAATATCAGTATATACTAATCAAAACAAAATAAGGGCCACTTGTTATTTTTTACGCCGGTGGCGATAATTTATAATTTATGCGTTCTCAAGTAGCTGATTGTTTATTGTGGTGTTACTTTATTTGTTTACAAACATTTTTTGAGTATTCCAGCTGCATAATTGTTTCAAGTGGGAAGTTTTTGATAATCTTTTGTAAACACTTTATTCTACCCGATTTTTAGGACGGATTTTAACTCAGTCAACAGTGACGATTCTGTCAAGAATGGTTTAAGTTTTGTTTAACTAGTTGCAGAATTAATATTTTGAAAAAGTTATGCCGAGAATTCAACGACATATGGACTTACCAACTGTAACTAGGGCCATAACATTGCTTCAAGAAGGCCATTCGCAGCGTTCTGTGGCGTTGCAGCTGGGTTTTTCCCGGCGAGCGATCCAGAATGCTTGGAATCGATTTCAAGAGACTGTGAGACTAACCAGGAGGCGAGGATCTGGCAGAGTTTGAGCAACAACCGCACAGGAGAACTGCTACGTGCGCTTGACTGCGCGCAGAGAATGCTGAATCACCGCCTGTACCTTACAAAACCGTTTGCGGCAGGCGACAGGTACACGTGTTAGTGATCAAATCATCAGAAATCGGTTACACGACGACCAGCAGTTCTCCAGGAGATACGTAGTACGGATACCATTAACAAGTGTTCATCGTGTAAAAACGATTATCGTTCGCAAGGCAGTATCTGGCATGGGATATGAGTGACTGGAGCACAGTATTGTTTATTTGTAGAGGAGGTCATCAGACCCCACGTGATCCCATATGCACAGAGAATTGGAGCAAGATTCCATCTGATGCACGATAATGCTCGCGCTAATACAGCTAGGGCTATCAGAGAAGCCCTAGAGGAGACTGGTATACAGGTACTGCAGCGGCCAGCAAACAGTCTGGATCTCAATCCTATTAAACATATATGGGATTTACTGAAACGCAGTGTTCGAAGCACAAACCAACCTGTGCATAATGAAAACTGACATAAATGTTCTGAAAACAAGCTGAGGACAAATTCCTTAAGAAACAGTAGTACACCAGGTGGAGAGTGTACCTTTTAGGCTTCAAGAGTGCATCAGAAAACAAGGAGGGCACACCAGATATTGAGGAAATCCACAAATCAAATAACACTTTTTGTTTTTTTTTCTTAATCTTTTACCTCACAATTATTTTTCAAAAAAAAAATTTTTAAAAAAGTGGTGCATTTTTTTTTATTTTGCTTCCATCATTTTTTTATGCCCTTTACCATTGTAATCATTAATTAACCCTGAAACCTCAAGAATTCATGAGAATACTGTAAAAACGTGGTGGCCCCAATTTTGTTTTGACTAGTATAATTTTATTAAACAGACATCAAAATAATTTTTTTTTATGAAATCCTATGACATAGTAAACAGTTTGTCGAATCTATATATATCAAAATGAATGTTTGGCTGTACATCCTGTATAGAATTGTAAACTATGCATTTGATCATGTCATCAAATGCATAGATCTTCAGCAAAGTGTTGTGCATGAGCTCATGAAGGTTTCCGAGTTGGTATGACTGCGGTTTTTGTTCGACGGGTAACACCATGGGGCTCAGCTAGTCGTTTATAAATATTGATTGACAGATTTTATTAGACTTTAAAATATTGAAATCAACACTTACCAAGTTTCTTATATTCACTACATTGAGAACCAGACCGCTGTATTAAAACAACAGGAACACTTTGTAATTTTGGATCATCTTCATTTATTTCACCGGGGACAAGCTGAGTTTTACTAATATGTTGTATAAACTGGTGGTTTGTTATTTTTTCCGTTTTGATTACATCATGTATTTTAGTATCCCATAAAGGAGAACTTGAAAGAAAAGGCGGGATACGAATTAATGATTCACTGTTTATCTCTGAATAGGTTTCTAATTTGGCTTTTGTGCGCCGAGCAGGTCTTATTAGTCTAGGATCTTTGACAACTAAACCGATAATGACATTAGGTGGTAACTGAGAGGGTGAGTTAAGTAAACTTATTTTCTCCCAGTATTCTTTTTTTTCATTCAAGGCTTGAGGCCTGTGAAGTGATGTCCACTTGTGTTTATTTAATAAGTCACTGTTTGTCACACATACTAAACTCTTTGCTAATATTGCATGACTATTAGGTCCTGTTAAATGAAATCTATTAAAACTGCCAGGCATAGCTTTAATAGTAACACTATCTGCATTAACTGTAAATTTTCTTTTTTTTATCACTGTTTCATAATCATCGGATTCAGTTTCTTGTGTAAGAGCTTTTAAAAGTGACTCCACTTGTTTGGTTTGTGATGGATGCACAAATAACCATAAAACCTTTGAATCATTGTTAGAGGTCCACATAAATTGCACTCTACCAATGTACCCATATGGAAAAGTGTTTATTCCATAGAGATGCACCATACCTTGCCTAGTACCTTCTGTGTAAGCTTTAGCACATATTCCTAGACCACACAAGCTACTGGTAACTTTCGTAAACATTTCCTTTATCAATTCGAGAGGGCCGTTTATTTGTATTGGTGTATAGTAAGATATATCTTGCAAAAGACAATGAGCGGAACTAGCTCTATAACAAGCTCTGAAAGCCTTATCACAGGGTGCATAAGCTAAACGATGTCCCCAACGTTCAGTCATATGAAATCTTTTTGCATGCCATATGTGAGTTTCCAGCCACATTATGCGCTTTTGACGCCGATTGTACTCATCCAAAAGATTTGCAGGGCGACGTCTGTATTTTCTTGAAGGTCGTTTTTGTTGCGGTAAGCCACTTTTTTTAAGCTGTTCCATATGCGCTTGTCGCAACTTACGTGGTAGTCGCTTACTGTTGTGGCTCATTACTCGTCTTCTCATATGTACCGGTAAAGATTGGAACACAAGTTTGGTCTTTTTTGGTGCAAGGATACTTTCAGTCATTGCAGCTATTTCTGTACTTCTGGCAGCTGCAAATTTCAAACAATTCACTGAAAATGGTAGATGCTCAGTGCCACCTAAAGTGGCATCAAATTCTGCGACCTCCATAGTTATTGTTATAATTATAGTATGACTGTAACAGCACCAGAATGGCAAGCAACCTTCTGTTTCTCTTAAAAATCTTCACTTTAATATATAATAACCACTATCACTTCAACTATTGGCTATTATTGTGGTTATCAAATAACCTCACTGTGTCACTGTCAAAGGCAGGCATCCAAGCATCAAACTGTCGTGGTCTAATTCATATGCCAGGCAGTGTTACAAATTCAAAAATATTTACCCCTAAAGTATCAATCCCTAAAATGACCACAATCACTTTAAAAATCTTCGTCTTCTTTTTTGGCAATCAGCCGAATAATATTAACTATTTCTTTCAATGTAAAGTATTGGAAGTCTTCAATTCTAAAGTCTTTTAGTACTCAGTCTTTTGTCGTGTTGATATTAATGATAAAAATGTGAATGCGATAAAATAGGGACCGTCTTTCGAATACATGAAGAACGATGACGTATTTTTAAATATTTCGAAAAAAAACAAACACTTGTCAAATTATCAGTGCCACATAATACCTTTATAAACCTTTATAACATATAAAAATACCCATTACTTAAAATATATGTGTAGATAAATTACTAAAAAAAGTAAAGCACACAATACTCTATTTATGGTTAACACAAGTTTGTAGTTTTCTTTTTACATTTTTAGATATGAGTAATTGCTGGTGATTACATATATCATGTCGCTAGTTCAGCGAATATGGTTTGTACTTATGACAAAAATTTAACCCTTACAAATGCTTTAGTGTGTGCGTGTGTACGTGCTTGTGTGTGTTATGAAATAAATTAGGTCCTTCGTAGTCTAATTCTTGAAGGCATTTGCTAACTTTATTTTTAATCTCATGAACGCTTTAAATCATTTTTTTATTTATGTCAGTATAGACTTTAAGTTCTTAGATTAGTAGGTTGTCTCCTCGCGAAAGTAGTGCTACACGTGACTTTGGGACACATACATGACGTATTGTGCCTTTTTGTCTTTGGAAGCAGCACATCTTGATGCTTTATAGTATCGGTATGAGCACGTACAACTGGCGCAATGTGAGTTGGAGTAAAGAAGCGTTGCAGGGTATCTAAGGGGTTTTTGATCATTATTTTAAGTACTGCTTTTAATGCTGTCTCTAGACGAATAAGATGGGTTTTGCAGCGCCATCTCCCAACCATGATGGAGAATGGTATAACAGACTGACACAGTGCTAGGTAGACCATTCTAATTTTTTCGAATGGCAGCACGTTTCTTTATGATTTAAAAAACACAGATTAGCCGTCTTAGTCTATTTGACACCAAGTCAATCTGCCTGTTCCAATTCAATCCATCATCTTTACATACCTCCAAGCTGTTAATTAAGTTATTATTTAATAATAATAGTACTTGGATGACCGAGCTTAGCTCGGTTTTTTTGGTAAATTTTCTAAAGTCGAAGCTAGATCAATTTATCGCCCCTGAAATCCTTTGCATACTTAATTTCGTGATATTCGTTGGAGCCGTTTCCGAGTCTCCGAAACATCTCAATAGACTACCATAGTTTGGTTCACCACGCTGTTGACAGATAATGCAACCATGCATTATCTGTCAACGAGTACTCTGCCTACCACTGTGGGAAACGGGTGTAATTTGTAATTCATGTATGTCTTAATTAATCTTAATTCAGTAAGAGAAAATGAAAAATGCAATGACTTGCTGAACAATAGAGAAGGTCCTATATTTTTGTCTATCCAGACGTACTTGCCTTATCGAGACTCCACTGGTGTGTAGAATCTTTTCCCGACAGTGATGGCGGCGTTGTCTCACGATGTGGCCATAGTAGCCGATTAGGGCCAGTCAGCCAGACAAGGACGGCCTCACAGGATAGCAAGTGTATTGAGGCACAGAGTTTGCGGATAGTCCTTTTGAAATGGAGGTACTTTTATTCCAAATGACCGGTTGTGGTCCAGCTATTGGTATTTCCATCCTGGTCAATTCTATTATCGAACTGGTTCGGACCCAGATGAAAGACATGAACTTAAACTTCATCAAAAGGTAACCTGAGTATCGCCACGGTTGGACGAGACAAATTACCCTTTCACTGACCAAAATATGTAAATGTGTTTTTTTCCCGGATGCAATGTCCGCATATATACGGATACTAGAAGAAGTCCGGATGTCTTAATAAAAGCTGTTCTCAGCTTTTTCCTATTTTAGGCACAGTATGCCTCATTGATTTGTTTATACTATCGATTCGTTTCCGACCTACCGCAGCCTAGAGGGCTGTTGGGAAGTTAATACCAGGAGCAACATTTTATAGCGCGTAACTGTGCGCTTACTGAATGGCGCTATGCTTACTAAAGGGCGCTAGATGAATGATTGCACTCGGGCGCTTCACAGGCTAGAAACGCCTCTGCCTAAATACGTCTTACACATCAGAAATATATGCACAAAAATACGTGACAATGTTGAATTGGTGTACTCTGTATTGTTTGTAAAGACCCCGCGACACAGGATGTATATCATTAATGCGTGAGTTGTCTTAAATAAAAATAATGTAACAAGAATGATTAGATTTAGCTTTATTCCATTTTAAAATATCAACGCTCATGTGACAATTTCGACTCAGTGCGCGCTTAATATCTTCTATACACATTAATGAGCTGCAGCAAAAGCCTACTCACCAGACTGATACCACGGTTTCCCACCCAATGCGTGATAAGCAGATTTTTCCTTGCTATACAGATTATGACAGATGTTACTGGAGCCCAAATTCCCTTCAGAGAAATATTCAAAAAGTTGCAAAATACTTATGACGACTGAGTAGCAGGTGTTTATGAGTGATATGCTGGTAGTCACTTTCCGTGACCCGTCTGCTTATTTGCTCTTTATATCATAAACCACAAGCTTGTGCTGTGCCTGCGCGGCTCCTTTACCTTAAGGGGCGTGTTGGCTTCGTTGTGCACGAGACTTATGATGAATACGAAAAATGATGACTTTACATTGTCTTTGTCAGTGTCTGCAGATCTGCGAAACATGTGTTTAATGGCCTTAACTTTTTTAAAGAAACGGCGCTTAATTTAATTCAATTTTAGTGATATTCCAAAAAAAGATTAAAATCGAATTTAGAATCTGTTCTTTAATTTTTTCGAGTAAATACAAAATTTTAACCATCTATGAATCTGCATAAAAGATAATAGTTATGTTTTAATCTTGGAATCTACTCTTCTTTCTTATTTCTGGAGAAGAAACCATAGATTTAGAATGTTTTCCACACATTTAAAATTTTTAACATATTTAATATACGGTCCTCTTTTTTCTAAGTAGGAAGAGTCTATGCTATCTAACCTAACCATATACATGCTTATTTACTGTTATATACTTCATACCTACTTCCTTCCTACATACATATATAGAAAAATGACCGCATAATTATTTTTACTAGACGGCAATTGAAGGACCCACGACCAGTGGCTTAGCCCTTCGTGTCTCTAACTATTGGACCAACATGCAAGTTAGAAACTAATAGTAGAGTCAACAGAAACAGTGATGGAGTCTGATTAAGTTCTAAGGAGGTTTGATTTTTGAACTAGGTACATGACTAAAATACCGTGTTTTGTAACATATAGGAATAAGGAGGGTCACCACTCTATTTGATTCCAAGGATTTCGTAAGAGATGACTAACTACGTAAGACAACAACCTGTAATAAAAAACTTGACGCAAATTCAACCAAGCCGTCTACAAACTCCTTTCTAAAGAGAGTCACAGGTCTAGCAGAGGACTATTTAAGGATGTTGATGATGATTATGAATATTCTGAACATATAAAAGTGGGGGAAACGGAAAAGGAAACAATTGCAAAAGCGCACGTCGCAACCTATTGAAATTTTGAATTAAAAAAATCTCCTCAAAAATGCATGTGAAGCGGTTAAGGATGTGAAACCCTATTTTAGGAGATAACAATGTGCAAACATGGGTATATCCTGTTCGATAAATTTTAGTCTGTTATAATAATTTAATCATAAGAAACTTTTCTTCTTAGTCGAATAATCTGGTTTTTGCTGCAACAAATTTGCGATACTCTCTCCCTATACCGATCCCGTGGTTTTTTGCCCTCAACACAGTTTACAAGATGAGTCTCTCTGTAGTTTTCTTTTTCGGAGATGTGTCAAAAGCTGTACAATCTTGGAAATTCTTTCGTGTTTCCAAATCTTTCCCAATTGTTCTACAGCTGATATAGTGATAGTACTTTTTATGATTTATCAATGTCAATAATTCACTACATTACTCGTTAGTAGCACTAGAAAATCGCTTTGATGTTAATCCGCTCTATCTTGGAACAATACTGCCTGTACGGTCAACACGCTCCGCTATTATAGGGCTATCTAGCTAGACTGCTTGGTATAGAGTTTGTTTTAAGTTTCGTTTCTCTTCACTGTGTTGTTGTCGTACGTAATTTTAATTTAGTGGTCTCTTCTTCTTCTTCTTTTGATGAAATAGCTAGTCAGCTATTTCTGCCAAAGTCAAGCGTTTACAGTCTTTAAATCTTAAGTCTTTGTGTCTTCAAGTCTTCGTCGTCATAAAAAGTAATGTTAAAAAAATATGAATGAGATGAAATGGGGACCGTCTTTCGAAAAAAATAAATAAACGGTCTCTCTAATTGACTCTCACTACACCCAGGGACAGAATGAGGGTCATCATCATCATCATCATCATCATCATCTGCAGCTTATCGCAGTTCGCTGCTGGACTTAGGCCTCTCCAATTTGAGAGGGTGGGTGGTGACACTGATATTCTTAATCTGTCATACAGATAAGTACTTCCTGGTATTTAAATTTAAATATAGAATGTTCTATTTCTTTTGGCCAGATGTATGTTGTTTTTCTTTTGTCAAACATATTTAAATACTAATGTTGAACATTCATAGTATTCAAATGCTAAAATACTAATAGTAGACATTCAAATGTCACAGTTTTTACCATAGAGAATGATGCAGAAGCATCACTAGACCACTATGGTGTGGGTCACCATACTGCATGTTGCATTTTCTGCTTTCACAATGTGTATAATGAGCACCACTCTTGGATTCTGCTTATGCTTTCCAGTAGGAAGAGTAGAGTCATTTTCGGCAGGTCCATAAATAAAAAGAAGTAAAAATACCATAAAGGAATCAAAATATTTAATCAACTTAGATTAGCTAAGTATAACCAACTATTAGATTTTTATTGTTACAATATCTGCATCCATGATTTTTGTTGCTTTTAAATACTGTTTACAATTTCATTGTTTTTAATTCACCATATTAATTCTTCTAAAAGAAAAATAGCCCAAGTTAGTTATAGCCCCATAACATTAGCTATCTACCGGTGAAAGCCTCGTCGTCCACCCATTAGAGATGAACCGTAACAATAAATTGTTTTTTACCCGACTGCAAAAGAAGGAGGGTTATGTTTTTCTAGTGTATGTATGTGTGTATATTTGTTTGGCACACCTAAACGGCTTCACGTTTTCGCATCCTCAAAAGTTTCAGGTTGTGGAATCAAGGTAAATATTTTTTTTTTTATTTGGTCCGATATTGGTCATCTTATGAGAATCTTATTTTTGTTTTAAAAAAGTGAATAGTCTAGAGAAATCTTTATACATCAAGCTAATTCTTTCTGATGTATTATCAGAAAACCTTTACAGATATACATTTGTTTGTGCACTAATTAAGTTGTCGAAAAATGACTATAATATAAAAAAGCCAGGTGTTATTTGAAAAGAAGATAGTTAAAATAAACGTCATGGAGGTCTTATTATAGGAGCTCGCAGCAAAGGTTGAAGCAGAGTCTTAATAGTAATTTTGCAGGGCTAGTGAGCATTTACTCATAGATCTAGATCGTATTGTGCTTCCGCGGTGCGTCTTCTACGAATCGAGAGTGTATTGATCCTCTTCCATTTGCTTCTACCATCTCTTAATCCAAATTATGCTCGTTGGCATCTCGGTTTAAGCACTTGAGACTCGTTACTTCCCTTTTCTGAAAATTTTCAGAACTGCGCATTTTGCTTACTATGCACTAACGGTATGATAAGCATAAAACTTCTGAAAATCATTACATTTTAAATAACGTCGAAATTGTCGTGAGATAATTAAAGGGAGATCATAAGAACTTTGATTAAAAAGATCATGGTAGGCCAGTAGGTCTATTGATCCTGACTGCTACGCCAGAAGTTGTGGTTTCGTTTTATACCCAGAACAAATATAAACAATATGATTTGTTCTGTACCTGGTTTCTTTTCCCATTTTCCTTTATCAATCATCACATCACTGCTTAATCCCTTCCTACCCATATCCTCTTTCACGCAGGCCATTCATCTTTTCTTTGGTCGTCCTTTACTATTCTATCCGTCTTCTTTTCGTCCAGTCTTTTTTACATCCACTGGTGCTACTTTCAGGCTTTCTCTAAAGAGATTTCAACCACCACGAATTGTTGTCTAATTTACATTAACATGTAGAAATGTCAATAAATGCAGCCACTCTTCAAAAACAGCACTATTTCTCTAGATTAAAGTTAGCTCATATTTCTCATGAGCTGATAATGAGAGAGTCCCATGATAATATAATAAATGTTCATAAAAAATAAGTTGATAAATTCAGTATTCTAGTGACTTGTATAGAAGTCGTCTGCAGTAAAGTAACCGTATGCACGAGATGTCACAAAATAATCTTGAGATTCTCACACAATTTTACAATACAGTTACATATAATTATAGAATACACACAATAAGCATTAAAAGTAATAAAGTTAAATAAAGTTAGTTACTGACACAATACAAACAACAAATCAATCCTACTTGTCTTCATCTTGTTCTTGAGGATCTCTAGCGTTGCGGCTGAACTTCGGCGACCCGTTGATATCGGAACAAAATCAGCTTTCACAATGATCTCAGAATTTAGAACAATCTGTCAAATCATTATGAAAACCAGTTTCGTAATTCTTTTTTTGTCTTCTTCGCGTTCTCTTCTTTAAATTTCTTCGACTATTCAGGAATACAGGAATATGCATATTTAGAGGAAAAATTAAATATTAACATGTTTACTTACCTAAAATTGAGGTAAATTAGAACAGGAGAGGAAAACCGCAAACGACTAAAGCGTCGCCCTGGGAGCTGTTCGTTTCTGATAGAGTTTAATTAATATGGAATTCAAGAATTCAATGTTTAGCAAAATGGTTAACAGCAATGGAAGATTTTGTCATCGCTCGATTGGGTGAAGTATGCGCCGGGAATGGGATGTGACGTCCGCGCGCGCTGGGACGCTCCCATTAGCCGCATCACCGCGTGCCGTATGACATCATGCTGACTCAGGCAACCAACTCGCGCAATGACTACAATGCCTCTTTCCTCAGCTAATTGTAGTTTGACATCTGTAACATATAAAAGTGCTCAGTTAATGTTTGCTTTCGGGTCAGAGTCTAGCTAATGTAGATTTCGCGGATAGGTTGATTTTCGTACTTTACTAGTATGGACTTATATGATAGAAGTGAATTACTTAAATAGCAACAAACAAAGCCGGAGGACGGTAAAGCAATGCTCACCCACACCGAGTCAGCACTAATTAGGCGAAGCAGTGTGAGTGCGCTGGTGGCCACAAATGGTGCGGATATCGGCGGTGGCCTTGTTGGGCCAACTGCGCGGGAGGCACGGCGCCACTACACTTACTTTGCTAATTTATTGACACTGACAGGTGTGTATAGATATAAGTACCGTCATATATAAATCTCATATATCCAGATATTAATTAGAGTAAACTTATGTCTAATACAAAAAATGAGATAAACAGTTTTGCAATTTTCGTCCCAATGAAAGTAAGCAAATTATCCGTATAGGTTCATAATATATTGCAGTTTTTATGTGATGGCATAAGTATATTTATTGACGATATCGGGAAGCCTCTTAGTATCTTCTTAATGTTAATGGTACTTATGTAATTTTATTACAAAAAAGTCAAGGTGGTGTTACGGAGTTCAATCCTGATCCTAGTGGTGGGCAGTGGTAGTGTTGGCGCGTCGCAGGTGTGCAGAGTGACTTACGTCACATCCGGTGTGGTGGCGCGGGAGCTCAATGGACGCGCACTATGTGGGCCACACGTGTCACTGTTCCCCCCTCCCCCTCCCTTCTCCCCCACCTCACATACACACACATACCCGCACCCACAACGCTGCTCTAATTGCTGACAACTATGGGAAATAGCGCAAATGTGTTACTTTTTATCGCTAAGTGTGTTTACACTTCTGATAATGACGAATGTACCGTCTTTATGTATATTTTTTTATCTGCGCCGGTGTGGGGTTTAGGAATTTATGCCAATGCAAGGGGACATATATCAAAAAACAATATGATAAATAAATACAAATAGGTACTAAAGATCAGTTACGGCACGATAAGTGTTACGATCGAGGCGCCCTAATAAGTATGTGATGCGTACGAACGGAACTGTGTAACGTTTTTGGCAGAATTGGATCGTGTGAATAATAAACATCAGCTCCGTGGTATAACACTGTCGTATCGAATGATTCGGTGTGGGACGATGAGAAGTGTAGTTACGTCATGTGGCAGAGAGCGGCAGCGTGCGGGGGTCGTCCGACGTCGCAGACGAGAAACAATGGACTTAAAAATGGAATTTAGCGCATGAGGTGACGAAACGTGGTCCCGGCTGCGGCGGCGGACGTCGCGACAAGTATGTAGGGCGGGTGACGCGCCGACTATTGATAGTGTACGCCCGCACCGCGCCATCGGCCGCGGCGCCTTCACTACACCTACCACTGTTCTCTGTACTTCACCGGTCTATAATGCAGTTTAATGCTTAGCTTGCGACTGGACTCACGCAAAACTATATCATTATTGATATGCCTGCTACAGCCACATAGCTACTTTAAAAGTCGCAAAATTCAACAAACTTATGTATATCATATCGAAAGGATAATATGCAAGTATATTGATCAATCAAAGAATACAAGTTTGTTTATAGGGAACATCGAGACTGCTCAAATGATACATAATATTACGGTTAAACTCTAGACGCGTAGACAATTCGTAGACTGCCTCTACGCAGATCATTTCTTAATTATTATTTACCGTAATATTCTTTAAAATATCTAATAATCGTGACATACTATCAACAACCAAAAAAGGTGAAAACATTAAAAGGATCTCAACGTCAACGTCGAATAAGGGTTCAAAAAATTATACGGAACAAGAAATATAATATAATTAAGACAATATGTTTAAAAGTAAATAACTTAAGATATAAAAGTTGCGTCGGTACTAAAATGATGATATAACAAGGACAAGACAACAATCGGTGACAAGTCCGCACTGTGTCCGTACACGGCTGACAAGTGAGAATGTTGTATAGTCAGCGGGGATATCGGTGATTATAGCGTGGCGCCGTGTGCGGTGGCCGGCGGCGCGGGGCGGCGGTGGAAGGTATAGAGATAGAGCGAGCATTCCGCGGGTCTAACGGTGAGTTATTTCGCCGGGCGGGTGCCGGGCGCGGCCTGAATGGCCGCGAGATGCAGCGGAGGCTGCGCTGCGCCGGCTCCGGCCCGCTCCCCGCACCCTGTGCGCATTCCGCCGAGCGTCGAACGCCGCGAAGCTAGTCGCTTGCGCAACCTCCGTCGCCGCATTCCATTCATAGCGACGTGCGCCTCGATAAACACTGCTTGTCGAGCAAGCGCCGGTTACGAGCGTTCCTTTGCGCCAGTATTGCGGTCGTTTGGCGTTTCGTCCCTCAACTTCCTCCCTCACCTTCCCGGAATAAGAAAACGAGCACTGTTTTTTAAATTATAGAGCGTTACGCCACATTTTTCGTGAACGTCACGGCGGTCGGCCGGTGTGAATTCCGCCGGACGTTGACCCATACCGCCACTGCTTTCTCCGACTCGCTGTTTGCTATTGGAACGAATCTATTAATTGGAGAAACTCAGTTCACACATGAGCGTGGAAAGTAGACCGATGAGCTTTAGCTATCTAGTCACAGAGAGGTAAAACGACACGCAAACGCCCTTTTTGAACAGTTATCACACAAATTTAACTTAGATACGGTACTTCATACTTCAGTCATGCTCAAATGATATATGAATACCTGAATGGCATCGTAAATTTTCTCGATTCCCACATTCCTAAGCTTAATTAACGACATGAACTAATCCAAAAGGTTTATTTCGTTATATATTTTTATTAATTACTTTGAAAATGGGCTAAGCCAAAGCAGCCTGAGTTGGATGGCAAGGTTTGCGTGCAAGTTAGTCGTGTATGAGTGTATGAGGCCCGGAATCCGCTAGGCAGCGCGGCGGCGTGCAGAGTAGAGCGCGGTGCTCCATCGGCGAGCGAGGCGTGCGGACGAATGCCGGAGGCTGCATTCCTCTCCCCCGCTGCCCGCAGGTGAAATGTCACCAAACTGCATTCCGAAATATTTGAAACGACCTTTATGGCGCGAAAGAAAGTGGCCGGGGAGCGGGGCGCGGGGGCGCGCGACCGTGGGACAGCGGCGCGCGCGCCAGTCGCACGGCGCCCCCCGCCCGCGCCGCGCCGCCTCCCGCATTCCAGCGCGCCTCCCTCCGAATTTATTCTGCCGCGACCCGCCGCGCTGCCGCTGTGCGCTACCCGACTCTGCCTGCACCTGGACTACTACCCATCACCTTATGCCCCTCGTGCCGTCTACTTGTCACCCCAGTAACTTACATATTTATAGAATGGACATTATTTGACTATTGACAGCACATTATTCGAGGTCGACGTCATCAAACTGGCACGTCGCTAACGAGGTATAACACAAGTGGTTCCGTGATTCATCATCGCGAATCGCTTACAATCAATGTTTAGGTAGTTATACTTTATCTGATAAGTAAATAATATACATTTTTGATAGGTAGTGAAATTTAGGTATTCTAACAAAAGACTTCAACGCATCTATCATTCAGCAAGATTTTTGGAAATGCTAGTAGGGGTTAATTTATGTACATGTTTTGTAAAAATGAGTAAAATTTGTCACAGTTGACCTACGCCGAAGTACGGGCGCAAAGCGTGTTTCGCGGAGGAGCGCGGACAGCGTGAGCGGAGGCGAGCATTGGACGAGGGCGGTGTGTCGCAAATAGCCCGTGACGCGGCGGGCGCTGCACTTTCGCGCGGTCATGTGCCCGGCGCCGCAGCCAGACGCTCGTAATCGCTCCTCTATTTAAAAACGTCGTCGGCGACGCCGCCGGCGGCGGGGAATGTGCCGGCGACAATGCACGGGCGTCAACGACCGCTCGCAGCGGAAGCGACACACTTCCAGCCCGGAAATGTGCACCCGCGCCTTAAGGGACCGCCGCTTGTCTATTTATAACCGGCACAGGGCACACGTCGGTGTTCGTGGAGAACGTGATGTAATCAGATTATTTCGGACTCGCTCCCTCTACCCGCATGTAGTGTTCGAACTGCCCGTGGAACTCACTCCTCCTTATTTAACTTAAACTGCTTGAATGATATTAAGAGAGGGTGAGCGACCTAAGCCCCAGTTCATTGTCATCGTAAGATAGTAATTATTAAATCATTTTCCAAGAGACCCAGTAGCGTATCTCCTATGAAGGTATAAGGCATCGCTCGTTCTACAGTTCATGATCAACGATTGCAGTCAACTGGCTTTGTGTATATAGTTTTAATTGAATAATCACAATAGTGATTGCGTTGCGCGTACAGTAAAAATGAGTGATTACAGCAACAAAGGTTCGGAACAAGCATGTGGCAGTTAGTGTGAAGGGCGCGAGTCGGTGATGCGCGGTGCTGCGGCGGTTTGGCGGTGGTTCCCAGCGGTCTCCGTTCCGGTGTTGCGCACTCGCTCATTAACGAATAAGTAGGCAAAGAAAGCGCAAGGGCCCACCGGAGATAAGGTCAATAAATGTGCGGCTTTGTGGCTCATAATTAATAAGTAAGGTGCGATAACATCTTGGGGCAATTACCGAAATACAACGGGTGTGCACGTAGCATCAGAAACTCATTATTACGTAGGTACTTGTTACAATTACTGCAATGTGCTTTAATAACTATGCTCGCCTCTAGCGTCGTTTGACCGCTTCTTTGTGTGCTTTACTTCTTCATTTAGCGACACCCTTCGATTTAGAATAGAAAGCTTTCAGATCATACATTTTAATGCAACCATTTATAAGTGTTTTTTGTCAGTATTCAAAATTAATCTTTCTCGAATAATAGCAGGATATTATTTTAAATTGTCATAATATGGTATTCCCTCAACTGGCAACAATATATGTGGTTTCTGATATGTTTAAGGATGTATCAGTTAGCAAATTCTTTCATACAGTTACTAAGTAATACAGATTTGCTGATAAAAATTTACGGCTGAAGTAATGATAAGTTAAGTTGAGGTACAATTTTCAAGATAATCAATCATTGCGACAGATAATCATAGTTTTGTGTACGCCTTATTTATACGATTTACGTAAACAAAGTACATTGAGTCTCGGTATAATGACTTTCTAATCGTCGGGTAATTGTAAAGTCATCATATTTAATAAAGAGTATATGTAATATACACAACCAGTGTGCACAATATATTATGGAACTTAATCAATTAGTTTGTATATATTTTAAAATAGTTTTGTATGTTTTATACCTACACTAAGTAGTATAGAAGAGAACTGATCTACGTCACTAGTATGATCTAATTTATAAAATTCTCGTGTTGCGGTGTTTGTTGCCAAAGTCCTCCAAAACGGCTGGACCGATTTTTATGTAATTTTGTGTGCATATCGGGTAGGTCTGAGAATCGGCCAACATCTATTTTTTATATCTGTAAATGATAACAATGGGTGACCTACCCCAATTTTTTTTTAATTTTTATCATACATCTAGTATACTATAAAATATAAATAATGCAAAAGAAAGTGCACCATTCGAAATTCGAAAAGTTATTTTTTATAATTTGGAATTTCTAACCAAATCTAATATGAAGGTGGCAGTATCGCTTTAAAGTCATCCTTCTTTCAATGATAAAACTTTCTAAAAGCCAGTCTCCTCCACAACCCAAACAAATAGAAATAACATTTGTACGAGTGTGAAATTGTGTAGAGAGCAGAGACCCCATAATTCCACCGTGGGAGAGCTCGCATCGCCATCAAATGAACTATTAATTTGTCTGCACGTTACTACGTGTCGTAAAATGACATCACAAGTATTGTAAGTGCGCTTGTCTCACAGGCAAGTGGAAATTGAAGGACAATTAGTATTAATAGACAATTAAACAGCTAGGTCGCGTGTCATTTTCACGATGGACATTTCACGATTTTCATGTTGTTGTATACATACGGGAGTGATTTGTTCCATTTCGACGTTGAGTCGGCGGAGACGAGCAAGGCGTGGACACGGCTCTTCTAGCTAATAACTCCTACGTGCCGCCAGCGCCGCGTCCCGCATATTAATACTCCGTAATTAAGTCCAAACATTTTACAATTTTAAACTGTTCATCACGACCACGCATTCGATGTAAATATGACATGATTTTTGGAGCTGTTAAATAATTACTCGAAAGATTCCTCGTGGGAAACGGTTAAAAGGTACCGTTAGCTCGCCGGCGCCAGGTCTAGCGATCATGTTTTATGGCGTGCTACGAAAGCGCTACGAAAGTGCTACACACTTCAACATTCAGAAACAATTATAGTAAGCCTCATTTAAGAGCCTTTAGATCTTATTGAGCGTCATTTTGTGTGTTTTCAAGTACTCTTTAGAGAACAAATATTATTTAAAGCCTTTATAAATTCACAAAATACAACATATCTTCTACTGAGATGCTTATTAAATGCTCGTTGAAGAATGTTAATTAGAAAATCTCAAAGAAATTTATGTGGCTTTTTTGTGTTATAGATTGAGAAAAAGATTACCTCCTGCGACCTCTATGTGATTTCTTTTCAAATTATACGTTTTACGTTTGAATTTGTCATAAAGTTTGTAAAATTTTATAAAAAATAACCGTAAAATTTTTATGAAATGCTTCCCTGAAACGGAACTACATAATTTACAGTGTTGTTCTATGATATGTGTGTAGTAATGTTTCAGAAATTTTGTCCTAGTTTCTTAGTGTTTGAGTCTGTAAAATAGCAAATAATACAAAATGTTTTCACAACGAGCAGCACATTGCAGCCGCTTCGCATTCTCAGTGATTGCGTACTTGTTCACTGAATTTATTTACACAGAATAGACATTCTTGCAGATCATGTAACCATAGAAGTATCGTTTACAACAAAAAATATCTACTTTATAGTTTATTTTACTGGTAATTATTTGTTTTATGTTAACATGTAAGAATGTGAAGATGTAAGCTATTTTATAAATGTAGTTTACAAAGGTTGGTGTATGAGCGAGCAAGTTTGTCGGCGCGACGAACTGCACGGCCGTGTGTACATTTTCAGGCTATCAGTAGAGTGTGAGACGTGCGTCTAGGACCTAGATTCTGTGTATTGTTCGAGCGGCGCGCGTGCGGCGAGGTGCCGCGGTGGCGCCAGGCGCGACCATGTATTATTCAACAAGCGCCGGCCGCGACCCGCGCCGCCCCCCGAATTTTGTTAGCCTCGCCGAGCCCCGTGTACCAGACGTCTCTAATTACATACTATCATGACCGACTTTACAGTGTCACGTTTATTTCGATTATAGTTAAAGTCAACAACTTGTTGCATTGCGACACAAAATGTTTTACAAACTAAAAACTCGGTAAACATCCATGTTGAACTCACATTACTTACATTTATTTTGTAAATTATTTGTGCGCATTTATTGATTTTGCACGCGATTTAGCGGACTTGTATCTGCTTTTTTTTTACAGTGGGGAATTGGGCCCCCGTGTTGATCCTACTGATTAAGTTTAATACTTGTGCTTAGGAGTAGTCCCAACATTTACGTATTACTATGTAGTGGCCAAAGATTGACACATCTAAAATTGCCAGCGTTCGGTCTTCGTTTGGACTTTAGTGGTTTAACAAAATGTTAAGAAAAGGAAAATACAAATACCCAAAACTTGTTTGCGATGTTTAATTAGAACTAACTTGATTATGAATGACGTTAGTTTTGAGAATAATACACGTACGTAAGCTGCAAGACATTTAGCGCGATGGGTCGAGTATGTAGTTGTAAATGCGGTGTTTGGGGGGCGTTAGTTGTCGGATGTCGGCTCCGATGTCGCGGAATAGTGTATTGTGCGCAGCACGTCGCCTGCGCCACGGGTAAAGAGGTCAAGGCCTCGTCGGCGCCTACCTGACGTCCAGACCGCTGCCTACCTACTTTATCTACTATCAACATCGCATTATATCGGATTAAATAGCACACATCTGTCAATGTAAATTTCACGAATTTTATATATGCGTCAGCCAACAATGGAAGACTCTGAAAATCAACATAGATGTCAACTGAATTTAGTAAATTAACGACCATCCGACCGACAGAACATAACTCAGCCGACGGAAGTAGCTCCACAACGTAAATAATACAATATAAAACGCTGGCATGTATTGCGCGATGGTCCCTGAAAATTTATTTAAGCACATGTAAACGCGACGTAGCGAGATGTGATGTGAGGCTCAGTTTAGGTGTGAAGGTCAATGACCGATAAGGTTTGCGCTACGACGACCTCTCTTTTCCCCTTACTTCGGTCACTATCGTCAACCGACCTATTAGCCAAAATATGTTGCTAAATACCTGTTGAGTGACGGGATAGTCTCGGGGCCTCTCTAGCTGCGTTAGGCGAGCATTGTACGCTGGGTTTAGTAAAGCTGTCGTAATCGGTTTAGAACGTAAGTAGGTACTTAGAGAACTGTGAAAATGATACTTTATTTCTAGCAACTCAGTTTCAAGGAAATGAATCTAATTTTAAATAATTTTCCTAAAAACGTGGTAAGCGTTTACTTTTATTTTAGTTAGTAGAAAATCACTCAACTTGTGACTTCAAAACCTTCACAACGCCACTTATGGTAATGGATAATGTTGAGGTTCTAAAGGTCGAAATACTTTCCTAGAGTTGACTATTGGAGACACACTTAAAACAAAAATGTCTACACGCTAGCTTAGCGCCTAAAGTAAGAAGGTAGAAAAACTGATTGTAAGAGTAGAATTTGAGAGGTTTAGCTGCTGTTAGTATTTCGACCCTAGTTACCTAGCTCGGCCTGTTCATACTGATTATTGATAGTGTGAACATAGCGATGAAAATCTTGCAGTTCAAATTTTTATGTGATAAACGTCAGTAGAAGTTTCTAGACCAGTAGTGGGTTCCGAAAACGAATGATGATAAGCGACAAATTCTCATAAAGAGAGTGGTGTTTCAGCCATGCATAGGGAAAGTATATGTCATATTATCCTGAATCAGGGAAATGCCCCATGTCAGAGTCCTAACGTAAGACTAACTTTAGTAAAAAAATCAAAATTACTTGAAATTATAAACGGTTTGATTTAGTTCAGTTGCTCAACCACAGATGGCACTGAATACATAGAAGGCGGTAAAAAGGTTGTCAAGTTTAATGGTAGCTAAACAATACAATTTTTATTGAGTACGATGGTTATAGTCAGTGCCCTATCTCAGTAGTAGTACAGAATTTTCATTGGTATTTTTTCTATCTCACTAAAATAGATAACAAAGAAACAGAGAACTTAAAGTGATAACGTTACTGTCTTCTTCGTAATTATTTTTACGGTTGATAATATTTTGGTGTATTGGAGGGTGTCACGGCAGGGTCTGTGGGGAGGGGGGAGCGGGTGTCACTATCGGCGCGGGCGCAAGGTGCACGTTATCGCGCCATTGTTACCGCCCGACAGATTTATAACTTCCCTTTGTCCTCAATAACGGCCCGCGACCTGCGCAAACCTTTACACTTCTAAATAACGGCGTAAACTATAATAATTCGTACAGTATATTACCTAAGTTAAATGATACCTAGTAGGAAAAGGAAAAATCTATGTAATACCTACCTATCTAGACTAAATTTCATTTTAGAAGTTTGTCGCCTATGTTACTATTTTTTTATGTCGATTGATTTTGCTAGGGAATCGTTTGGATGGTATAAAATACTTTGCCTATAATACTATTGTGGCTTCCATCCTTCCTAGAACCATCATCTAACCACGAACCTTCACTTTTATGTGTAAATATCAAAAAGTATCTCAGCATAGACGTATCTTTTTCCACGAAATATCATTTTTATAAAGTAAACTCGACATAACGATTTTTTTCAAACACTTATTGAAAAAAGAAAATAAAAACCTGCATGCAAAATAGTTGTGAAGTTTCTAATGAATAGAATAATTTAAATCGTTCAAAAGAAAATTTAAAATTGAGGATCTCTTACTATCGTTTGTTAGATTAATGGTAAATCAAGACTTTAAGATAGTTAATGCTGTAAGCAGTCTATAAGCATACTATTCTTTCCAAAAATTTCCAAAACTGCGTTTTAAATGATGTTGAATGATGGAGAATGTGATATTAAGTTATAAAGGACGCTTTTTATATTATATAATTCTACGTTCTACAAATGAAAAATTTATAAAAATAAATACTTGTTCATTTGTATTGTGTTACGTCCCTGTGCTGTTCCACTAATTACGATGAAATGATGAAATGTGCGCGCTATCATTTGTATATAACAAAGCGTATATAACAAAGAAAAAGAAAACCAAACAGATATAAATGTATAATATTTATAAAACACAGGTTTTTTGGAAGCCTATAATTATTAAGATGTTCCTGACGAATCATTTATAGTATGTAAAAATTAAATTGAATGTGCCATAACATGTCGTATACTAGTTATTTCACTGCTTTCTTTCTAATAAACTATCAAAACGTGACGAAAATATTAAAAAAAAACGAGTTTAAATTAATTTTCAAAAGAATGTGGTATAATATAACCAATCTTAGCTAAATATAAATAATAAATATTTAGTAACAATTAAAGGTAAAACCTTTTGACATACTGGTTTGTAAAATTAATTTAAATATAAAGTCTAGAAATATAAATGTAAATGAAACAAACTGAATTCCTAATTTATAATATTTAACACTTGTACATACCTTCTCGATTGGTGATTGGTAGAAGAAGCGGTCAGCGCATGCGCGCGTGGTGTCGCAGAGGCGCACCACCATATTTGAACTAGCAACTGTTGCAACAGTCTTCTTTCGCCACAAGTAACTGGAAATGTAACAAAAAACACCAATGTAATAAACAAACTTCTAGTGCAAAAACAATGAGTAAAATATTATTATGTGTATGTAAACGCATGTTTACATCTCAAGAAAATAACGATTGTTTCCAATGCGCGCATTCGACGAACACAATCTGTGGGAAATTTCGTTTAGCGCCTTCGAGGCTCTCGTGTCCACCTTCTTTCTTTCAGGTCTTTTGCTACATGGTTACATAATTTAAATAAAAGTAAATGCATCAGCCAATATAGATTCCGATACGCTGGTTTACTATTCATATGTATTTACCATTGCCAATTAACCTCAACTGTAATGATACCAATGTAAGAGACGGAACTGTAGTAACAGATTCCTATTCCTTGACGATTGGAGCGTGAAGTTCCTACCACTAGAAATACTAAAGCCTACTAATTTCCATTGTCGGTATGTTCACTCTATTTATTTATATCGTCATCATATCCGCCGTAACACGTTTATAAACCTGCTAACATTATTTACAGAATACATTTTTTGTTAACTGAAATTCCTTCGCCGTTAGGTACATCTAATTTGAAATTGAGTGTCTCACTTTTTATTGCCTATTTAATTTATATGTTTATGATCGAGTTAAAATGGGAAATGTCAGTACGGAATATGTACGTCACAAACAGTGATGTTGATGATGTCATGTGGCGGGTGTGTGGAGCGGGGCAGGCGGCGCGGCTGGTAGGTATGCGGTATGCGACGCGCTAGCCGCATAACGGTGCGCGCAACGTCTGCCCGGCGTTCCCAGGCTCCGCTGCGCGCTCGATCGACGCTCCGAGATAAGCCCCATTCTATACGAAACCCAATAAACCATTTCCTTGAAAATTACACAGGAGGACCGCTCCCGTGAAAAAAAAAGGTCAAAACCATTTTAAAAAAAAGTTCGAAGAATAAGGCGAGAGCGCGAAATAAGAATGGCCCCAGTTCTGGGAAGGTTCGGCGCCGGTGCAGTCTTTACATCTTTTATATTTTTTTTTGTCGAGCGACCCTTAATGGCTTATAGTAGGGCTAAAATGATGGGAAAGTGAGAAGCGATGTGTACCTTATTATCCGAGGCAATCTGGCGAGTAGCGATGTGGTCGAGCGGAAACGATAGAGATTTAAATGTAGGAATTGTTGATCGACGGAACGGTTGTTTTTGAAATTAGGGACAAAACTATCACTGACTTAACAGAGTAATTTTAACGTAACACTTTAAAAGTCATCAAACATTCCATTAATGGTAAAGTAGCATAAATGTAAAAATCCGCTTCTGTCCATCATTATATGAAAGTACCGGGTGGATGTCCTCGACGGGAGGAAGTTTGACGAAGGAAATGCTTATGAAACGTGCGCCCACGCCAGTGGACTCGCCTGCGCCGCCGGAAGCGAAGGCGCACCGCATACTGCTTAGCCTGTAGGCGTAGCCGTCAAAGTGATACCGATGTATGTGTATTAGAGAGTACCGGGTATAAAATGCGCGCCGGAACAATGTAATCAATGCGTGATAAAATGAGAGCAAAGGTGAGAGGACCGAAGGGCGTCATATGTGTTGGGTACTACGTCACCGAAAGATGCTGTGAGTCAGCCGTGGACGAGGGCACACGTGTCGTTGACGTCACTCGTACCTGACTCATCACATACTCATAGCGATCTGGGAAAGACATTGCTATACTATAATAAACTCACGGATTTCAGCGCAAATGTCGCGCGCTCGCGCGAATTGAAGATTTTTATAGGTTGCTTTATTTCCAATTTATATCTGAAGTTGCGAACCAATTTTTGGTTTATAAAAATTAGAAAAAATATTATTCTATCAGTTTTGATGGGAATAAATAGCTTCAAGATTTAAACGAATTAAATTTCAAAATCTGATGACTTAGCTTGCTGAATACATCATATTTGACGATGCGTATTTAATATTATAAACATTATTTGGAAGAAGTGAGTCTAAAAGTTTCCATTTTATTAACGATAAACTAGGAATTTTAATATTTTCATTCATCATTACATTATAGGTAATTTATAACTTTAAAAGTCTTGAAGACACTTCAATTAATTTTTGTTTTATTGATTTCTTTGATGAAGAGACTAAATCTGTATAAATACGAAACACATATTATATCAGTGTTTAAAAAAATAATGTTATTATTAAATACTGGTATCATAATGACCAGACCAGAAGATGATTGTGACTACAATATCGAATGGCGTAGATATATTTCATATTTAAAAACAACGGATGTAATGGAATGCAGAGTGCAGGAAATCTAAATAATGAGGGTAGGATACAGCAAGTAACGGAGGGCAATGAACAGGCAGGGGTTAAGTAGAAGTGGAGGAGAGCGGGGTGAGTGTGCGAGCGGGACCGCAGCCAGACGTCATGCTCTGGTGACGTACATCCTGTCGGCAACGTGCTGGCGCTCGACACCACACATAATACACTCCACCAACTTATTAACTATTGACATATCACTTCAGTTAATTACAAATATTCGCAAATGATGAAGAACTCATAAGTTAAACGTTTTGTAAGTCAACTTATCAATGTCCTGTAGTGCCACAATTTTTTTGACGAAAAGATTTTATATCTGTCTACCCTCATTTAAAATTAAAATAATGAGTCATCAAAATATGTACCGCTCTGCCTAAATATCAGTTACAACAATATTGTAAATAATTGAGACATGTTAAAATAGAAAAGGCAAATATATATTTCTAATCTTACGCTACTTGGTGTAACATTCCAGTGATACTGACGGTAATTCACTACATAAATTCACTATGCACTAAATTTCACAACTGATTATGGTGTAACGATTAAACGGACACTTGTTTCAAACACATCGCACGAAGTCCGGCCTCAACTAGCGGCGTTCACTAAACAACGTGATAATACAAAAAGAAGTCAGAGGTTACGATGTTATCGAGGGAGACATGAATATTCGAAGACGCGAGGGTCACGAGTGAACGGACGGCGTAACATCGCGACGCGGCGTGAATGGAACGACCGACATTTTATGAATCGAGAGCCGTCACCCATTGAGTTGGGCGCTCGCGGCTAAGGGGCCGACGGTGCGGGCAAGCAGCACCACCACCGCAGGGCCCACAGCTTGCCTCAGCCGCGCACCGGTTCCGGCCCCGGCGGAAGTGACGCTCCGACCGAACATGGCGGCGCGCGCGCAGGAAGTGCGCAGCTTACCTACGGGACGGGTCGTCGACGGGACGTCTCCGCCGGCGGCGTTCTGGTGCGACACCGCCACCGGTCCACCGCTCAGCGCAGCAAACGAGCCCGCATGCCCCGATACCGATATACGCAAAAGTGCGCGCGATCACTACCTTGCGAATAAATTATTCGTGCTGTTATCTAAAAATATTCGTGTGCGACGCAGAGCACTCGCAGCCCGCAGCCTGAGCCGACGCGGAGTTGCACACGCGAACCGCTTCCAAGTTGCGGGGAGACTGATGAGGGCAGGCCGCGCCGACACCGGCGGAGGCTCCGACGCACGCGCACACTACCGTCCGTCCCTTACAGCGCGCGTGCCGTAGCTGCGGAGGGAGCGGGACGACGATAACTCATTATCACAGCGGCGACTCGTGAACACCAATAGACCGAGGAGTAGGGACAAAATATTCGACCTTCACTTCACGACGCACACGAGCGCGCACGGTGATCGCGTCGCGACGAGCACCACACACGCGCGCGTTCTTCGCAAATTGCTCACTGCCGCCGCGCCGCCGCCGGTGTGCTACATTTGACAATTTTTCCAGAAAACTGACATGCACCGTCACCGTGGCCGAGGCGCACCCGCATGCCACGTGGCCCTAGTGCCAGACACCACACCACGCAGCGACGACAATGGCCCAACTACACGACTACATACCACATTTACGACCAAATACTCTTTACTTGGCAAAAAACTCACATTATGAAACAACACTTGCATTTGCTTCCTCCTATTCATAGACAATAAAAAAATATTTTATACAAAAATACGCTTAATATACTTTTAACAAGATGCTTAAATTAACTTACTTGCTATACATTTAGATAATGAAAGAAATAGAAATGTTTCACATAAAATACTTATTTAGATCTTTTAAATCCCGTGTTTTTTTCATCAAACATATATCTATCTGTGTATTATACATAGTTACTTAGATGTATGTGTGTTGAAATACTAAGTATTACTGTTATATACTGACACCTCAATGAAATTAATAATTAGGCTTAGGTATAACTAGAGGTTAAATTTTCCATTTAACAAAAAACTCATACAATACCTATAGATTTAGATGTAAGTATTCAAAACTGGATATATTTATATATTATATTATCAGATAATCTATGTTACTTATAGGTTCAATGATGAAGCACAGCATTGAAATTAAATGTGGTTAAAAAAATATTGTGTATATTTACACCGAATACTCAGTATGATACCAGGAGCGTCTCCGTGATTCGGAGGTTAGGTTAAGCAGTCGGTCCCAGTTGTTATCGTAGGATAACAGGCGTGAAGCTTATTTGGAGGCCTTTGAGCAGCTTAAAAACATCCAACGATAAGAATACGTAGCCACAACGTTGTCTTGTCAGTCCACAACCCTCACTCGACTAGCGTGGGGACGTATGGAAATAACCCTCTCTTAAGAGGAGACCCGAGCCCAGCAATTTGACATTATGGGTGGCTGATAATACCGAATACTCAGAGAAAGATATTAATACTTTAGAATTAATTATAAAAGTCTTAATTGCCACCCACTAATTGTTAAATATATATAGATACATTTAAATTACATTTAGGTATTTTTTTTATATTTCCATGAATTATTGAAATTATTATGTACAATAAGCCTTTTGTTCAAGGAGTTATATTACTAAGCCCAGTGAAAATAATACATATAATGCTATATATTTTACCATTACTCTTATCATTATTATTTTATTGTTATAATTTAACATAATAGAAAATATAAATTTTTGCACCTGTTTTATATACTTACTTCACACAAAATATTCTATATAGATAAAACAAAAATAAATAATTATTTTTAAAAATAAACTTAATTTCAAATAAATAATTACTTGCTCAATTATTAAAAATAATAAATATTATTTTTGGTCGAATAATAAATTTATTTTTCTTGCTGTAAATACATGTCTACAATCTTTCAACCTACGTTTGAAAGTTTCCCAAAGATCAATCCCAATCAATTATAATATCGCATATTATTTTGGTAAATAATTCCAAAAACAGTTATAGGTACTTTTTGTTTTTGGCATTATTTAAAAAAAACCAAGTACAACTTAACAACAAATAAAAAGTAAACATTTAGTTAACATTACTTAAATTCATTTCAGGCAAAAAGAAATATTAATATAATAGTTTATAGATATATAAATAGTGATGAAGATTGTCAGTTTCCTAATTTATATAGAATAAATAATTAATATTGTTAAAATAAATAGCATTGTGATATACTCAAAATATAATACTTCTTGGAAAAACTGCAAAAAAATGCCTTAATTTTTTTTTAAATATTATTTTGTAATATTTTTTTATTATTTATATTTAGAATTTGTAGATTTATTAAAAGAAGAACTTAAGAACTCAATAAAATAACAGAATTTTATGAAAAAATACAAAACATCTAATTAAGTCCTGTGTAACAAAACGGGCTTTACTGGGGCAAATTAAAATGGATTTATTCCATGAAAATTATAATAAAATGTTAAGGTTTTTGATAATTCCTAATAGGCGCTGAGTTGTACTGCGGGTAGAAAACAAAAAAAAGCGCCGGAAGTGCGTGCTAGTGTTGCCATACGCAGCGGTAAGCGTGCGCATGAGTCAGTGCTCGGGCCACGCTCTTCGTCTCATCAACTCTACTTTCCTACTTCTAACAGACAATTTATTGATTAAATTTAACGTTAAACAATTAAATATCTGAGTATTTCTTGATTTAATTACTTTTGATAATCATGAAAACCATTAAATTAACTAAAGTTATAGAACTTCATTATTTTTTCATCATAAATGGTCTAACAATGTTAGTAAAACAAAGGATTTCCATTGTATGAAGTTCAATTGGAAAATTTTTGTTATTTATTATTATTTTTGTTAATAAATTTTCTATTTGTTATTAATTTGGAATAAAGTTCATAATAATAAAAATCTATAAAAAGAATAGATTTTTATTATTATGAACTTAAAACTTCAATTTTATTATTCCAAGTACCTAGATAAAAAATTCAAAATGTTCGATTTATATTATACCATGAATTAGCCGACGCCAATTAGATAATAATATATTTTTTTATAATTTTAATTTTTTTTTCATGTTTTGAATAGTTACACTAAATACCTATAGGTACTTACGTAAACGTACATATACATGATATATTTCATTATATTTTCATTTCATGTGTATGTGTGTAAATCGTGCTGGAATCCGGTGTCGTTATCAGCACGTAGGGCTGAGCCTATCTAATCTTGCTCCCACTTTAAATTTTTGATAAAATTCATTTCTTTTCAAATATATTTCTACAATTTACTTCACATACCTATAAGCGTCAATCATTCACGCAAGAAGTACATAGCAGAAATAAATATAAAATAATCAAAATATGACTTTTTTTAAATTGTAAAGCAAGTTAATATAATATCTATTTTACAATCACTATATTTGAGACAGCAGTTTGTGATTATACTTAAAATTTAGATGAAGAAGATTATATATATTTTTAAATTGCTATAAATAAAAAAAAATGGGGAACTGCAATAAATTTACACCATAACAATATAAATGTCAACGAAATATATGTTGACCTGTCACAGTATACAGTGAAAGTTCAAAAAAATTTGACAAGTAAATTCTAAGGCAAATGAATTATTAACCAAGGTATTTTAGGAGAACTAAAATATCAAGAACACTTGGGTAACAAGATCATTTACGTAACAATTATCATTTATATTTGGTTTATTTTGTTCTTGGTGTTAATAATAAATAACACATCACAAATTTTGCTAACAGGTAAATAACCCAGAGGCTAGTAAAAGAATGTGTGTATGTAAATTCTACTCAACATGAAAAATTTTTTACGTTGTCAATACCATGAACATTTTAAAGCATGGCGATTCTTAAAAATACAGAAATATAAAATAAGTATACAAGTAAATATTATTCCCTAAATCAACCTCATATGTTAAATTGAAGATAAACTGCCATACATCCATGTTTAATTTGAGTTTTATATTATTTACATTTAAAAATTTGCTGTTAGTGTAAAAATAGTCGAAAATATATTGGTAGTAATGGCAATACTTATCTAGCTATCATGGAGTTACTGTATATTGCACACATTTATTCTTTAAACAATACTATATTTGTTAAAATGTTAAAATATTAGTATATTATTTATATAGTTATTAAATCGATATAATTCGAACTAAATTACAATATGGTTTCATCTTGTAATATTGACTGTATACCTATTTATAATACCACTATGGTATAATATTTTTGAATGTAGTAACACTAAACAGGAAATAGTGGAGCCATATAATCCTAACTACTATATATTTAAAAAAAATAAAAAGTGTTCAACATATAAATATGTGTATTAGTGCCTAGTTTTATCCAAAGAAATATTTTAAATTATTTTAGTGCTATTAATATAAATCTTAAATCTATATATTAAGCAAACAGTCGTAGATATGCCAATATAAATAAGTTTGATCACTTTTTAGTAAATATATATTCATGATTGTAAAAAATACTGAACCATACCTAATTATAAACCAGGTTTTTTTTTATCTGTACCTAATTAATTTTTTTCACTGTCACTTGCTTTGATGATAATTTTTAATCCTGTTAATACTATGTTCTGCGTTTCTATTAACCGAAACTGAATTTAAAAAAATAGTAGGTACCTACCCACTCAATAGCCACTCCACACTCAATAGGGTTTCAATAAATTTGATTTATAATTTTATTTTACGAATCATATCCCTGTTCTAATTCCCGTCTTCAATCACGTGGTACCACTGTGATATCCGATCGCAAATATGCACGTACACTGCACAAAGTTCAACATTGGAGTAGCTACTCTACGGAAGAAGATATCATCCTCCTGTTTACAGGTATATGTATCTATGTATCCTGTGTACATACATGTATTAAGCATCGAAGACTGTCTTGTAAATAAGTATTTACTTCACGGAGGCTAGTCAGATGCACAATATGTTGTAACAGTTATGATAGGAATTCGAAGGTATCTATGAAGGCTCGCAGTCATAGAAAGCAGACGGCGCGGTCGCCGTTCTGAACTGCACTCGTCTTCTCTGAGGCGTGACGTCCGGCCGGGGTCAGCGAACGCATTGCCGCCGATAGCTTTCTTATGCCCGACAAACGACCCTCTGAGATGTCACTCACGTGTTTTCTATCGCCCCTTCCGGAACTACCGCTTCCTAACCGCGTCGCACGTCTTTAGCCATATCGCCCTTTGACGCATCACAATTTTCTTATGACGAGTAATGAACTCATACTTAGTTACCACAAAAATTACACTGGTCAGAGAGCCCAAACGGGACCAAGATCCTTTCTTGTATCATTAAAACGAGGGCTGTATACCGCCAATAGATAATTGTTGTGCGATATGATCGCTGGATAGGCGCAAGCGCAACCATCAGCGCTAACAGATTAATCGTAGCTATGTATCACACGTGCACTCCGCGCTAGCGGCCCTTCTATTTGTAAACCGGTGCCGAGGGCCACGCATTCCTAGCGTGCCTCGTGCCCAGCGCTCCGCCACCCGAGCGTTCTCCGCTGCAGAATCACCACTGCTTACTACCGCCGACCACCTATAACACTGGTAACAACGGGTACTACATTCTAATTTTCGTTACATTTGCAGCACTGTATGACGTCCATGGCGATACGTCCGCAAGCCATGGTGTTCACACGACTGTCGACCCTGTGTTGCATTGTAAGCATAGCTACTGTAGCTGTCAAATACAAATAGTTTTGAAAACATTTTGTTAAATTCCTTATCTATATATGGAGTTGTGAATGGTCTCGTACGGAAGGTTTAAATGGTTCTAAAAATTTTGACGTACAATATAAAACACAAAAAATATGAGTAAAAATTTCCATCATCTAAGAAACATACTTCTGAGGTTTCTCTGTATACAATGCTAATAAAAGTCGATCATCGGTAATTTGGGTGATATCCCGGAACCAAGTTACATGTATATATGTGAGACTAGTTTGACTTTATCTGATTCATATAATCGGTAAAGAACAGGAGTCTCAAATTAAAGATAACGAGCACACGCATGTATAACCCAAATACGTCTAAATAGTGACTATTCATAATGAGATGTACCGAAGTACAAACCCTGCATTCCGATGAATGGTGAGCGGGCGCCGCGACATAGGCGGGCGAAGAGGGGCGCAGGGGCATACCAGGCGGGGGCAGGGAGAGGAAGCACGTACGCATGCCTGCGCGTGCGCCTGCGACAAATACCCGCTAGAACAAATTCTAACAGGTGTCCACTTCAGACCAATTTTGGGCTTAGGTTAAAACAAAATACCTGTATGAGGAATTTGTTTGACTTTTCAGGCTTTCAGAATATAAATAGAAATTGTCTGATGATAGCTTGAAATATTTGAAATGTTCCTAATCGCAGGTATACTCATGGATAACAATGCTATCCTAGAATAACGACAATGTCAAAATGCCAGTTAGTAATTATATACAAAAGCTCATTTAAAACTATCATTCAAGATCTCATCGCAGCATTTTCTTCCAAATAATTACCTAAAATGATCGGTTATAGGACGATATTTTCTGGTAATAAAACTGTGAACCAAGCAAGCGTTGCAGGCAACGAGCAGGAGCAAGCAGCTGCCGGAGACTGCTGAGCGTTACGCAAACGGTTCGCTGCTGGTTGCAAGAACTGAATTATCAATTATGCCACTAGTTAATGCTGTGTATCAGTGTGCTAGAAATTCTATGTAACTGGATTTTTTAACCTACCTCGTAGTTGTAACACACCTAACATAGAAGTATCGATGAGTCGTTTGTAATAGTACAGTTGTAATAATATTTTAGTTAAACAATCAAGTTACAATACGAATAAGTAATCCGTGAAACGAGAATACATGTATATTGAGTCATCCGGATATGTTAAGGATTTCCAAATATTTTCTAAGAACAGTGCTAGAATTACAACGATTTCCGCATATAAATCTCAGAAACATTAATTATATCAATTCGATGATTCAGTAAATACCTATGGCAATCTATTTTACTCATTATCTAGCCGATTGAACAACCCGAATAAAGGCAATTAATGAGCTCGTAGTTACGGCGGTTAAGCCGATTGAAGAGGTACTGGATGTAAGCGTTTGTTGGAATGTTATTGAATGTGGTGCAGTGTCGCAAATGACTCACAGCGATCTTTATTAAACTACTACACATCAAGAACATGTTCTAATGGAATGCGGATGCTTCCTGGAATTTGCAACTGTTAAAGCTGTGATCTCGTCCCCTTCAACAGATCATAACTGTCATTTGAATTTAATCATCATAGCACTCTTTATCGTGTTCTTTAAGTAAAAAAAATAAAATTAGTCGACAACATTATTTGTATTGCTTTTTAATGCATTTAACCGTTACTTGCTCACATTTTCTTTACTTTGGTGTATAATTTTGTTATAAGACTTCATTACAATTAATAATTCCTACATCACTAGCATTTAGATTTGCATTTCAAAACTTCACCCGAAATCTACAACTCCCTATTATAAAAGCTGGCCGATTGTCCGTTGCGATAAGCGTACAAAAGATGGCTCGATAAGTTTTATGATATTTTATGATAGTTTTATGAGACAGGAATTTGTCTTCGAGGCAACAAATTTTACGAAAAGCACACATGCTACTGGTCATTAATTCGTAAACTCAGATTTATATTCTTGAGGGTGAATAGTTAAAGACTTACGTAGCTGTTAAGTTATAGTGCGTAGTGGTTTTGTAACTATCGTAGCTTTGTCACTGGTACTGAATGTACGTAATACGTACATTCAGTACCGTAAAGAATAACGTTTGTATGCATAAAGAATAACGTTTGTATAGACGTGAAACATTTACTTGAAAGTCAAGCTGGTTACGGAGACAGTATTACGAGAACAAAGGACTACTTCGGGCTTAGTGATTTATTTGTATTAAATATCAATTTCAAAAAACGTTGAAACATATAGGGGTCAATGCATTATCGGAGTTGAGATTTAAGCCTTTTACATGAAATTAACTTCATCAGTATACCATAATGTCCCACTGCTGGGCTCGGGTCTCCTCTCAGGAGAGGGTTAAGGCCATTCGTCTCCACGCTGGCCAAGTGCGGGTTGGGGACTGATGAATTAACTTAATAAAATCATTTAGTCTGACAATTACTTGCTTATATATTAATTATTTCAATGAAATAATTTTATAAAATTGGCTAGAGTATGCAAAGATCTTCCTTTGAACTACATAGCATACATAAAATACACATTTTTTGCATTATGGTATGTAAAAATTAAAGGTAATTTTTATAATAATTACAAGACTGAATTAGGTAAGTGTATCATCGTTGGTATCGGTGGGTGCGGGGACGCACGGTGCTCACACCGCTGTATAGGCGCGTGCGCGCAGCAGGTGCGCCAGCGCACCCGGCAACCTCGTTAGAATGCTGCGTGAGAATTCTCCACCGTTGTAATTACAGGGCATTTCAGTTCACTCTGACATCGTGATGTTCTAATCTTTAAATATACAATACCCAGACTCTATAGATTACAGAGTGAGTGATACCAAAGTAACCATGCACAGTAGGGGTTATTGAATAAAAGCAAATAATAAAATAATATATAAAGAATAAATAAGCTATTTTTTCATTGCATTTCGACCCATGAGTTGCAGGTGTAGTGTTCGTAGGTGACGATAAATCACTTGCCATTAGATTACACGACTGCTCGTTTACCCTCTACACCTTCAAAAAACAAAATATTTTATATGTAGTGTGAATTGAAACATGTAACCAATAAGACTTCACTTTTTATTGAGTAGGTATGTTTAACGTTGATTTTTATTAATGTGGTTGTAAGCCCACTTGTTTTAGAAATTAATTAAGCTGTGCTGCTTTAAATGATAAGAAATAAATATCTATTATTATTACTATAATAGTTTTTTTCATATGGAGGCATTGGTACCACTTTCTCACACTGCGATTACCGCCGCCCATGGCAACACCAAAGGCGTCACAAGTACGTTGCCGACCTTTTAAAAAGGAATAAGCTTATTTCTTGAAAGTTTGAAAGGTCGTATTGATCCGGAAATATCGCAGCCGACAGTTTATTCCACTGTTTTGTTATGCGAGGTAGAAAGATAAATTCAACAATTTGAAGATTTAAAAAGCAACTACTCGATTCATAGGGCGAATGCGAGTTTGAGCTATTAGTTCTTCAACTTCGTTGCTTATTTTTTTAATGTGACTTATCTTGCCCGCCTGCACACGACCGTTACTCCTGTACACTAGGATCAACAGCAGTAACCCACGAACACATTGAGTTATGACACTCGGCAAGTCCCTTTAAAAATTTAACTGTCTTGGAACCCGCAACGAAATTAATCAGAAGAAAACTAGAGGAGTTAGAGATATAAAAGTCCACTTCTCTCCTTAGCAGAGCGGGAGACGAAATAAAGTAAAAATGGGCAGACACCTTTTTTAAGCCTGGGAGCACCACGGAGATAAAATATTATGGAACCTAAGTGAAATATATTTGATTTCCACAATATCTACAAATATATTGCAGAGTCGCCTAAACCCACGGAAATCCACCCTAGTTGACACAATACCCCTACAGTATACCATCTAAGATGTCATGTGTTAGTTGTTCAGCAGTATATTACGTTCATTGTATCAAAGACTATATTGAGCAGACTGTTCACAGCTAGTGTCAGGTGTTGAGCATTGAAACAATAGTGACTAGATTAATTTAAATGAGTGTGGTTTTAAATTTACCGTGGCCTGTAAGAAATTTAGCAATATAGCAAATTGAGTAACCATTTTACAGTTTTTACTTTAGAGTTGAAAGGCCCAAGTTTCAGTTCATCTGTATCTGCACAACTGAAGTGATACCATCGCCTCAAAGGAAACTGGTGATAGTTAAATCAGACGGTGGTTTCAGGTTGTTTTTTGTGAAATGAATGGCAAACGATCGAACATGTTACCTTACATCACATCAATAGTCTTTACAAGTCTACTACTGGACATAGGCCTCTCTTTAGAAAAGCGGATTTTGCTTGCTATACCACGTTAGTCAGACGGGATGGTTGAGAGAGGGTTTGTTTGAAGTTCCGGATGGCGTAAGAAAGCAGTTCCCGGATCTCTCCCGTCTCAGGCGCAGAGTGACACACCGTGGTGGTTTAGTGGGTAGTCTGGCTGGTGTCAGTCAGGAGTCCCACACAAAGCGAACCCCCTTGTCCCCGCGCGGGGG
>PKRV01000901.1:305612-371114 GCA_003709505.1 Hyphantria cunea | reverse complement strand
GAGCGAAGTTTCTTTTTGCAGTAATGTTGTCTTGCGTAATAGATAGTAGCGGTAAATAGAGGTGCTGGTGATTATAAGGAGTGCCGTATTCACATACACACACAGACATATAACTTGATAGTCTGAATCTGAAGCCAAGCTAATGCCTCCATCGGTTTCTGGTTTTAATTACACTCTTCAATTATGTACAAAGTAAATGAATATTGATTAAAGCTCAGAGATCAATGATTGGCTCTCTTCTATCTGATAAATTTTTATCACTTTGTCCTAATCTTTGATAGATCAATAGAACCTGACTTAAACTGGCCTGTTTGTCTAGTGGTTAGTGACCCTGACTGCTACGTCAGGGGTCGACCCACATTATGGCGGCCTAGTGATGCTTCTGCATCATTGGGCCTCCGGTCTCGCACTCACCAATGAAACACGACAGCACGAACACTGTCATTTTACTTTGATTTTCTGTGCGAGGGTAGTACCGCCCCAGCTAAGGCGTACGATTGTTCAACGTGTTTTCTTAATTTCGCGCCAATATACGAGTATCACAAATATTTTGTGATATTAAAATGACCGAAGTGATAAATAGACTCGAAACGCAATGAGTGCTTCACATAAAATAGGTATGACCTCAAATACAATTTTTAAAACCCTCCATAAGCTTGGTGTTAGTCAAATGTTTGTGTCAACTGGGCCATTGATAGGTACAATGAAACTTCTTCTGTTTGTGACAGAAAAAGATTTGGCCATCCGTAGTGTTCGCACGAAAAATGCGACCAAAGCAGTAAGGAAAAGAATTTTAAAAAAATCAAGTCCGAAAGCAAAATATTTTATCTCGAGAGATGAAGTTAACTTCTAGAACCATGTCGCGTATTTAAAAAGATGACTTAGGACTTGCAGTCTATAAGAGACGCACCGGTTATTTCTTAACTGATAATTCAATAGAAAAGAATAGGATGGGAAAATCGAAACAACTACTTAAGCGATACGCAAAGGAGATCACAGAAAAAATCATTTGCGGATGAGATTTTATTTACAATTGAGCAATATTTTAACAAACAAATGGCCGTATTTATGCTAAAAGCTCTAAAAAAGCTTTCCAATTAGGCAACAGAGTACAACGTAGGCATTATCAGACTTCAATGATGGTTCAGTAGGGTGTTAGCTGTGAAGAAATGACTGAGCCATATTTTTGTGAAAAATGTAGTGTGTCAAGATACCATTCTTGAGAAGGTAGTTAAACCCCTTAACAACACCATATTCAATAACCAATAATGGTTTTTTCAGCAAGGCGCGACTCCGGGTTATAAAGCTTGATACCAATCTTGGTTAGAAACGAACGTTCCGCACTTCATCAGAGCTGAAGACTGGCCGTCATCTAGTCCTGATCTTAATCCATTGGATTATGATTTATGGTCAGTTTTAGAGAGTAAGGCTTGCTCTAAACACCATGACAATTTGGAGTCCCTAAAAAATTCGTACAATTGGCAGTGAAGAATTTTCCCATAGAAAGAATGCGTGTTGCTATTGACAACTGGCCTCAACGTTTAAAGGACTGTATTGCATCCCATGGACACCACTTTGAATAAGCTTTAAATAATTTTGATGTTTTTATATTAATGTATTAAACTAGCACACAGTAATAGTAATAAATATTACGTACAATAAAAAAAGTTGTTTTTCTCTGTAACAATATTTATGGCAAGACTAAGTATAACATGAAATAAATTATATTTAATTTGTTTATAATATATTTCGAAATAAATTAAGTACGTTTATTAGCAGCCTGGTTACCACAGTACAGGCTCTGTTTAGTTTGGGATCAGGTAGCCACGTGTGAGATGTGCCCCTTTTTTATTATTATATATTATTACCCAATACTACTTGAAATAATGACATATGGTTACTATGTGATGATACCAGAAAACACTTACGTCCTTCAAGCAGTTCCGACTGATGATAGTTAAGGAAGTCTCATCATATTCCGACCATCATCGATGATTCACCCCTATGCTAAATAACAAGAAAACAAGAAAATGATTCATTTACCCTTTGCATCTCCGGCTCTTAGATCTTAACAATCAGTGACTCATGTTGTTTGTCTCTTGATAAACATATTGTGACAAGTGCAGGCATGCATCAAACCATTGAATGATATTGTATCAGCCTCGATGCACCCAATATGTTTCAGATAATTGAGAACAATGACAGTGATGGGATTGCATTCTATGTGATAGTTTTGCCATTATATGAAAACCCATAAACGCAATAAATTGTTTTTGGCTAGACTATGTTCTAGAAATAAATAATAGTACTTGAATCCTGGCTTTGCTAAGTTTTTTTTGGTAAATTTTATACATATATTATGTTGGGCTGGTGACAGCAATTAAGCACCATGCTGCACGATCTGCATTCGCATTGAAGATGGAGACCACCACACTCGGATTCTACTAATGCTTTCCTTCATGTAGAGTCATTTTGGTAACTTCAAATTTGCATAAAAAAATAAAGCAACGTGTAGGGCCCACTTCACTGAATGAGGCTGGAATCGGATAGATGCGGATTGACTAAGACCTGGATAGTTGCCGCTTCTTAGATAAGGCCGTTCGTGAATCAGTAGACGGCAACAGGCAAATGATGATTGTGTTGATTTATTATAATCCATTTGAAAGGATCTGCCTTAAGCCAGTTGGAATAACAAAAAATTGTAAATGACAAACTGCATAATATACACATTTCATTTCATTTCATCACAACTAACACCGTCTACATCACATCATAATCTTTCTTCACGGGCATTTATTTGTCCCTTTTTCTGTTTATAGAGTGGTATTTTTGCAATGAGAAGGCCGGCTGGACAGCAAGACGATCTTCACAGTGTCACACAATTGTTCAAGATTTCTTACAATATGTAAGAAATATTGTAAAACGGAGGCTGGTTTTATTGTTTTTGCTACGTTCTTTATGATTTTCAACACCAATAAATTTACTGTTTTTTTTTATAAATTTCGCATAAAATTTATACTATTTTTAACAATTTTGGAATAGGCCCACATAATACTCATAGATTAGAGTAATTGATGTGCTGCTGTCGAAATATTGAGAAGCTATAATATATTTTATTTATTGATTTAGATTATTAACACAATTAGTAAAGTTTGGCTATCGTCCGCCGTTCGTAATCTTCGAACCTAATGACCCGAAATGCAAATTTATTTGACTTTTAAATAGCTTACATCTTTTTGTTACGCTACACCACACATTGTTACATGTCATCGATTAGAAAGGAAGTTACCAGATTTTTCATTTAAATCAAAACAATCTAATAAATCTGCTTTAATATCTATTCATACTTCTAATCCTTCAAGTTACTCATTATTTTTAGGGCATTTACACATAGAAGAATACAAGATGCAATTGTTTCTAATGAATATCATATTTTAACAGTTCTTTTTGTGTTTTGTTGAAGCCAAATATTCGTAGATGTTGATCCTTGTGCACATCCTGACTGAACATGTTTAGCGGCCCAGTTAATACTGCGCATAGGCAACTGTTAACTGATGGGCATTAAGGTTCTGAATTTAGCATGTTCAGACTAGTATATACTTAGTTTGGACTATGTGATGCCTACTGAGCACGTACGGTGATCTTTTGTCTTCGTTGGAGATGTAAGGCAAAGTGAAGGTTCATCAACAGTCTAATAGTCCAGTGCTGGAAAAAGGGTGACCAGAAAATAAAAATCTTACGGTGATGTTAGATTTTTTTTGTAAAATAATGATTTGTTTATATACTTTGTAAATAACTGCAGCAATAAATGTTATTTAGTCAGTATCAATAGTGGTTATGTCAGAAGTTATCAATACTCTAGGACTTGAAGATCTGAGCAATTATCTCTATGCATTAACCACGTTGTCGTCTAATTGTCGTAGATATATCTTCATAATACTATTGATCAAAAGTGGTAACCTCAATTTGTGTCAATAGAAATTATCATGACATAAATATTAAGTATAATAAAACACAGATCCGCTAACTTCGACCTTTGGATACTATTCATAGATATAAAAATTAGAACATTTCCGATCAGTTTCACGCAATCTATCTTTAATTTTTTTTCTAGAAACCTGCTACTCTGACATTTTTTTACAACAGCTTCACTCAAAGAATTTTGAGATTCAAAACGTATGTAGTAAATGAATAATGCACGGAAACAATTTACTCGCTTTGTTGTTTTCAATCACTATCTATGTAGATTTAAAAATTATACTCATGACGTTACACGAGACGAATAATATTTGTGTACATTCTGTTATATTTTAGTGATTGTTGTTATCATGCTGGGAATGCAGTGGCATGTGTTTAATAACATGCAATTAATACCGGATGGTTCTCGTTTCTGTCACATAAGACGTAAAAGACGAAATGATACAGCTTAAGTGACCAGAGCATTATTTCGATTGATAAACCTAAGTCGACTCGGGCAACGAAAGTGGAACAGGGTTTGTCAATATGGACCGTCAGCTGGCCCCGACGATAGTGCTTATCGCCTGCGGGACATAGTCCGCTCATTCACGAGCCTGTCCATTCATGCGTCTACTTCCACCTCACATCGCGGTGCAATATGGTCCTTAAGACGTTCACCAAAGGGTTGAAAATCGTGTAGATAGTTTAAGGGGGCGGTGGGGTGAGGGGCAATGTAGATCGAGGATATCGCGGGGTCAGCGCGGATTGCAGGCGCCCGATAAACGTCGATGGCGTCCAACGACTTGACTAACAAACCAACAATACACACACTGACACGCTCTTAAAAATATAACGCACATAGAATTAAATTATCACCCCATTAAATATTTTCAACATGAATTCTTACTCTTGTGTAGTCGATAAAGAAAATATGTCACAAGTAAAAAGTTCAACCGCCCCATTTGTTTATTTCGTGATAGTAAATTTGATAAGGGCTTTAAAACGTATATAATAACTAATTTATTGATATTGCCCTATACATTACTTAATGTAAGTTTTAGTTGCTCTGTTTAAGGTAAGCTATAACAGAGCAGGGACGCCGATAGTATAAAAGTACCCGAATAAAACTAAAACATATTATGTCATTTAACTTAGTACGATCTTTTATTTATTCCCAAAAATTGGAGCTTACAGAAGTTATAAATACATTTTTCCAAACTATCCAAACTACATTTTTCGAAACTTTTGATCGTTAAATCGAAGCCAACCAATTATTTAGTAGTTGGGTAATTTGTTTTAATACTGTCAGTCGACTTAACTTACTAGCTTACTCAAAAGTTTTAAATAAACAAATAATGCTCAGACCTGCGGTGATATTTTATTCAAACCGTTTAATCAGAAACATTACAACGAATTCATAACAAAACCCATTCTTCTATGGTTATCACAAAAGACTGCACCTTTCTATGGATTTAGTATATTTCTAATTGTTATCTTCTATATTTTATTTTTATGTAGTCTATGTTGCTAAGGTTTTATTTATATTTTAATTTAAAGACATCCCATTTAAAAAATTGAAATTTTAAGTAACCAAATACTTTTTAGGTGATTACTCATATTTTTGACTCACAAAGACACTTTATTTAGTTAACTCGAGATGGATGTGTGGGAACAAGTGTGCATAAGATAAGAAAGTGGCGCCGGTAACAGAAAACTTAAAATGAAAACATTAAAGATAGTCTTTCGTGGCTTAAGTATTTTAACTAATAGATAGATCTCGTTATTCACAAACTTATTTCCAAAAACAAATAATGTTCAATCTGTAACTAGTAGGTAACTGCCCAAATGTCGTTAGTGGTTTTCCCTTATAATAGATCATGAACGTAATTATTATTATTGTTATAAATATTTTGTAACCAGATAAACACATATGGGTCACGGTAAACATGTTTGGAACTGGCCACTTGCGTCAAAGTAGTATTTATTTTAAAGTATTTGATATTTTTAAAATTGGAACTCTGGTACTATTAAATTTTCTTTTTTAATCTGTCAACAAATTGTTTTTGAATTTGAATTGAAAATTTTGCTTGAACAGTCTGAAATAAAATATTTTTTAAGCTATGGCGTATCTTTTAATAACTAGCAAAAAAGGTAGAAATTAAATAATTTTTGTTTTGTGAAGGTGACTTTAAAGACCCACTGAAAAAAATTAATATCGTTTTTTGGCGATTCAACTGGTGTACAGAACATCGCAGAAACTGTATGTATTATACTATAATTTTAATTGTTAGGTATATTTTAACATTTTGAAATTAAAGATAAATCATTTTGAATATTACTATAGCAACAACTAGTTAACTACTCCTCTTTGTGGTTACTTCATGCGTATGGTTGTAGACTTAAAATTAATAGCCTGTCATATGAGATCTTAAACGCGGTGCACATGATATAGTAACATTTTTATAGATATGACTAATATTTGGTCAGAAAAGTTCTTAATTGAAAGCATTATAGTCATATTATTTTTTTCTTTTATTTAATAAAACAAATTTATCCGAGGAAGCTATATTGTCACCTCATATCCTGCGTTCCAAATTCGATATTATTTTCTAGTACAGTTTACTTTTTAAATAAGTAATCAACTACTATATTTTTAAGGTTTACTGTAGTATATTATTATTTTGATTAAACTGCCTCGTTGGTCTAACGGTTGAAGTATGCGACTGCCAATCAAGAGGTTTCGGGTTCAAATCCCGGGTGGGCTAAAAGTGTTATTAAGTTTTTCTGATTTTATAAATACTTAATAACAGCTTGAACTTTGGAAGATGGGGTTTGAACCCCCGTGCCTCGGAAAGCACGTAAAACTGTCGGTCCTGCGCCTGATCTCTCCCTGATCGTGCCGGTTATCTGTCCCATCGGATTATGAGAGAGAGAGAACAGAGAGTGCACCTGTGTTTGCGCACACACTTGTGCACTATAATATCTCCTGCGTAGTTGGCTGGTCTCCGTTGAGACTGGCCGCCGTGGCCGTAATCGGCTAGGAGAATATCATCATGTTGATTTTTTACTATTAAGGTTTAATCTCATAACATAAATACTTACATAAAGTATTTCTTAGGACGTGGCGCCAAAGATATAGGATACATAGTAACCGATTATTATAAAGTACCCAGGTATTATTATACAGTACCCATAATGACGGAGCTTTGCTCGGAATTTTTTGTTTCGTTATTTTTTAAAAAATGAACCCTATCTGGATCGATTTATCGCCCCCGGACATCGTTGGAGCTGTTGTTTTATAACCTCAAAAACAGCTCCAAAGATTTTCAAGAAATCAAGTACGCAGGGTGTTTCGAGTTTATCTGTCATAAAATTCTATTTACCGTTGAAATTCTGATGACTCAGATTTTTTTATGTATGGGCCTGACAAAGTGACTTTACTCTGCCTGGTTAAAAGCATAAGAACCCAAGAGTGGTGGTCACCATACTCATTACAGTCAATGCAACAGTGCGGCAAGGTGACCGACACCATGGCGGCCTAGTGATGCATCATTGGGCCTCCGGTTTTGCACTCACCAACGAAACACGCTCAAATACGAAGGAGAACAGCACTGCGAAGATAACGAAAACTTGACACAGATCCTTTACCAAAACCTCTGGTCAGCATGCTATTATAGGGGAACAAAGGAGAAATGGAAGAGCAAAGAGCTGCATTGGCGGTTTTATCAGGCTTCAAATAAGGCCAATCTTGTTTATTAACTGGTAACGATACCCTAATCACTTTACTGAAACTGTGTAATTACTGATGAAGTAGTTGTGACGAAGAGCCACGGCAGACTTATAATTAAAGATGGCATAATTGACATTTGGCGGACAAGTCATGAGTAGTGGAGGAGTGACAATGTCGGGAGACATGAGGTTCTGGTCTTACCAACGGTGATAATTTGCATAACATTAACAAGCGAGGAGGCTAGCCTATAATATGTATATTAGTATATGAGTATATATATTTTAATAAGTAATATTTTCGAGAATTTTAACCATTAGGTACACGATTCCGTTCCCGAAATTATTCTTGCAGCTTTGTATTGGGCTCGACCTAACATTAATGGTATTACTATTATTAGCAGAAAGTCAGAAATGCAGAATAGTGATTGTTGACATCACTTTTGAATGATGAAAATCTTATAACGGTTGTCAAGAAATAATTATTTTTACCCAAGTCATGATATTATCGACAGTATACGATAGTGGAAAAACACATTCAAGTAGCCTGATTGTGAAAGATGTTTTGCTCGATATGGTTTGGTATGGTTTCTGTTTCTAAAACCCTACTGAAATATATTTTATATTTTATTAAATATCTAAATGTGTTCAAAACGTAATTCATATGTATATTTATTTGAAGATATTTGCAAACTCATCAGAGATACTTAGCTTTTTTCATATTTTTAAAGTATTAAGCTAATTAGGGATTTTAAAAAATGTATATTCTAACTGTGATCGTAGTTTCCAGTTACTTCTTTATTTAATAACTTTACTGGTATTTAACATAAATAGCTAAAACTTTGGACATGTCTGAAACCCCTTTGTTCAATTAAGCAATTTTATGCATCAAATAGACCTGTAACTATTTCACAACCATGTGTAATATATAGACAAATTTCTTAGTGTGTACAGTATTTACATAAAAATGTATAGATAGCGTTGTTAGTCATTTACTATATTGTTAATTGAATGTAACATTGATTCATTGATCACGTAAAACATGACACATATATTGTAATATGGTTACCAATTTCCGCTAAAAGTATAAGTACTGGACTCGACCCTGTTGACTTTTGACATTGTTGTGCACTGCATCATCATCTTGGAAAATAATATACCATTTTAACAAAACGAATGTCCGTTATTTTAAATGTAGTATTCATTTATTTCAATGTGTCATACATCGCAATGGATTTCATATTATTTCATTAAATTTTGTAAAGTAACATTATATGTACCTTCGCAATAGGGTGGTTTTGCATTGCTAATAGTGAATATAATTAAATTTATTACTTAAATTCTTAAGCCATGTTATAAATTTTGTTTAACGTCATTACTTACTATTCTATCTATATTTTATTTGATTTGACTAGACAGTCTATCACTGTGATGATAAAATGTATTATAGACTTGGATGTCCCCGCTGTGCGCGCAGTCTGCATATAAGTATTACCTAGTATATTCTTCGCATTGCAAGCAAACAATCAGCATTTTAAACTTAACTTTATCGCGTGTGGTTTAAGATTGTATTTAGATTGGAAATGAAGTACCTATAGTCAGTGCGCATAACGCTCAATAAATGCTTGTTTTGATCCGCCGAAGCCACTGCGTAATAACATACGTACGAACATGTAACAAAAGTCCAAATCACTTTTGTAAGACAAATGACGTATGTGTGAAAAGAACTTTGTGCCCTTAGATAATATGGTGTCAAGTGAGATGGCTTGCTTAAGTATGTTATCTATGCTAAATGTGACAAACTTATTAAACTTATGTTCTCACTGAGAACATTTCATGCGATAAACTCCGCAAGATCCTTGAACATCACATATCAGAAGAAATACGGCGTAGATTGAAAATACTTGCTTAGCTGATCATCGAATTATTTTTCAAAGGCAGCAAAGTTAAGAACTGCACTTATTTTTCTTCCTAGCCTTATTATTCCCAATATTTGGCTACTAGTTCAACCGGTTTTACCTGAATATCAGTTTTTACACGGAGCGACTGGCATCGAACCTCCGTAACCCTGAGGGTAATCTGGATTCGAAGGTTAAACTAGTTGTCAGCATATTTGAAGGCACTAACTTCCCAATAACGATTGCCATAGATGTTCATCACAACCGAGACCGACGGTTTGACGTGCTCACCGAGGCACAGCCGGGAAACACCGCCATATTCCATACTCCGGGCTGCTATTAAGAATTTCTTGTAAGAAAAACCCAACAACAGTTCGACCCGGGCATCGAAACCGAGACCCCTTACGCTAACCACTAGACCAACGAGGCAGTCAAAGTTAAGAACTGCACGAGTTTTTAATAATTGTATTAATACTAGATGTTACATCACAGGCCCCGAGCGTTCTAATAAGTTTTACTTGGTGGTTTGTCATTTCATCATTTTGAACCCAAACAGAGATTCTTCTTAACTTCAATAATTTGGGCACAATTGGGCCAAATGATGAAATGATAAGATTTTCGTACACATTTTATCATCCTAGTTTCGCTAAAAGATTTCTTATCGGAATGGTGGTTATTTTTACTAATGATACTCATACAACAGCTACGGTTTCCTTGCCTTTTTTGATCGATCACAGTCATATGGTCTTGCCCAAAATTTAGCTTTTCAAGGGCGAAAAAATAATGGTCTTGCTCTCGTAGTGGTTATGCCAATAAATTGTGATAGCAGATTAGAATCTGCTATCACAATTTATAATTAACAGAAGACACTAGAGTGCATATTAATATACTCTGCTATTGCGATTAACTTATTACCATCTTTTGAACTGTTGGCTATAGCGCCATGCTCCTGTAACCAGCGTTTGTATGGGTCTGACCTTACTGTAAGCTATATCACAGTTTTACATGTGTAATACTAGATTTAATCACGACAGTATAAATGAGGAAATAATTTTTGTTTACTCAACTTTACGACCAAGTTGCATGGATAGTGATCATCGGTTAACTTTGGATTTGCACATCCTTCTTCATTTGCATTTCCTATTTTGTAATAGTTTAATAAAAATCTTTAACATAATCAAAATTGTTATTTTGTTGTATTTTCTCTATATTCATTATAGAAAATTTTTCATGTGTGTGAATTGTGTTCCAATTGTGTTGCTAATGATATCGTGGCTTGAAGTAAATACGTAGTTACCCCAATTCTTGGAATGTTGTTCGATATTCAGCGTTCATGCTGTCGTGTTTCGTTGGTGAATGTGAGACTGGAGGCCCAATGATGCAAAAGCAACACTAGGTAGCCAGGGTATGGGTCACCGTGCTACATTGTTGCATTGTCTGCTTTCGCAATGAGTACGGTGACCGCCACTCTTGGATCCTGTTTATGCTTTCCATCCGACAAAGTAGAGTCATTTGTCAGGCTCATACATAAAAAGAATAATAATAATAAAAAAATGTAGTATCAACAATACAACAACTTATCAAATGCGACCGGACGTCTTTTGTATACAACTTGACCCATCGATGAAGGATTTCATTCATGACTAGGTTTATCGTGTGATGTTTTCAACGGGGGTGCTTATCGATCCAACAAAATCCATTGATTGTCACGTCACAGGCGCCATCGCAGAAATGCTAACGAGTTATCAATGTAAACGGTTTGTTTACACAGTTAACCGTAATCTTATCCGGTGACCTCCTTAGACTCTCCCGTTTCGAAATTGTATCGTCGCTCGGTATCGCGTTGTGTCCTTATTACATGTCGCCGGAAGTGCGCGCTCGACTCGATCCGTCGAGCAAACGTTCATTCATGTTCTATGTATTTATTTAGTGGCGACCGTTCCTACCGCGCTCTTCAACATTATGACTTCAGACGCTTAAGGCACCTACTTTATTTTTATGTTTATTGCTCTATTTACACTATCGCACTTAAGCACAGGAGTGATAACTACACCAATGCAACAGAATGCTTTCCTATGTAATTATCTCCATATCATTAAAATATACATCAACACATGTAACTTTGAAAAGATAAAGTGTTTTTTTACCTTATCAAGTTTACTTGGGGACACATGTATATTTGACGTTTTTCTAATTTAAAGACTTAATCAAGTTCTCAAAAAGATTTTGTTGTGCTTAAATGTTTAATGATAGGTTGAATAATTTTTGAGGATCTGTCCAAGAAAACGACAAAACCACTATCGATACGAAATAGGACATTGATATCTATATTTACGAATATTAGCCTTTATCGAAGGTGCGCGTCGTTTGACGAGCGGAAGTGGCAAGTAGGAGTCGGGAGGAAAGGGCCGTCGCGCGCGCAGCTAATTGCCGGGAATTTCGGAGGTCGCCCGATAACCCACGTCTGCGCCGGAAGTCGATAGTGCTTTGATGTGTTGCGAGGCGTCCGCTCCCCTATGTAATGTATTTCACTAATAAACGGCCACCTCATCGAAACTCGTTGGTAGTGGGTGCTTTTTGGTGTACGATGATTTTGTAGGACAGCAGTTGTTCGGAAGCCCTGCATTAATATAACTGAATTAATATACCATGATAATGAAGTCAACGGTCTTTGGAAATGACACACTTTAGCGCGAATATTAATGTTGTTACCTGGAGCTTTAACTATTATAAAGTCAATTAGTTTATTGGAGCAGATAAAATTATTTCATTGAAAATTAGGTAGTATAAGATTAGGCATTTATACATCCAAATTTGCACTACTGTTAATCTTACATAGACTCACAAAAACTTAACCAAAAGGAAATGAGAAGAATCAGCAACAAAAGAATTCATTATTTCTGTTCTTTTGTCATCCCTGCTAGGGATCCTGGTTTAGCAAAGCGGAAAATATGAAAGGAAAAAGACAAATGAGTCATTAAGTATGGGTCATTAATTATGTAATAATGAGCTTTATGTAAATTGTTTGATGATTTCATGGCAGAAACCCATTGGCTTTTGGACGTGTATTTAGTCCATACCCTTATGTATCATTAAACCCTTAATAAACTATCACAGGTGTAAATGAATAAGTCTTTACCAACCATACCTATTCGGATAAATACTGATAACTTTGTGCCCTTGTCTATACTAAAGCAGTTATTGTTAAATTCAGGCTAGTAAAGGGGTAAGAAAAAATCTTCATCGGTTCAAGTTTTTAAGGTCCTGATAGTTTACTACTTGTTGTGAAAATGTGTCACTTATTATTGTATCGCAGGCTTGAATTTTTAATGTGCCGTCTTTTCAAATTACGACTAAACTTTTATCACCATTCATCTGAAAAATATATATAATAAATTGCGCAAGTGTTCTTATAGGAATAGTTATTAAGCGGTGGATTATGTATATATTTTAGTAATCATATGGCATATTAGTACGAAGAAAGAATATTCTAGTACAAAGCTTGAGACAAAGCCAGGCGTTAGAAAGTTCTTGGTGATTTCTTGAGGCAGAGAATAATGAACCTTACGTCGTATTGACGTCTGATGTGTATTGGCTTGTTTATATTTCGCAGAAACGTAATGTTCAAGATGTTCCTTCCGGTGTTACGTCGTCACGGAATCGACCAGAACTTTCTAGTTACTTCGGCGTTAAATGTATAAGGCGCTTCATCGACAGCAGTGCAGTTCAGTCTTGCTACAGTGCTACAGTGCAAAAAATATTGAAGTGATATCAGTGATTAACTTACCGACCTCAGCGAAAATTGAAGACTGTTATTCGGAGTGGTATTGTGACTTAAAGAGAGTCTTTAACAAAGTCTCTTTTACACGTCAGAAAATTTATTTCTCAAATCCATCGAATCCTAACGTATAACAACTGGTGTCAGAAGTGGGATTTGAGAAATGCCATTGACCCCGAGAGACGACGGTACCAGTGAAGGAGTGAAGACCAAGGCTCAGCGTGCTGTAGGAGGAACGAGTATGGAGGTAACCGCCTCGCCCACTGATTCCACCCACCAGGACAGGCTCTCTTCGGAGGAAGTTCCGGTTGGCTAGACCCATACAGCCATGCCCACGCCCGTCTTAACAAACCTACTGAAGATGATGGTAGCTTTTCAAGGAGCTTTACAAAACGGACAAGAGCAGATTGACAGGAAGTTTGCAACCCTACAAAGAAGGCAAGATCAGATTGACAGGAACTTTGAGGCCCTACAGAATAGGCAAGAAGCCCTACAAAAACGAATCAAGGATGACCAACATCTACCTTTATCCGCGAAGTATATGGTGCTGTAGATAAACTACGGAAAGACATAGAGGGAGTTGAGGAACGGGTTACCTGCCTAAGTACTGATGTGGACAGCATAAAGACTGCACTGATGGAGCTGCTGAAGACGGTGGTGTGCCTAGAAACCATTGTAGTAGTAAATGGTTCGAGCGAAGAAAATGCACCCAGTGTAAAGATCCCCTTTTACTCTTACTTCGTGGACCGCGTACCGTCAGCGGTTCCAGACCATGGCGGCATCTAATGGGTGGACTGATTAACAGTACCTGACAGCTCTTACTGTCGCACTATGGGGGCAAGCACTGACAGTCCTAGAGGCACTACTTAGTTCGGGCAGCGGATACAAGGAACTTTCGCAAGCGCTCGAATCGAGGTATGGAGAACGATATTTGGAAAAGGTTTTCCGCGCTCAACTACATGATAGAATCCAACACAGGGAGAATAATTAAAGCAGTGGGCGTTGGAAATTGAGAACTTCGTACGGAAAGTGTACCTGACGGCCCGACCCGGAGATGATAAAGGCATTCATGGACGGCATCAAAGAGTTGGAGTTTAGAGCTGCAGTGAGGCTGAACCACCTCATTTCACGAAGGGTAGCACTGGCAAACGTCCTGGAGGTTGAAGCGGTTCAACATGATGTCCCGCAGACGCAAAAGCTACGTGAAGTCCCAGAAGAAATAACAGAAGTCAGGTCTTCTTTTAAGAAGGATTCTGGGACTGGGTTCATGTGCTACTGATGTGGTGAGAGAGATCATCTACAGCTAAGTTGCCCGCTAAAGAGTTCGCAGATTACCAGGCTACAAAATATAGAGGACCGCCTGGACGAGCTGATGAAGTAACGTTGCGAAAAGAAGTTTGTTAATCTTGGGCGCACGTTCCACTAGGATATTGAAATATATGACAGCAAGTTCAAGATGTTCCTTCCGGTGGTACGTCGTCACGGAATCGACTAGAAGTTTCTAGTTCCTTCGGCGTTGAATATAGATGGCGTTTCATCGATAGCAGTGCAGTTCAGTCTAGAGCAATGGTGCGAAAAATATTTAAGTGATATCAGTGATTAGCTTACCGACCTCGGCGACAATTGAGGATTGTCTTTCGGAGCGGTATAGTGATTTTAAGTGTCTTAAATGAAGTCTCTTTTACACGTCAGAATTTTAGTTTTTCAAATCCACCGAACCCTAACATGTAACAATATGTTTAAAAACATATACAATTTTTCGGATTATTGGTTATCTTGGTTTAAAAAACATCATATATTGTTATACTAAATCTTTTTGGTACCCTCAAACGTAGCCAGAATGCTTAAATACATACAAAAGACGAGAATAATAGTTTTTGATAATAAATATTGAATAACAAATAAATAAACAAAGGGTTAGTTAGAGTAACAATACCTACTTAAAACCATAAGTAAATACGTCAAAGTGATTAATTAAAACAATAACTGTTAATAGAACTTGCGTCGTTGGCGTAAAAGGAAAAATCTAGTGATTTGGTGTTCATGTTTTTGTAAGCGTCCATGGGGAATACCAGTCCCAAGAACTCGGTAAATTTCCTTCAGTTGTTTCCGGGATTCCTGTTATAAATACTCAATATTAATTATGCCCTCGTTAACAATTATTATTAAGAAATATCGACTTTATCACATCTATATATCTCTTTACCTAACAAGGTAACCAAATGAGTGTGATTTGGTTAAAAGAAAACAGAGAAATAACGCTTTATAATAATTTTAAGTTTGATTTAGTATTACTACGAACATCATTGATTGTGTATATCACACGTGTTAAAACATTTTCTTTCTTTCTTTCATATTTTTAATGCCGACCTTTAAGATTGTTGATAGTTTGAGAATTGGAGAAACGTTTCATCTCGACACAATTGACGTTAATGTGACAGATAACGAATAAATTTAGTAACGTACTTGTTACATGTCGTCACTTTTTTATGATAAAAAATCAATTTATGTCAGTCTCTTTAACCTTTATTATCTGAGGAAGTTGTGTTTTTGCTCCATAATACCATTTTAGGTGACTGTACACCCTCACTCGTCACACAACTATTTTAATTAGGTGAGTGAGGGTAGGCGCTACGATAACGATGGCCAACGATCATTAAGTGGAATTGATGGTGGGTATGTTCCACTCATAAATTGTCAATTTCATTGATAACTTTGATAGAAGTAGGGCGGTTCAACGAAATAAACGTTTAATATTCGAATGAACCTAAATTTCTATTATTATCTATATCGTTAAAGTTACACGAAACCTGCAACTCCGGTAAGTGGAGTATATAAACATTATCGCACTGCTACCAATAGATACGGGTACAGAAATCTCTGTTCAATCCAATATTTTTTTGGTGTTATCTATTCGAGTTGTTACAATTTAAACAAATATGATAACGGCGTAACTAGCATCTATAGAACTCACGAAAATTGTATTAACCGGATTGATGGCGGTTCTCCTAATGAAAATATAGACCAGTTATCATGAATTTTTTTAGCACTATGATAAAGTCGGTAATCGCGTGAGGTCTCTCAATTGATTTTTCAAGTTGGGTTCGTCTACTTTGAGTTGCAAGTATATTAATATTTTAGTTTAGATGTTTAAGTGGTCAACTTGCACATCTACGAAAGTTAAAGTTACGATCTCTAAATAGGATATTCTGATTGATTTGATTCTTTGTGTTTATGTTTTGATTTTTATGATGCAGTAAAAACTCCTAGATTATAAAATGTTACATTTTTATTAAATGGTAGAGAAATTAGTACTGAAGAATTTCGCAAAGCAAAAATTCGCGCGCAGAGGAATATATAGTGCAGCATATACGTATATGTACAAAACAACTCCATATTCAAATGTTCTACTAGTCTATCATAAACAAAACATACAGTGAATACGAAAAGCTATTGGAATATTCAGCAAATACATATACTAGATTGTGTTGTCGTAGTTCAAAATGTTATAAATGTGAGTTGAATTAGACTAGTTACAATATAATGAGTTTTTTCTTCAAATTGGACCGACATTAATCCTATATTTTAAGAATATTTAACAAATATTGTAACAAAGATTTCTCAATAGCCTTAAAAGTCTTTGATCCTGAAGATCAAAAAACAAATTATTTGAGAATTTTAAGAATTTTGTTATTAGGCTTTTAAGGGCATTTATAATAATAAGACTGAAATTAGGTCAACATAAAGAGGGAAAATGATAAGAATTGTCATAAACGTAATGTATCACGGGTTGTTATTTCGTTCACGTAATATAGCCAACTTGCTGACCAACAATGACGTCTACAACATTTGTCCTTAAGCGTACTCATATCACTAATTTATCGTGAACTTAGTAAACTAATAAACTAATAATGTTATTACATGAAAAAAAATTGCAGAAAATATTATATAAACGGTTAAAAAGCGTCAGGTAGATCAACTGAAAACTTGGGCTATACTAGGGAGTCTTGCTCAGCTAAAGGTTGATTATCTAGTTAAGTTGACTAGCTTGCTAAGTGGACTTAAATAAAAATTATAATGCAATTATAAATAAACATTATTTGTGTTTAAGCGTCCGAAGTATGTACAACGTATTGCAATTACTTATGAGTAACTGTGACGGCTTTTATCATAATTTTTGGTGTGTGAAATAATCTCGGAGCACTGTAAGAAAATAATTTAAGAACTGAAAACTTACCGCATCAGAGTGACACCAACACAATCTGAACCTGCAAAAAAATATATATATTAGTAAAGCTTAAAGCTCATAAAAGGACAATATTAACTCAGGTCAGATTGATTTTTTTATCATTACTGATTAAATAATCAGTAAATTGCAGAAGTAGGAAGAAGTAATGCAATAAGGAGTAATAAACAATAATCTTTTTGGTCACAGACTTAAATAAATTAATACAACTCCTAAATTTGGAGTTGCTGGTGCTGATTGTGTTGTGTGAAGATAGAGATAGAGATAGATGATAGATAGATGCAGGTCCTTGTTTCGTGCTCAAGAAATAGTGAAGCGGGCCGTAGACAGTTTACAATTAATCGATTACAATAATTAAATTACGTGATGACGTAGTGACAGCTGCGCAAGCGCCGCCGCTGTATGCGCAGGTGTCTTGCGTGACGCGCTCTGTGAGAAAATCAAAGGAAAACCCACGCGCTCGTCTCGCATCACAATTGACACGTTTCCATTTGCAAAATATTGGTGTTACCACCTGTAATCCGGTTACAATTATTTATTCTATCCTACTATAAACTTTGCACAACGTTTTAAATAACATGTTACAAATTTTGCGTAGACTTGGTTCTAATTAACTCGAGACTAATTAAAACGTATCAGACTGTCATAATTTGTGCCGTTAAAGTGAAAAGTACTTACACGTAAACAAAGCCTGATATCGATTAGTTTGTGTAATTAAAAACGAACACATTTTTTTCACATTCCGGTTTTTCTAAGTGTTTTTCTAATTTATAATGCGAAAGTGGGTTTGGTTTTTTTTGTTACGGTTTCACATTATAACTACTAAACCTATTATCATGAAATTTAATTATTTGATAATATTATTTTATCATCGTGAACAAACGAGTAAAAGGATCACTACCGCGGCATTTGGTAACCCTTTAAATCCTCCTCCCAGAATCTGATGATGGTTGGTGAAAACCAACGAAAAAATTTATTATTATTCTATTTTTAATATAATTCATATACATCTATTTACAAACAGGTATAGTAAATACAATAACAGGTATAATAGAAAAAGAAAATTTTAGTCGGCAAAATGCTAGAGCTTAATACGTCTGTATATCCCTTTAAAGAAAAGACGCCATAATTGTAAGCGAGTATGTTATCACTAAATAGGTACACATACGGGGAGGTCCCGACATCTCTCTAATACGCGTTGATACTAAAGTGCTACCATGTCGGTTAATCCCCGTGAACTGTTAGAAATATGGCATGTTAATTAAACAATTGCCTAAACTTTAATTTGTTTTACGATCATAATTTAAATAAATAAATTCAAAACTCGATTAAAGCGCTTGAGGTTCAATTGTAGTTAAGTCTTGTGTATCATGTCTGGAAATGATTGTAACTCGCCCTCGCCATCCTCTCTACTTAGCCAAACTATCGAAGTTTTCAATTCAATTCCCTTTTCAATTCTAGTTACATTTTTTTACCGTCCACTACGTTCTATTATCACTACATTTCTGAATCTGTCACTAACATTCACACTACACATACTTCTTACGAACGGAACGCATCTATACAACTTTAATTCAACTTTCGTGCCACTTCTGCCATACCCAAGATTTACTACCATACATAAGGGTTGGGACCAGCTACCATTGTGCACATCTAAACGTCCTTTGTTAGACTTTGTTAGGAACAAAGGACATTTGTTATTTCCCACTTTCAATCTCCTTTTTATATTCTTATATCTTCACTTTTTATATCTTCACGTCATCCATATCGTAAACATAGAACCTTAATATACAAACTTAAACTGATTTTTTTATTAATAAATAAATAATTGTCTATTTCTAATTCGTATTTATTTATTTATTTTATTTATTTATTTATAAAAAAGGTTTCTGGATAGGTTGGTCCTATGTTTTTTTGGCGGAAGCTTCCACTAAACAGGGGACTGGATTTAAACATCAATACTTAGAACTTAGTGTAGGAACTCTTTACTGACCATCTGGTTGACTAATCCTAAAACTCAGAGCTCAGGCTTGGACTATAACTAAATCAGGGTAAGGTAATATTAGTGAGAAAGAATATAAACTGAATTGAATATTCAAGTGCATTTTAGAAGTTGTTAGAGAACTGTAAATATTTCAATGAAATATGGCTTCTTGGGAATTTTAAGTTTAAGTCTTTATTTAAAACACGATTGAAACTCAAGATATTCGGGATAGAAGACAGCCCCAGGAGAGGATGTAAGAGGAGGAAGAGTCATAATCATCATTATTTAATGATTAAAATCTAATATCTGTGCCCTAGTCAGATGGACAGGCGACCTGAAAATTGAACACTGCAGGTAGAAATTCGATATCTGTAGCGCACGTTGGGAGAGATGTATGTTAACAGTGAAATCCTATAGGTATATATATACATTGATTAATAAATTTATAATACCCTCCCTAAGATAATATCTATCTGAGAAATATTAAATGTTTTTATGATTATATACAGCCTGATAGCAAGAGTTATTCAAACTGAAGTGTTTATTAAGCATTCATATCAAATAATCAATCAATCATATTTAAAAATTCATCAAAGTCTATAACAGATAAATATTGAGACCACATCGATCAAACAAGTAATTTTTCCATTTTTTATAATTTCTTAACTTGGCAACACTGAAATTCTATTTCTGTGCCTACCTACTATTTTAGTTTGATGGAAACAAATGATCAAGATTCATAGTATCATTCAGAAGTGGAATAGAATTCAATTTGGTTTCCTGTATTAAATATGAATAAACGTAATACTTAAAGTTTAAAATGATGTTGTATTGCATTGGAAAAAAAATCTATTGAAAATACCTTTTTAAGTTAAAAATATTAAGTATAATCTTTGGTTTTCATATTTTCTGTACATTGTAAAGCCTGGTGACTTGCAAAATGCAAGGTGTTGAAGTCAGCATTCTTCAAGATCTTGAAGATATTGGTTGATTTTATGTTGAATTGTTTTGTGAACCTATATCCAAAGAAAAGATGAACCGTCATCCTTGTGTACCTGTGTCATGAATATACAAAAGGAGGTAGGTATGTTGCAGCCAAAACTAAGCATTGATCACAATTGAGAAATGGTCTAACATATCATTAAGTCATCAATTAAATGATCTGGCCACATATGAACAGTTTTCTTGTAATACCTAATCTGAATACTTACTTAGTCGCAGAGTAGTTTCTAGTCGGACCTGATAAGATCTGGAAATCACTTTAACAAGTGATTTTAGAGTGCATAATCAGTAAACAGAGAACTAAAACAACAACATAACTAAAATCTCAAGAGTAAAGATGTCAAGCAGAACAAGATTAGGTACAAGATCATTTTGTTGTCAGTCTGTGTACCGTGAGACAGCAGCTTGTTTCTGTATTGTACTATATTCCTGTTATTCCAAGATCTTCCATATTTTTAGCATACATTGAAACAATGTTGGAAAAAAATGACGATGTCAATGAGACTATTAAACGAACAGGACATTCGGCCGGTTTTATATTTTTTCCGAGAAGAATTTGGCGTGGACATATCTACTGATCTTTTTATTTGATACTCATGTTTGTGTCACTAAGTAGACATTCCTTCTTGTAATCCTTTTAGATGCTGTGAACTTGTTTTTGTGTTGGTCAACATCAAAATAAATGTGGAATGTTGGATAATAATGACTTTGATATAACTTCTGATGAAGTCGTTATTGCAGATGATATCAAGGGTATAAGGTTTAACTCTGTAATGAACTAAATGATTGCCAGTATTCCCTATTTGACACTACACTTACTAGGTTTGTAATTGGCAAATCACTTTCATCGGGTCCTGGAAAGATAAAAATAGGCGACATCTAGGCGGCCTTAATGTTCGTGAACAGCAAATTTCTTGTGCTATGCTGGTGGTACCTTATTGTCGATGCTGCTTTAATTTTTACAGATACCCGCATTAAACTGTCTCTCTAATATTGCCGTAAAGTTCGTCTGTTAAAGACGTAGGAGCTTATGATTAATCGAATATGCTAATTTTTACTAACTGAAGTGCAATTAAGTCCCACTGCATTAGTTAACGGCCATTAGGTACTCAGTTGATGGCAATATAAATACCGTAGTGCTGTATTCCTACCTAAACAAATAGGTAAAAATATCTGAAGTTAAAGCGATGTTAGTGTTGTTCCTACATGGATATACAACAGGGGTTATAAAGAGAGAGAGGGACAGACAGGGGCTATAAAAAGGGAGAGCCACGCTTCAGCATGAATGGGCCGGCTCGACCGGAGTGATACCACGGCCTCACAGAAAACCGGTGTGAAACAGCGCTTACGCTGTGTTTCATCGAGTGAGTGTGGATACAACGCCCCCTATCCCCCTCACCATCCCCTTTCCCCCCAGGCCGCCATAGTGTGGGTCACCATGCTGCATTGTTCTTTTTCGCATTGAGGATGGTGATCACCACTCTTGGATTCTGCTCATGCTTTCCATCAGGCAGGGCAGAGTCATTTTGGCAGCTTAAATATAAAAAACAAAAAAAAAATGCTATTTTGTTATATTGTGGGTTTTAACTATATTTTAATTATTAGAATATTTTTTAGCAATACCATAGACTATGAAAATATTTGATTTCCCAATTAAAATATTTTTGATATTGATTTATAATTTTTATGTATAGTTTTATTTATGTATATATAAATACTCGTTTACAATTTAATTATTTTTTAGCCGTTAATAACTTTACTAAGTAGTTTCTTTATGTTAAACACTGACATAATAAACACTAACATGATAATAAAATTAACTAGGTACCCTTTTATTTTAGATATTATTAATTTATGATATACCATTACAAAGAAATAACTATGAATAGGTTTGGCTATTAAGTAGGAAGAGAAGTGCCTACCTTCATAGTTTTAATAATTATAATTATTTTTAGGCTTTAAAATTAAATAACAATAACATATTTGGCTAAGGGCAAGTTACTTAAATATTATTAATTATTAAATGGGCAGCTTAGTTGGTACTAAACTGTTCATATAAAAATTATCAATCACAATTGTACAATGATAGTAAATATTCTAAATGGATCACTAAGAAGTAGGTACATGCAAATGTAACTACAATATTGGCAAATAAGTATTTTAAAGATATCCTATCCATATTATTATAATCTGACTAAAAATAATAGGTATCCCAATTTTGCAATATTAAGGACTGATTAAAGTATAATTAATAATAAAAATACCTTTTAAAAAAATCCATTAACGTTTAATTAAGGATATCAAAAAATGATCACTAGTGAAAAATTGGGTAAAATATTTTTTATAAAAATGAATGTTTTATTAAGACAGGAACTAATAAGAAGTCGTTTTTGTAAATACTTATCATATCCCAAAAAAATGTAATTTTGAAAATAAATATGACAATATAAATATCGGGCGCAGGTTGTAGAGCGCGCGCGCATGTGTGCGTGTGTGGCGGCGCGCTGGCGCGCGGTAGGTATGGCGAGAGGCCGAGCGGGGGCGCGCACGCACACATCCACGCGGCGGCCAATCGCCGCGCCTCAGGCACGCACACCACCACGCTGCCGCGCCGCCATAAACCTAGTTTTCTTATGAAAAACGTATTCATTTTGTACACGTTTAGGGTGTGAGCGCCCCCGCGCACACCACCCGCTCACATAACTTACACCTTTCGTATGTTTACACCCATAGAACACATAGAAAAAAAAACCACAAAAATTCGCACACCGCACGATGCCCCTCAGACTTTAGCAAATTTTCTGCATTTTCCTCAAAGTTTTTTCCAGGGTTGTTTTACATTTTTAGAAAGCTATCAAAATGCGCTGTCGTTTAAGTAGAAATAAGTTAGCACCAGAAAACCCATAAATGAATTATTCAGGTTTGAACTGTACATTCCTTCCACTTTGACTAAATTGAATTGCGTGCCAAAAAAATGTATTTTTATAAATTATTATGTTAAAGAAGATCCCACAGGACCCGTTCATGTAACAAAAAATATAATAGGTGCATCGGTTTTAGCATAACAACATAAAAGCGGGGGCCCGCCCAGGCGGCGACGGCGCGGGTGCGGGGCGGCGGCTTCACTGCGCCCTCGCTGAGTGCACATAAGTGTTCAAAAAAAACTTTCTTAGCCTAAATCTTTTGCTTTCGAAGTGTAGGCGCAAGCCTCAACATCAGTTTTGGGCAATAAAAGCTTTAAAATATTTGCGCGTCTTTCGAGGAAAATTATTGAAAATTTTCCGACAGCACTGTTGCTTTGACGTTGAACCTGTTGATACGGTGATAATGACGTATACAAAAACCTATTAAAATGTAAGATAAAAATTCTATTTTCACACTGAGTTCATAAAAGAGTAGGAATTTTGACAAGAAATGTGAATAATATGAGATTACGAAAATTGGAGAGATTGCGGTGCTAGCCGCCGATGTATGGTTTTTTGTCTGTAGGTATTTAACAATTATTTATGTACAATTATAAAACAAAATGTACATATAGCGGTAGTGAATATCAGGCTGAATAATCAAATCATATATATATGCAACTTATTCTACAGCTGTCCTGAGCGCGGAGCTCGCGCATCCCACACGGATATTTTACGTAAGTATATTAGGACATTTTAGATTTTTGTAACTGTAAGCTGTTTCCTGGAACAATTTTATGTAATTTATGATCATTTTTAAAATGTAAAAATAGTAAAATCACTTATTATATAATAAATTAAATATATTTTAAATGAAACTATGGATGAACAAGATACGTACATTATTGGAGTTGTAGGTATATGTATCACGTTGTTTGAAAAATTGTCTTAAAATGTTTTTAAAAGCCTCACTTTTGGTTATTATATAATTATATTAAAAATTAACATAGCCAAATTATTATTATTCTTTAAAAAAACGTAAATTCTTAATTATCTCTTTTTTATAACAGTATCTACTCTTTGTTGTCTTTTTAAGGCATGACTTTAATCCTGTATCATCTCCCTACAATATTTGAACTATTGTATTTCTATGTGAAAATATGTCCTGTCAAATTAATAATTAATTCAAATGAGAATTGAATAATATTTAGAAAAATAATACCTATATGAAATATTATGATGTGTTAGTGAGCGCTTGTGTACGGGGCGAAAGAATGTTATCAGCGTCGTTGTTGCTGATGCCTTAGTATGGGACTATGGACATAAGATTCCCGGAATTCCAAGAACAAATCCTAGAGGCGCGAACGAACCACACATCGCCCCGCCATGACGCCTCGGGCCTGCGCCTGCGCAACCAACAACAAACTCTACATTTCAATTAACGCCGTTTTTAAATCACAGATAAATAATGCAGTACTCCTCCTTAGAATCTGTATATTTATACCTTGATATATGGGATATCTAGTTTATTTTGAAAGACTTTATTATACAATTATTCTTTTAACCTGGATTTAAGTTTCAATTTGACCCTTGAACATACATTTCAGTTCAAAACAGGGTTCCTGCAATTTTGACCTGATAACAGTACAGGTACCTACTTTAGTTTAAACTTAGATTTCCAAAATTATATTATCCATAGTTTTGTATTTTCCTAATTTTCAGGGTATAGTATTTTGTAGAGTCAAATCACTTATGATATCTGCTAAAACGAACCCAATAGTTTTTTTTTCACATTAGAAAATAAATGTGCTAATTCGTAATATCTTTATACATATTTGTTTTTTAAATGGATAAGTTTTACAATTGCAGACCTGAATTGAATATGAAAGTTTCTAATAAAAAACCAGAATTTTTCTTTATAGAAAAAATCCATAAAGGAAAACCAATATAGTACATTCGCCCAATGGGTTTGCCAACATTTATAGTACTATAAAAATACCATAGACATAAAGCTGGATGCAGATTATTATACTACAACTGCCTATTTATACGTTGAGGATAAAATTAATTATCATACAGTGGGTATGAGGAAGGGGTGGCCGTGCGTTGACCCCGGAACGAGAGCCCGACACTGCCTTGGCAATAGTTGTTTTTTAATTTATTATCTGCAGGTGCTGAGTACACTTTATATAAGTACTATTTTATTTTTACAGAATTATACGCTGGATATGTGGTATTAAATAGGCCAGGTGTACCTAGTCGTGGATTTGTGTTTCACCGAGAAAAACGCCAGTTGCAAATGAATGGTTAAATTATTTGGTGTCGGCGCAAGCGCGTGTCAGACTTAACACGTTGCACCTTTTGTACACGTGGCTACAAGGTGTAAGATTCAAATGTAGGCCTCTCTTATCAATAATATGGAATTGTATTAGTCACAATGCATGTTTTAGAAACAAATTAGAGAAAGCTAATTAATTACTTCTGAGCCACCTTTAAATTAACTTCACTAATTGGCTAAACTTTAATAATAAAAATAAATTAAACGATTAATAATTTTTGACAATATAGGTACTTAATATTTAGGTATGTTTCAATTTGTTACATATGTGATTTTTTTTCTTAAAATATGTTTGTTAAAGTGACTTGCGTATTTTTAGGTAACTATTAGATTGCTTTCTGACATTCCTGCATAATATAATGCAGCTTATGGCAGGCAATAAGGTTATGTTAAGAAATTAAAAGTCTCATTTTACTGTAAACACATTATTAAAGTATGCACTTACTTATTTGGTACATTTTACACAAGTTGCCTAAACTTATTGTTCAAACTCGCGTGCTCACTGACAATGACATTTTTTTATTGAGGATTAAGGTTTGAATTTGTATGAACTGTATAGAAACTTCGTTAATTATAATTTAAGTAATTAAGTAAGACTTTTATCACCGTCATTGGTTTACCCAAGGGAAGCGAAGGGCGGAAATTGGGTTTAGACACACGTGTTCCACATGGGACGATAACGATACTTTATGCTATTGCTCTCTAAATATTTAACTTTTATTTCTTAAAAGGATTCTTATTGCAAAAAGATAAAGTTTGAAATAGCTTGAACAGATTTAGTTACATCCGATAACAAAATGCATAGTTCGGTGACAAAGGAAAAATATATTGTCATTGTAAGCGTGTAAGTGGAGGAAAATGATACTGTCATGTAGGTAGGTAGCCGTTGCACGTGGAAGGCACTTCCAAGTAACCGAAGTACGAGAGCTAAATACTTCTTATACTATGAACTTATGCTGATGCAGAATAATCCGTGTGAACTATTAAACGTAATAGGTACATTGCCAACAATAGTGCGCAATCAGTATATATATAAGCCTTAATTCAGACAACATTATTTACAACATTTTACAATGCTTTTCTCCTAGTTAAAAATTACTGTTGAATCTAAAGTGAAACAACGACATCGACAACATCGTCCGTTTGCCCAACTTTGGCAAAGGCCTCCTCCAACTCATTCCATTTTGATCTACTTAGCGCTGTTCTAGTCCTTTCTTTGCCTGCTGTTGCTTCAATTTCATCTTGCCATCTTCGGCACTGGCATCCTCGTTTTCTCTTTGCGTTGCTTGGATACCAGAATATGATGTTTTTACTCCATCGCGCAATCAGTAAGTAACCATAAATCAAAGCGATTCTCTTTGTCAAAATATTTGTTTAAGTTAAGCGAAAATTGCAATGAATATTAGGTACATCTAATATGTCATATCATATTTCTTAAAAAACATATCTAAGAACAATTTTTTTAAAGGAAATTTGATAAGTAGTTGAGTAGATTTTTGTACGGCTATTCATCTGTAGGTACGTTTATTTAAGAATGCAAATTTAAATTAATGTTTTGGAATATTTAATAATAAATAATTCAAGCCAAACTTCCAACGCATTGATTAAAAAAAGTGCTACTCAGGTCGTGATAGTGTAAGAAGTTAAGGATATCCGATAAGCCGTTATTTTTCTTAATATTATTAATACTAAACTTTTAGTTACATACACGACTACACTACCAAACCGTTTATTACAAAATTTTGCAAACCCATCGCAAAAAAGGTAAATTGAAGCTTACTAGTTGGAGTTGCGATACTAATCTAGTGGTAGCCTCAATCAAGAGGTACCTACCTATATAATACACCTATATAAAAAATATGCATGAAAACACTTAACTTTTCTATCAGTCTTGTAAAAGTCAGAAAATTTTCAAGGATTGATCATCAGTTATTACCTACATACAATTTTATTAGTATATAGAAAAGTCAAGCATTTATTACTTTTCTTTTGAAAAAAAATCAACAACCCATAATGTCCCACTGCTGGGCTCGGGTCTCCTCTCAGGAGAAAATAAATAAAATAAAAATAATAAAAAAATAAAAATAATTTTTAAAGTGACGATATGTGTTCTTCTTCAGGAACTCCCTTCTTTTGAAGATGTCTTATAAAAATAACAGCAAACACAATGATTCTTTAAAACAACTTCTTTTGCATGTATCATTGAGAATACATATCGGCCCTATAGTTATTCCTGATTAAAATACAGACATACCAGGACTAGATAACAAACAGAGGGAGGCGGAGAAAAAACATAAACATGGAAACATGAAGATGGACAGAAATTGTTTCATACTTTATATATTATGGATACGTAACCAATGACATTACCAAAATATGACAGATTAAATGTCTAAATTTTACCGACCATGATTTAGAACTAAAAGATTTTTTTTGCGAAAAAAGAAGAGGGTAAGCTTCTTTCTCAACAGATCAAGCTGGCAGTGTTTGAATACTTGTAATTTGGACTGGCTATTATTGTAAATTCTGAACTCTCTAACCTTACATTGTTATTAGTTCAGCTATAAGTTTTCTTCAACCCTAGCCTTTTAAAAATTCCATTCTGACATTCTTTACCATCTGACAAATCATGAGCGAGACTTTTTCGACCCTACGGCCAGCTTTGGCTATTTCCTAAGAACTTCTGTGAAAATTATGTTTAGGTACTGTATTCATCAAAAGACTTGTAATCCAACTTAACTTAGAGATATCGACGTTTCTGTTCTGTTCATTTGTTCAATTTTTTTCTTAAAACAAGACATATAAAGTAGGTATGGCAAATATCATAAATAACAACACAGAGCCACATTGATTGGCTAAGTTAAGCAATATTTTATCTTTGCAAATCGTATCGTTTACATCCGTATCTACTCGATAAAAAACAAAGATAGTAGTAAATGTATTACAATATTTACAAATTTTACAATAATCTACATAGATAATCTAAGTAATCGCTCTCCGCCTACTGTTTTTTATATTATATACAATAGTTGTACCTATCAACGATATCTTTTATCGGAGAACTAAAGAGATAAACTACCTTTACATACATACCTACTAAATATCCAACAATAACATATTGATGAGTTTACTCTTTTTGCTGTTAAACTAATCAATTGGAGAGACATAACTGTTACTGGCAAAAATGTTATGAACAATTGATATTTATTTATTTAATCTTCCTGCAATTATATTGCAAAAGGCGGATTTATGCCATGGGCATTATCTGCCAGTCAACAAGATATATATATATATAATTTTTTTTTTTAAAGACAACTCCCCATTAAGAATATACATTCCTGTGTCACGGGGATCTTTACAAACATACATGAAACGGACACAGAGTACACCCAGACTTAGAACAATAATTTATGGATCACACAAAGTGTTGTCCCATGTAGGATTTGAACCCACAACACTTAGCGCAGTAGGAAGCGGTGTGGCGACCACTGAAACCACTAGTGTGTCACACAAGCTTTGTTCAGTCCAACACTTTTTTCATATATTTCTAATCAATAAGTAGGTAACTATAAAGAATTAGCTGTTATGGTTCATGTCTTATTTCGTACAAAAAGTAAATGTAAAATATTATTTTATGAAAATAAATCTCTATTTTAATAAAATTAATAAATTAATAAAAACCTTTTTATTTAAAACTACATTTTTCTTAATATTTACATCTTTGTCACAGTATGCTTTATTCTAAAATATTTTAAATAATCCACAACATGTAAAAATAAATGTTTATAAAATGTCATAGTTGACATCTGTAGATGTCAGATTAAAATGTTGAGTAATTAATTAAATTGTTATCCACTCTCGGGCATCAACAAAATGCTTGTAAAGGTTCGTTGCTTCAGAACAAATGGTTAATTAGAAATCAGTTTAAACACACTGTTATATTGTATGTTTTAATTTACTAAAAAAAGTATAAAACTTTCTGTTTGTTAATATTCTCTTACCGAGAAGGAGAGAGCATAACCATAAAATGTATTACTTGCTAATGATGCAATAAATAAATGTAAATATTTATTGAGTGTATGACATCTATCCAGACAATAGGCATTTGAAATTCAATCTCAAATTATTGAAAATAAACGAAATGACCAAATGAATAAAACTGTGTTTCCTGGTTACATTTAACAGTGGTGTAGGTATATTCATTGCGTGCTGAAAATGAGATTGGTACCTCATTAAAATTAAACTCTTTACATTTGCGTGGTACCAATTAAAACAATAGATTGTGAGTAGGTGCGTAGTCAATTTCCCTAATCGGCCGACGTGAGCGCGTGCGACGGCTGCCTACTTGGGGCCGCGAGGGTGCCGTTACACACGCAGACACGCCTCCTAACGCACACTACACATCGATCAATTGGATATTTATTCATAATTACGATCTCACGTACCACTTCCTCAAAATTCTACACAAACAGTACACAGACAACACAAAAGCTGGTTCAATTTCAGCGAGATCCGGCGACAGTCACTGAAACTTTTCTCAGAAAGTTCGGCCTCCTTTACACACACGAGTCTGCGTGAACCAATGATTGTACATATATAAAATACATATATATATATGTACAGTTACACGCACACATGGCCAGTTGCGCCCCGACCGTAGGTATATTTCTGCCATTGCGAGGATCGTACAGGGGCCTCAATAGAGTACTTTACATTGCGTGGAATGTTCTAGTTTCCAATAAAACGTTTGTTCGCAACTGGTCTTGTATAGATTGTTATTGTAGAAAATATGCATGATGGCTGCGATCGGTGACTACTTATATGAGATTAGAGTAAGTAAGATCTATTAGAGCGTTTTGTATGTGTGTGTGAGGCCCACCAACTGCCACCGACGAGGTTATCAATTTATGAATCGTAAAATAAAAAATACGAATAAATGCTTGCTGCGATCGTGAATTCTCTTGATCACGATCATCTTTATATTATTTACAACCCGTGACGTAAGCGTTACTGTTTTGTACTAACCGAGTTGTTAGTCTCAACTAAAGGACTAATTATGGTCCTTTTGTTGGAATTCGGTTGGGTAACGGTTTTTATTTTCTGACATAATTTTTGGCTTACTTCTATTCAATATGGTAACGTAAAAAAACTGTTGATTGGCTAGAGGCTTACATTATTGAGCAGTTTTGAACAGTCTTGTTTTACTCTTAACACTTTAATGTGATTATAAGATGATGATTATTATGTGTGCATACCTATCTAATCTGTTACTTATATTCCATATCGAATTGCTATGAGAAATTGTATAATTGTGTAATTGTATTGCCTCAATTCCTCAAAATAAGCTACTTAATTTTCCGCGTGTGCTTCATCATTCCGGGGAAGAATGAAAGTTGCCGAAGTATGCGTTTTCGTCAGCAAGAGCCTAACAGATACAATCTTCCTGCAACTTCCCATCCGAGAGTCGGAAGATATCCATGAGGATATTCACCCCGTCACTGAAGATTATGTATCTATAGGTATAATAATATTCAGGCATTTTACTTCTTTCCGAATTAATAGATATACAAGTAAACGCATTTGCTTTTCCACAGGTAGGTACAGTAACGATGTCAAGAGGCTAAGACATGAAGAGGTACGGTATAATGGTAGGTAAGTAGAACTGAGGCAAAGAAATCCAATAAATATATTTATAGAAAATGTAGCAAATTGTAAAGGGTATTGTTATCTGCAGGGTGCGATAAAGTCCGTCGCGTTGCGGGAACGCGAGAATTAGAGGTTGCATCGCTATGCATGTTGTAGCGGGCGCTCGAGAGAGCGGCACGACTGCGCCGACCGCCGAAGGAATGCGACAGGTAACCAATTCCAGGAAGGCCGCGGCCCGTTACCGCGCCGAATATCTCCGGCAGTCAAACGCGCCGACAAGTGCGGCGGCCACTTGCGACAACACCATCCGATGCGGCCGCCACCCCGCGCCCGCGCACCTCCCTCCCCGCGCCCCACACCTGCATTCCACACGACATTGAGTTAGAAACCAGTCGGCCGGATTCAGCGCATTCTATCTGCATTACCTGCACACGCAGCCGGACCTCCTTTGCCTAACTGGCCTTTCGCTATTTGTGCTTCATTCCATGACTCTGAACCTGACTAGAGTCTAACTACTTAGGTATGACTCATTCATAGATCTACGGGGACGCGATTGATTGTGGGCAATCTGTACCGACATGATTTTAACTTTAATAAGCTTGGCCAAACGGAAACGGATGTCTATTATGTTATTACTTTTTTAATTACTGAAATTAATAATTAACGTTTTTCGTTTTTGTTTGGAAAATTGTTTGCTTGCAATGAAGACGTCGACACCAATTAACTATTTCGGTATTCAGATATTTAAACATTCCGTTTTGAGAAACAAGTCGTGTACCGACTCTTTTTATTAACACTTTTAGATTACACAACTAAGTAAAAGTAGGCGACTTTACAAAGACATTTGTAGAGACTTTATCAATAAGACGAAGGAAAAAATAAAACAAAAATCGAAACGTAGTGAGCGTGACTGGGTTGAAATACATCAAGTGAGAATTTCGAAGAGGGCCCGAACAAATTCATTCACATTATAATCATTCATAACTCACAAGGACACCTTCAAGGGACGCTCATTCATAAGCGTCCTACGGTTTCTATTTTAATGAGCTAAAAAAACTGTTTGTGGACCAAATGTGTTCCTTAATTGTGTGAGGAGTCACGAGATGGTGTTGTTAGATGGTGCTGTTGACAGATGGAGTCGTGAGCTCCGAATCATGCGAGTTTGCCAGATGTGAACATCAATGCGTCACTTGATAGGGTTGTCGTGGCGGAAAGGGCGGCAGGGTGCCACATGTGGCGCTCGTCACCCCGGAAACGTCTATTTGTTTCCTGATTACATAATGACGTTATCACATTGTAATTATGAGGGAGGATGCTGAAGTGATATATTTATAAAATATATATCTGGGAACTATTTGTAATGGTAATATTTTTTGTGTCTCTATAAATTTGGAAACCTACATTTAGGATTTACAAGAATGGGCGTCATCAATTTTTAATTATTTAAAAGAAGAATTTATAATATATTTTTAGAATCACAACTTAAGTAAGTATTTATGATTTTACCTTGATTTACTGATGATGAATTTTACCTTCTTAATTTATTTTAAGAACGAAATTACTGAAACTTTAGACTATTCTACTTTATTTAGCTTAGTTTTTACCCAACTGCGAAAGAAGAAGGGATTTCTTTGGCACGCCTAAACAGCTAGTTGTATTTTTATGTGAGTGGTGTCAATAGATTCGTGTTAGCCGTGAGAGTGGCACTGGGTACATCAAAATAAAAAAAATACACAGACGGGTCTTTTTTAAATAATTTATTACTTGTTAAAATTAGTAGGTAATTTAAATATGATAGTATTCCCTGGAGAGCCAAATAGGAACATTTCAAGGAACAGTTCTCATTGATGATAACTGTTTAGGTGCGTTTATTTTACATACGAATATAGCAATAAGCAATTATATTACTATGTATAGTCAAATTTAGAAACGGCATCAATGGAATGTGATAATTACTTCGAGAATCAAATCATTTGAAGCTTTTGGCAGATTTTCAAGTTCCCACTAAACTAGCTGTGTATGGAAATATCGCTAATGACATTATATTTACCAACAAATGTGAAAGTAGGTTTGTTTATAATGTCTTTATCTCGTCATCAGACCATTACGGACAAATTGGTGGATTTCTTCTCACAATTACAGGTGTTTGGGTCGGTGTTCGCTATACTGACTAACCACACCGCAACGACGATGGTGTTAAGTCGTTTATTACCCTGTGAAAGAAAATGAAATCGGTGGTCGAGAGTAGATTAAAGGTCATTTACTGTTGACCGCTCGTAGACCAGTTGAACTCAGTGATTAGAAACAATCACCGAGAGTAAGCAACGACGGCGCGGTCAGTACCTGGATGGGTGACTGCTGGTGGCATGTTACCATGAGTGTCTCCGTGATTGTTACCATGAGGTCACGTTAAGCAGTGGGTCCGGTTGTTATCATACTATAACAGTCGTGAAACTTAGTTGGATGCCTTCAGGCGGCTGAAAAACATCCAACGGCAAGATACGTAGCCACAACATATTCTTACCAGTCCCCAACCCGCACTTGGCCAGCGTGGGGACGTATGCCCTTAACCCTCTCTTAAGAAGAGTCTCGAGCCGAGCAGTGGGACATTATGGGTTGTTAATGATGATCATGACTGTTGACCAGCGTATTCAGTTTACTCAATAATAACAAATGCTTTCTGTGGAGGAACGGGTGTGAAGTTCCTCCAACACAAAGGGAGGATCCTCCGACCAGGCGAGGTGATAATGCCTGGCGGGCCACTGCCCAACGGTTGATGTTGAGAAGTTGTGTATATGTTAATCGGCGCAAGAACTTCTATTGCGCGATGCAGGATTGGTAGCTTCTTCGTGCACAAAGTTACTCCGTAGTTCAGTGTATCTTCGGTTGATGGCGTTGTCGTATATTTATGTTGACGCAGTATGTGGAAGTCGCCACACTTTCATTAAAAAGGTGTAGAAAAATGATTTATTGTCACTAATTTCAATTGAGTAGCGAAAAGAAAAATTTCAAACTCCCCTCTTGTGTTTTTACATTTAGTAGGTACGTCACAGTGATTACCTTATTTATGCTTGGATGCTGTATGTATTTAAATAGTTTTACGAATTTTTGGCTAGGTATACTAATATTATAAAGAGGTAAAGTTTTCGAGGTTATAGGTACGGAGTAATCTCTGGATTTACTGCACCGATTTTGAAAATTCTTTTATCAATCGAAAACCAGTTTATTTGTGGTAATATATAGTACATGGCTCTATATACAGAGGCCCGGTAGAAGGAAACAGATCTTGCTTATACAAAATGAACAGCGGAGTATTAGCAATAGTTGTCAAATCAACTAGGATTTTTATTGTATACTTGTTGATTTTTGAATGAGGACTCAATAGCCAGAAGAAGAAAGACAGCTCTCGCATTAAGATTTTTTTTTATGGTGTAAGGGGCAAACGCAAAAAGCGGGGCGTGAAAAAGCATCTCACCAGGCCGCCATAGTGTGGGTCACTATGCTGCATTGTTCTTTCCCGCATTGAGGATGGTGACTACCACTCTTGGATTCTGCTCTAGCTTTCTATCAGGCAGGGCAGAGTCATTTTGGCAGCTTATAGTAAAAAAAAAACGTGCAGACGTATCGCCTGATGGTAAACGATTACCGCCGCTCATGGACACCCGTAACACCAGAGGTGTCACAAGTGTGTTGCCGACCTTTGAGGGATGGGGAAGGGGATAGAGGAGGGATTGGGGTATGGGCGTCACTCGATGAAACTCGGCGCAAGCGCTGTTTCTCACCGGTTTTCTGTGATGCCGTGGTATCACTCCGGTCGAGCCGGCCCATTCATGCCGAAGCGTGGCTCTCCCACGATAGACATATACATTCTGTGCGGGGGACTTTACAAACGCATATGAAACGGACACAAAGAACACCATAACTCAGAACAACAATTTGTGGATCACACAAACAGTTATCCAATATGGAATTTGAACCCACAACATTTAGCACAGTAGCACACGGCGTAGCGGCAGATTAAACCACTAGGTTCAGTTCCACCAGCCGTCTAGTCAGAGTTAAGTAGTAGTTAAGTATAATCAAGTTAGTGCATGTCAGTTGACAGTTACAGACGGCCGCATGTGTACCGGATAAGAGATAAGAATAAATCTAATTCATTCAGTAGCAGTATCGTCTATAAATAAAACGTTCTGTCATTAATGGCAATTTATTAGAGTTATGGCAACACAACTGTAATCTTCTTACGAACGTTCTAAATACATTCCTTACCTTTAAATGCCCCCATTTACCACACACGTGTGACTCCAAACTATGTTTAAAAGTGAATTCTATTTTGATTGTAGGGAGAGGATCCATCCCTATAATTATAAATATAACAATGAAAAAAGGGCGCAGCGAGCATCTGCCACGTGGTCGGGGATTGCCATACCGGAAATATCATCGCGATATATTTTAAGGAGAGCGCCCCCTGCGACGCATCTCAATCATCCACTAATAAGCAGACGGAAGGAAAGTAATATAGACAAAAGTTTAAAAATAAGATGGCCAGGAATAGATCGAAAGGTGAGCTTGAGCGCGGCGGCCCCACGGTTTAAAAATACGTCCGTGTAGCGCCGGCGTCGGCCTCGGCCCACGCGCCCTACCGCCACGCTTACACCACACACCACTACATACATCAATATTATCATTACATTACTTACTATTATTGCCTGCAAATCCATTTGTGTGGGATAATTAATAATAAAAACTTTATAAAAGTCACCCTTGTTTTCAGCCAAGTAAATTAAGCACAAGCAAAACCATATACTCTTACACATACTTGGTCATAACTTCAGCAGAACTTTTGCAAAGAGGGCGGACCGAAATATATACTGATCAATTACACCATTTTGCTATAGGTATATCACATTTACAGCGTACTTAAAATATACCAGGACTACTTGTAAATATTAGCTACCAGAATTTTCCCATGGGCACAAGAAAAAGCGATACGCGAACAATTTGGTATCAAAAAAACACTATTAGGTTAAAACAAATCGTTTCTGTAATTTCTTACCAGATATTTAGATATCATAAATTAGCAAATAAAAGACAAAATTTATGTACAATGAAATATGTCATTGCAAATTCAAAAAGTAACTGATTTAATTTACCTAAGTTAAGATATACGGAACAAGTTTCAGCATTATTTTAATTCAGTTTTATTTTCAAAAATACTTTTTATTTTATAATATAGGTATAGGTGCAATCTATAAATTAAAATTATATTAAATTCTTTTGAAACTAATGTTATAGACCTACATGTTGGTTAGTAGTTAACCTATGTTTTATCCCTTACTAATTGTACAATTTTAAGCCCACTACATTACTACACTTATCAGGCAATAAAGGGATCAAATCCCTCTGGGTTACTTTTATTCTGACTGGTGACTTAAACTTTAGCCCAGAAGTCCTCAAACTCCTTTTCTTTTCAGAACACTTACTACCTTTTTCAAGTTTGGGTTGGAATTTGGAACCCTGTTGAAATTCTTACACCAAACGTGTTTTCGGATGGGTTATAATAATAATTAAATTTATTTCAACGAGTAGCACTTTCTTTATCATCACCTCGGAAACCAATAAACCTGTTTGTCCTTCGCTAATTTGTTTATAATGATGATTTTAAAAGGTCAGTGCAAGTCCAAATTTGACACTTTGACAAAAATCTCAACTTTAAGTATGTACAAGGAAGGTTTAAAGTCAAAAGTAGCTCTCTTGGACACCCACCTTGCTTCCTTTGGAAGTCATTGTCGCTCCTAGAAGGTCGATTTATACCGCCTGTATGTGTCAGTGCTAAATGAAGTAATTAAATTTAGATATAAATTCACATTACCGTGCACTTTTGTTCCTGCTCATTGTATTGCACAGTTCAGAATTCTGGGCGAGTATCGCAACTTTTTTACACATCATTCGCGCTTTCTGTGAATAATCCAGTATTTCAAAAATTTATTCTACTTCACTAAGTTTAATTTATGTATTTATAAATGCTTCAACATTATTTCTATAGTTTCATATACACAAATATTAAACAGGCTACACAATTCCTTGAAATGTTAATAAAGAACATGGCACAGGTAAATCACAGCCACGTCTTTGTGTCTTCACACAGTGCTCAAAGAGTATTGGGGAGTCTTCGCGTAATGTTCATCTAGTAATCAGATAAGATAATTTATTTATCTAGATGTTTGTTTTAAAATCTGCACTTCCGTAAATATTTTATGTAAATTTTTGAACAAATGATGTTGTTGCCGCCTAGGAAGTCATTCGAGCTGCTAAAACCATTCAAGTATTTATAATTATGATAATAATTTATTGTTAAATTAGTCGATTCCTAGCCGTGATACTTGTATATACTAAATATTCATGAAGATTTAAATACAACCAATCTAAGCGGTATCTAATTTAGATCGTTTCCATCTTCAAAATACCGGATAATATTTTAAGTGTTTACAATTAATAATAACAATTTATTTTAACAACACCAAAAGAAAAGTCTAATTTCACAATATGACTTAAATTTTACAAAGTTCCGAAAGTCCAAGTTCGACAAAATACAATTCTTTAAATAAAATCCCTCGGATGCTACCAACTGGTGGCTATGTCAGACTCGAACCGACTAAAACTCTAGAAGACGAGGAACCAGGTGCACTCTCGAAAGAAAATCCCTGGAACCCCGACGTACCTCGGGTCACCTAAGGTTTGTAGATGGCTCCCTTCCGTGTAGGAATCCTAATGCTTTATTTAGAAAAGGGCGCGAGCACTTCGTAGAGCTCGCGCCACCACCCCAGCGTCTTTCGGATTGACTCGTGACTCTAGGAAATTATTCTAAAGTTACTTTTACCCACGTAAGGAAAATTCATTTCCACAAAATAAGCTTGCGGAATTTTGAATTTAATTATAACTGCACATCCTATATAATTAAGTGGCTCCCATACATATTATCTAGTTAGTTTTTAAGAAATCAAAATTCTTTAAAACGTTTGCGTAACAATATACTTTAATAGAGAGATTGCGGGTTTTGTATCAGGTTAACATTTATAATGGATCATTGACTAAATTTATAAATGTAAAAGCTTTATTTGAACTTGTCTTCCTGACTTTTTTGTATGGGATGTCTATATTATTAATAGGTAAATCGTTTGGATCTATATTACTCGAACACAGTAAGTTTAAACAATTGATATTAATATTAATATTTAGGATACTTACATATGTACGGTATTATATCGGTACGAAGGTACCTACAATGAAAATTGGTTTTCCTCTTTTTCTATCGTCAAACAAAATTTCATTTTAATAAGCAGCAGTACTCTATTAGGTAATTAAATATTTTCATATTAGTTATCGTAAAAGGTACTCATTTAACGAACACTAAAGCATTGTTATCATAAAGAAATGAAGCGTAATGGTGCGTTTAGTAACGTGGGTACCATATCTGCGTGGTCTCATTTTATTTAAAATTAGGACAACGGCGTGTACGCATCAACTGTACAGAGATAGTTTTATAGGTCAAATTTAGTTTTATATTTATAAATAGATAATAACCTACATCTTGTTATATTTATTATGTTTTATGAACGTTTTACATGACTGAGAATTTTTATTTTGACAACAAAGCTTCTTCTAAATCAAGGAAAATTGTTGGACACAGTTCGATACTGTTGATGTATTTTGGATTTGAGAAAGTAATTTGTAAATAATTACCGTTATCTTTTTATCCTTTTCAAAAACTAATTTGATCTTGTACCATTCTTCTCTTTCATTCGTCAGTTCACTACACACTCCCTTTATAACTATATTTTCTTTCACACAATTATAAATTTCCTTTGATCGACCTCCACTCCTATATCCGTAAACCTTCCATTCATACAACTGTCTTCGAGACATTTTGCTCATCTCTACGTATCACATGTTAACACGAAATTAACCTGTTATTTCTCAATTTTTCATCCTCTGGTGTTTTCTTTATTCATCCCTCACCTTGTCCATCCCGGTCACACCATACCTACATTTTCATATCTCAACATTCGCGTTTCAGCTACATGCAAACCTTTTATCCATTTTCACATCTGGTCAGTACTCAGATCCATGTTGGCCCGTTTAAGCAATCATTACATTACCTATCATAAAATAACAACTGTACTTGACTGCTTGAGTCTAGCACAGTTAATAAACCAACAGGAATAAACTAAGATTTCAATATCAATGTTTCATAGTTTCAACAAATTAACAAAAATCAAAAAGTTTATTATACTTTAATTGTTGATAATGACGATATAATATAATTTGCTAGATATTCGTGAGGCTGACTTTTGAAATTCATAGTCACTTTCGGTCCTGAGAGAAGAATATGATAGAGAACATAATAAATTAATTTCCTTTTACCTCAGAAAAATTTGAACATCTCCAATAAGTTCAATAATTTACTGCAACGATTTGACATTGATATTCGATGGGAGCATATTCTCATTGTACTTGTTCGTTCCCCAGCCATAGACCGTCTACAAATTGGTAATTTTGTAATTATTGTTCCATTTCGAAAACCCATTATAATTTTTTTATTAATGAAAATGATCAATATTTCAAAAAAGATAACGATAGATTTTTATATATTTATATGTATTTGTTTTGCATTGTGATATAACTAAAAGACTTTAAAGTATCATCGCTTAAACGCTGCCACTGTCCAGGACTTACTTATCCTGTTAGTGACCTCACCAATCACAGGTAAGGTACTACCTACAAACACAGCCCCGTTCCTCCATCGAAGCCTTGCTTTTGCCAAACCAAACCAAACAGGGTTAGATTTTTCTCTAACCCTGTTTGGTTTGTCTTGTCCGAAAATGATTACACTCCTGAGGACAGCTGCTACACAACAAAAACTTTTTTGACAGGGATTGGCTGGCTATAGAATAAACTAGCGAAAATCTTACCTCACAAAGTCTATGTAAATGTTTAGCCGAGAAAACGTGACGGGCAGAGTTACTTTCGAATTTATAATATTAGGTATAGTACAAATACAATCTGAATCTTGGAAACGGCCCCAACGATTTTCATGAAATTTAGTGTGCGGGGGGTTTCGGGGGATAAATCAAATTAGCTAGGATTCAGTTTTAGAAAATTTACTAAAATAAAAAGAGACCTATTAATTTACTTATATGAAAAGTCGAATTTGAAACGCTGTTCTTTGCTTTTGATAGCCCAATGTTTGAAAAATGTGGTTAGCTATTTAACTTTACCAACGTTAAGTGCGAAGCAGTATCCATTAACAGCAAGAAAATTGTAGTAAACGATTAGCGAATGATAAAATGTAGGGTAAAGAATGAACATTTTAGAATTCATTTGTAAAGAAAGAGGTAAAGTATTCTCTGAGTATACTGGCGAAATATAAGAATATGTATAACTCTGAAGTAATTATAACCTTATGAAGAGTGGCAAGCCTCACGTAACTAACCTATATGTACGAAAAATGTCACAAACATCTTCAACCTTAAACCTTGTGAGTCTGCTTCGCGGGTAGTAGAGAGAACTTGACAATATGAGTAAAAACTGGTGCACGATATAAAATGGATTGTAGGTTTCAGCATAGCTTACTTACAAACCGGTATGGCATTTAAACCATCAAAAAAAGAGTTTAAGAGCGTGGAAGATGACGATTTAAAGATAGTCAACGCCTCAGTGCATTGAGTTGCAGCTAGACCCTTAAGTTGCGAGTATGCGTAGGATGGGTTGATCAATTAGCACTGTTGTATTTGTAATGAATCCAAATCTCTAAAATACAGCGCGGCATACAAACATGACAAAACTACATCTTGCCACGAAATGTGTTACTGAAATCTTTCTGTTAGATAATTCAGTACCATGGTTATGTTTATCTTGATGCAACAAAAGCCATTCTACGTTCAGTGTAAACTTGAGTAGCAAATATATTCATAATTTAATTCTGGACTTTACTAAACATGTATACTTATATACATACATACATATACACTCTACATATTTAGTGCAATCAGTAAGAGCAAAGTTGAAAAGACCCTAAGGCATACTACTGTGATGTCATGAATTCATGACACTAGCTAGCTCCGACTCAGTTATCCTAGTTGGGTTAATGTATTCAATAGATTGAGCAGTTCCTTAGGCACAATGATTTCTCTTAGGTCATTATTACAAAAGACCCACAGTGAAAAGTCTAATTTAAGTTGTGTGTATATTGTTGTGATAAAAAATGATCAATAACATCAGCCTATCGCAGTCTACTATCTGGCATTTCTCATTATACGCCACTCTGATCGATTTCGGGTTTCGCACATCCAGCTACAAGATTCCAATAAAAAAAAAATTAATACAATTTTTTTTATGCCTTTACCTGAATGGATTACTTATACACAACTCGGCCCAATTACGCATAAACTTGAAAGGATACGCAGGTATATCGTTACTTTTGCGTTATCTTTAGTACATATACATGTGTTTGGGAAACTTCGTCGGATCTTCTCATCGTCGATCCCACAGTGCCTAAAGACGAAAGTCTTCAATGCATGCGTCCTACCTGTAATGACATACGGAGCCGAAACGTGGACACTTACGGTTCGACTAGTCCATAAGTTCAAAGTCGCTCAGCGTGCTATGGAGAGGGCTATGCTCGGCGTTTCTCTAAGGGATCGCATCAGAAACGAGGTGATCCGACAAAGAACCAGGGTCATCGACGTAGCCCACAGGATTAGCAAGCTGAAGTGGCGGTGGGCTGGCCACATTTGCCGAAGAACCGATAACCGTTGGGGTAAACGAGTTCTTGAGTGTAGACCGCATCTCGGCAAACGTAGTGTAGGATGTCCACAGGCCAGGTAGAGCGATGATTTGCGCAAGACGGCTAGCAGGAGCTGGATGCGAAAAGTCATAGATAGAACTAAGTGGCGTAAAATTGGAGAGGCCTATGTCCAGCAGTGGACTGCGATAGGCTGATGATACATGTGTATACTTTAGTTAATTGTGGAATATTTCCCATAACATTGTTTTTGACATCTTAGATGTAATTTATAAAAAAGAATACATATTTTTTTCTTCTTGTCTTGTTGGATTCGACTGGAATCCTCTTGATAGAGCTTTTTTTCAACAAAACAAATTTATGGCCTCTTTATAAGGAGAATAACAAAACAAAAAACCGACTTTAAGAACTGGACCTGAAATTGAAATGGGACCACACGGGAAGCACCAGCTTTCAAATAAGTTGCCGGTTACCTAGTCGAAAGCTCTGATGTAACAAACATAAAAAAAACACTTGAATTGAGAACCTTCCTTTTTTTGAAGTCGGTTATAAATTAAGAAAACAAAATATGAGGATTGACAAGATTAGAATGATTGGAAGTAATTTTAAAACAGGGAATTAGTTTAACTATTCTAACCAACAGGAACGCAGGCATTAGCTCATTGTGACAGTCTTCTACAGCCGATGTCAGCTTTATTACCATAAGGTCACCAAGCGTCTTGGTGTAGAATTCATATTGTTACATAAAATATTGCACTGAATTCATTGATTACAATCACTTTTAGCTAATCAATTTAAAATTTTCACTTATCTGAGCTATAAGACGTTGTTTCGTACCAAATTTCAAGTTTCTGAGTTCACGGAAAGTACCCTGTAGGTTTTGATTCCCTTGCGAGTATCGAAATTATTCTTCAGGCTTAGAAGTCTAAAGTTTTTCACAGTTCTTAGACACATTAGACTATTTGATATGAATTTCACCTTGATATCTCCACGCGTTACTGAGAAAAAGGATCTTGACAGATAGACGGTGTGTGAAAGTGATCCCATAAGAGTACCTTTTTTTTCCTTTTGTGATACGAAACCCCAATCAATAACATTTCCAACAAATACGTTAAATATACAGAAGTGGTCTTTTGGGAATGTTTAAAGTGATGAGCTTGAAGATTTTTGGTGGTTCTTATTATTGATGCTCTTTTTATTCACAATATGTAAGTTTAAAAGCAAATACAGGGCAATGCATTTTACCGCTCAGTGGTGAATATAATTAAGGTAGAACAGGTGAAGTTCTTAAAGTAGGTGGATGTATTAAATATTACGTAGTTTAATGATAAAAACGAAGGGGAGGGCAAAACTTATGCAGTTAGTTTGTCATTCTATTTAAATACTCTTGCTTGTAAGATACTTACTATAACATTAACAAACGTATGGTTGACGTATGCGACTGCCAATCAAGAGATCTCGGGTTCGAGTCCCGAGTTGGGCCAAAACTGTTATTGAGTTTTTCTGATTACAGAAATACTTAATAACAGCTCGGTGTTTGGACATTGGGGTCTGAACCCCCGTGCCTCGGAGAGCACGTAAAGCTCAGTCAGTCAGTCCTGCGCCTGATCTCTCCGCGGTCGTGTCGGTTAACCGTCTCATCGGATTATGAGAGAGAGAGAACAGAGAGTGCAACTGTATTTACGCACACACTTGTGCACTATAATATCTCTAGCGTAGCTGGCTGGCTGAGAGTGGTCGCTGTGATCGTAATCGACGAGCGAAACATCATAGCATGAGCTAGAAATGATTGTTTATCATACAAATATACAAATGAACATCGGTCAGATTCAAAGATTTACACTCAATAGTGTATAAGTCATTATTCGATGCGCAGAGAGATATTTGACAAATATTAAACCTGTGTACTTTTTAAAATTCGTAAATAATTTGAAATATAATAAACATCTGTAATTTTTTTTAAATAGATGACAATGGATCTTTTGCTCTCTGTCTTTTTAAATAGAACAATAAATATTTTTACAGTATACTACTCAATTAATTTATTTTGGTAAATTTGTCTCCAGGTCTCTATCTATGCTCTGACAAAACATTTATTTTCTAAAATGTAGAAAGGTATATTGCTTGTACACTCATCACCATTTACAAACATTTCTCTGACTCGGTTAGAGTAAGATTTTATCTTATATACAAACTGAAAATGTCAAAAAGCAGCCAATGATAGTCCAAAACCGACCAGAACGGCGCTAATCTTCCCATAGTCAAAGGTTTGATGCTAACAAGAAAGATTGAAAACTTTAATATATAAATAAATAAATAAGCCTTTTATTGGTTCTCAGTTTCGTGCGATTTTAGAATATGTATTCACTTGCAATAATAAGTTATTTATCTTGATATCCGTTAGAAATAACCATCAAATTAACAATCAATTTAAGCGTTTTTCATTTTTTTTACATAATTTATTTTGGCATAGAAGATGAATATCTTAGCCATTTACGCTTCGCCGATGACATCGTGTTATTATTGGAATCAATCTCAGGATTAAAAAATATGATTCAATATCTACAGCAAGAAAGTACACGTGTGAGGCTAAAAAAGAACCTGCAAAAGACTACTGATGATCAACTCCTCAAAATCACCAATAAAGATACAGAGTGAAATCATAGAATAGGTAATACCTATATATGTATATATACTTAGGCAAACAAGTCTCATATTACCGGAATCGGAGTCTAAAAGAAATCACTAGGAGAATAAACATAACATGGCAAAAATACTGGGCTCACAGAGAAATAATGAAAAAAGACATGCATCCTCCCTTGTCTAACGTATGGCTTACAAACCTGGGCATATACGAAACAGGCCAAAGAAATAATAAGAATATACCAAGCTATTATGGAAATACAACACACTAAAATAAGAATGAGGACAAAACAAATAGATTTCTTAGACTCTATGAAACTGTAATGGGCAGGTCATATGATAACTATACAACTAGAACGGAGGACGTTCGGTGGACGAAGCGTGTAGTTGCCCTATGGAACTTTTATATATGTCATTAACTAATTATGTTATTAATATACCTATTCATATCATATTAGTAGCGTATGCGACTGCTGTTCATGAGGTCTCGGGTACGAATCCTGGGACGGACCAAATGTTTGTATGATATGCAAATATTTGTTTCGGAGTTTGGATGTTTTCTATGTATCATATGTATGTATTTATAAAAAAAAGTATTTATGTATTCATATCAGTTGTCTAGTACCCATAATACAAGCTCTGCTTAGTTTGGGACTAAATGGCGTTGTCTGTTAGAAGTCCGAAATATTTATTATTATTATACTCTGGCTCTGTTCTGTTCTTTCGGTTCTGTCAACTTATTATCGCAGCGCCAATATAATGTTTTGTGCAGAAACCTTTTAAAACACAGAGATGGTTCTATAAACCTTTATCCTTCATAGATAAAGTAAACGCAACGTACGTGCATACGTGTTTTATTTAAAGCACAGTAGTAAGTTTGATAGATATTTATTTGAGCTCGATTAGATTTTACATTTTGATTTTAATATGAACAACAACAGTGTACGTACATTTTTTTTACAACTACCGTCACTTTTTTTTGTTTCGTTCTAAGGAATTCATGTCAACCTTAAAGCTATTCTCTACACAATGGGAATATGATACTGCTGTGAGTAAGTCAATAGTGTTAAGTAACACGCAGGTAGTGAGATGCTTGCTCCATTTCGCAGAATTTGAAGTGTCAACTTCTATCCATCGCCAAGCGCGGTTGACATTTAAATGCATACGTCACTAGCAAGATTTGCGGTTGCATACAGTATAAAAACAAACCAAAAACATCCTTAGCCAGTTATTACGAATTACGTGTAATAAAATACGATACAAAGTTATGTAGATTGGCATTTACAGTTTATAGGTGTCAGTTTGTTCTTACCCAGTTAGTTTCATATTATTATTAAATGTGTCTTAAATGTTAAATACACGTCAGAGACAGTGAATCAGTAAATGTTGAGGATTTCTCAGACATGCAGCAATGAGTTTCTGAGCAGCAAAGGATTTGGCTGTTTGATATCTAGTTCGTCCTTTGCATTTGTTTATTCGTTTTTTATTGCATTATTCACAATGTTCATTACAATAAATTATGATTTCGTTTCGGTAAAAACACTTTAATGGGCACATATGGATGGTTTTGATATGATATCAATACCAATATAACTTTAAGACAATCAATGATTCTATGGATTAGAAAGATAAAACGAACATTCGGACATCAGATCGAATATTTAGCCACAATTCAATCCTCTGCTGTATGCATTGCTGTAGAATGCACCTTGTATTAATGCAATTACAAACATAAATAATCCAAAGGCCTAATTCTTGGCTCGTCTTAGTTGCATCTCTACCTTAATGTCATATAATAAGTATGTATCTATTTCTCCAAATAAGTGGTATGCTTCTAATACGTGTAATGGACAATGTTTGTACGAAAATTCGGTTATCTGACTTTAAATTTGATATCCAATATCTGGATATTCGGTGGCCAACAAAACGGCTCACCATTTCATTTTTAGTGGATAAATATAGTGAACAACTAAGACGTTAGCGTTGACAAGTTGTTATTTTTACACATGTTACCAGCTAAAGAATTGATTTTATTTCGGAGCCTAATCTTGCAAGATGATCGACTATAAATAAGACTGATAGATGTATAATCTATCTAATATACTGTTTAAATTTTAGTAACCGTTCAGACGCCATGCTTTGGTACTAAGGAAAACACTTGTGTTATTTTAAAGGTTCCACAGACTACGATCAGAACTGTGGTTAATTCTTCACACTACGGTGAATTACTGGTCAGGAAAAGGGCTACGGTAATAGCGTACACATTACAGCTCAATTTTGTAATACATACATTCTAAGCTGTTATATTGTGTGACTTTCGATTGCGGAATTAAAAACGTTGTTGTTATTTTTGTAATATTGTAGAATTAGGCTTGCAAGACCGTCGCTAGTCTTGAGCTGTATTTAACAAAGGATTTTTTCAAATGAAACTGTTAAAATTTATTAATCTTTTTACATAACTATGTACAAAGGTTTTTAGGGTTCATAGTTTTTTCAGTTTCTTTAATCCACGATTACTTTAAATATCTAATAGATTATGATATCCCAGGCTTCCTTAACATCTTCTTTTATTACAAGTAAGACTGACATTTAATTTATTTCTTAGTAGCATATTGTGTTTCATTAAATTTTATTATTAGCTAGTTTGATAACATGGGCCAAAATATTTACAGTAACATAACAAAATTAAACATTTATTTCAAAAACCACAAGAAACGCATGTCTACGTGAAAGTAACTATACAAAAAATAATCGAAACACTGAATAGAATAGAATAAACTTTATTGTACACCAGTTAAAACAGTTTACATTCAGGAGCATAACATATAAACGACCATGTACAAATGGCGGCCTTATCGCTAAAAAGCTATTTCTTCCAGGCAACCTTTCCAAACCCGTAAAGTAGAAATAATAGGAAGTACACGTTTCCTCATTTAGGATTATATGATATTTATGATTTAAAATCCAAGTAATAGAAGAAAAAAAAACAAACTCATGATACCCAACTGCCGAAAATTTCTCAACTTATTTAATACAAACTTGTCTCGGAATGACGACGTGAATGCTAATAAATTGTCAATTTTCTTGCATTCATATTCTTCAAGGTATACTAATGTCTATTATACAATCAGAATCCCAATTTGGTAAAGGACACAGTTCCGCAGGGTTTAAGCTCTCGAGATTGTATACATATTGTTTATTAATTGTTGACCGTGCGATTATGGCCACAGTTCGAGCGGTTCTCGTGGGAGCTAACATTTTCCCATATATTTATGTGTGAGACAAACAAACTATGAGGATTTTTGCGGCAGATGATATAATAGTCTTAGAATTGATACGTTGGTAAAATATTAATTTAGTTTAACAAACTTTCTGAATTTATTTTTTCGCTTCTGGGGTTTATCTTTATTGTAGTAGATACACTTTTATACTGTAAAAAATGCAGTGCTGCATTTTCTTTGAAAATTAAAAACTTACTGCATTAAAATTTTTTTGGTGTCTTAAATGCTACATGGCATTACCTACCAGTCGGCCTTTGGGGGATTCAGCGAGGGTCATGCCAGGTGCTCCTTTACTTAATAATCGGGATTTTATATAGCTTTTGGTGATTTTTAACACAATATTTTTGCTAATCTTAGGTTTTTAAATATATATAAAGAAACCTTATACCTGATAGGATTTTTCAGGTGTTATGAATACCGATTGTAAAGGTTTTTCTTTACTGAAGCAATGATAGGTAAGAAATTAAAGATTCATGTAGGTATTCGGTCTTTTACTGTCGGTACTTGCATTAGTTATATTACTAGTAACTCTGATTGTATATGCCCAGATGCCTATACAATAAGTTACAGCTTCTTCTCAAGCTGATAATCGAAGTAAAAAAGTGTATAAATCAAATGCTTAGTGGCGCGTCCACTAACACTCGACAGTGTTCGGTGAGAACAAACTCAAAGACATTCAACATTATTTAAATGGGCAATTTTGTACTTCTCTAAAAGAATATTTACATTTACATTCCAAACATATACATTATTCTAATAAACACGAATTTATACGGAATACTTAGAATACTTAATTATTCCTATTTCCCAAAGATTTACCAATTGTATAATATTTGAATATTATTGATATAAATCAGGTACTATATGTATATACATGCATATATATATATACTAATATCGTATAGCTACATTTGTAATTCATTAGTATATCGGTGCGAAGTCGCTAAAGTGAAATGTGAACCGGATTTTAGTAGAATCACGGAAAATGTCCTTTTGTTCTGAGTTGGACATAAATCTTTCTTCGTGAAATTTAAAGTGGTTATTCAGTTCTCACGGAAAGAGAATCCCACACAAAAGGTACGATTTTCAAAATGTAAGTCAAGGATGATTAGTGTTACGATGTGTCTAAGAACCGTGGGAGAGTTACTCATCTCGCGCAGAGCTGTATATGATTAATACCAGCCCGCTCGCTCTCTTGGAAAATTTGTTGTCAATAATAATTGTGACCTTTGAAAAGTAAGAAAAATAATGAACAGATGTAAAGTCGAAGCTTGGGAAAGCGACACTACGCCCCGCCCCGCGCTTCCACTAGTATCAACGCAATTCATTCATCTTGTCTCTACAAGAACTACATTTTATCTGGCTTTGTTCGTGTGCGGATATCTGCATTCTGTTCGTTTATTTTTCTGTCAAGATTTAGTTGATTTGGTACTTAGTATGAGATACCCAGATATGTTTTACGAACAACTGTTAAAAACAAATTAGGTTCGAATATCGAAAGGAGCACTAAAACAAAATAGATTGCAAATGTGGCGTAGTTTCAGGTGACAAAGATAAGAAATTTAAGGTGTTTCTAATAATATTATTATCTTGTCCATTATTAAAACTCTTAGTCCAATAACTTTCCTATTGAAGCAGTTTGTGAAGTATTCGTCGAGAACAATTATGGGGGTCAGTAGTGAATGAAGCGACGATGGAGAGCGGCACGGATGTAAACAGACTTAGTGAGGTTCATTCAATTAGTGGCAGGACACTCAAGAGTGGGAGTCAGGGGACGTCATTGAAGGGCCGATGGTGGAGCGGGGCGTGTGCGGTGCGGGGGGGCAGCCGGGAGCAGGAATATTCAAAGCGTGAGAACGCTCCGCGACCCGCATGCCGCGACTTCACATATCTCACGCGCAACCTCCACGCTCGGCCGTCACGCGAAAACTAAATCTAAGTACTGGTTATAAGGTTGTAATTCCTTTTTAAGTGGGATTGTGGTTATCGCTCGAACATCGAGGACAATACTTTTCTAGTTTAGGTACACCGGTGTCGGCTGGCATTGGCCTGGATACTGTCGATGAGTGCGCACGTCCACTCGTCGCTCACAGCCACGAGAAGGACTCTTAATAGGTACCTAACACATAGGAATGTCTAACAACGCATTTACGAATTAACAATAACTTATCCGATTAACCTAGTCTGCTATGATGTGTTTATTTGGGTGTACGTCAGAGTGAGTTTCAATGATACCATTACCTAAAACAAGTCCTAAATATCCCTGATCTTCCACAAATAAAGCAGAAAAGATTTGCGTCGATTGGACAATATCTATTGTCTACATTGAGTTAGATATATTGTCTATTATAATTTTGTTATAGTAGGTAATACTCTTACAGTAGATAGTGTCATTAAATGTTATCTTTCAGATCTAAATAATGAAAATGATCTAAATATTGCGGTGAGCTCATCGTTCCCGGCTAGTCAATATGTAAGCAGATAGGAGGAGGCCAACGCGAACTTACCCTTACAATGCAACTCGGTAACGACTTAACTTCGCGCCTTCACCTAAATATAGAGATCGAATGTGGTAGTGGATGAGGTAGAGGAGATGCGGCTGCTGCAGCAGCAGAAACGCGGTGTTCGGCAAATTGGGAAATTTCGCAGGGGGTCAGGGGTGCGGTGCGACGGCGGGGGCCGGGGGTCGGTTTCGGTGGGCCCCCGGCGGGCGTCGACCTCGTGAAAGGCGCGCAGCGGCGGCGGATCCGCGCGCGCGCCGACCGCTCGCCTTTTTACGCGCTCTTTCCCGCGCCGCGCGCCGCCGCCGCCGCCAACCCCGCGGGCCCCCGGCGCGGTCGCCGCCCGCAGATAGCGAGCCAGTCGCTACCAACCGATTCACTGTCTGCACCGCATCAATTATATTCTAAATCGAGTTTGTCACTCCAACAAACATACTGTACATTTTAATTTATTTGCAGAATATTGTGGAGCCACCTCATTCATTAATATACAACAAATAATTTTAACCAATATATATGGTCTTTATTAAACTTGGCGATATAACATTGAAATTTTATTTAATTCGCTAACTCATTTAGTTATTATAGACTCAATGGAGAGAATAATGTGAATGTTAACACTGTTAACGATTTCATACTTTTCTAAGACTACTCAAATTTTTTCAGTTAAAAAAATCCTACCATTAGTTAAAAGGCATAAAATGTGTAATTAGATTTATGAAGAGTGAATGTGACAGCAGCGAGCGGGCCGCGGTTGGGTACTGCCTGGCCGCCGCTCCGCCGCCGCTTCGCCCTAATTAAACAATAATCGAAAAACTACAATGAACGGGCGCACGGCTGTGCGTCCTCGGTGTCCCGCACCGCGCCCCCCGCGCCCTGCCATCACTCCCCGCGCCCCGCAACCGCACTCCCGCGTGACGTCACCATTGCACTCCTCATTATCGCCTCTCGACTCGAAGACACTCACTAATAGATCCGACCGAAATATTCAGACTGGTTTTTTTGTCAGATTTGTCTGCGAATTTGCGACGTCCATATCGATGAGAATGGCACGGCCGGGTCTATGCGCCCGCGCACTCTGTACTCGCCCAACTGAGGTTGCAGCCGATAAAAACAGCACTTACTGATAATATGTTTGGTGATGTAGATTGATAGACCTTACCATCGTGTAATTGACTATTATACCTTTGTTAAGCAGTTCATATTAACATTATTGAGTACAACTTTTCAGCTAAGCTATAATTCCTTTACTGCGGTGGTGTTTCCATAGCTCCACATAGGAATATTCATAACTGTAACGACAACTAGACGACCCTATTGCTAAATAGTGCTTTATAGCTGTAATTTATTGGGCCGAAATTATTTGATTAAATAATATGCCTTTTATCCAATCTACCGGACAAATATCAGGTTTACAGATTTCAACTTAGGGTTGAAACCAAAATGGTATAATTTCAAAATGTTTCAATAAATGTAAAATATTCCCGTCACAAAATCAGCGAATATTATATTTCAATTCTGCTTTAATAGGTAATTAGGGATATATGTCGTTTAATTAAAGAGTTTGCGAGTGCGTGTCAACGACCGCATAGACAATAAATTTAAATAGATCATACAAATCTGTAAGGACTTGTAATATATCTCCATATTGTTTCAAGTCCGAGCGTATTTAGTCTATTGCAGTCTGCTATACGGACAACTTATCTTGAACACGAATGATGTACTATGTACAATGAATGAAGTTTGTATAAAAATGGCTTATTAGTTAGGCAAAATGTGCAGACTGTGTAGAAGGTCACGGCTTGTGCGGCGGGGAAGCAATGAATGAGATTGGCTCGAAATAGTTGTCTTGCCTGGCTGCTTATGGATATGATATTAGCGTACCGCGGTTCGCGTTATACAGATTTTTACTTCGATAATTCCGTTACGTCACTTTTATTTGGAGTGTCATTAAATCGAGCGTAGTTCACTACACTATTAATATATCACGTTTGTGTGAAAACCTTACGTCTTAAACAATAACGAGTTGGTACATAGATTATGTGGAAACTGTTTATCGACGGGATTTGCGCGGAATCGTCACTGTTGTCGTAATTGCTTGTAATACATCTATCCCTTATCGTTGAATCATACAGTACACTGCATTTGCCTTTATTTGCAGTCTTGTCGTTGTAATGCTTTTTTTTCATATTATTAGGAATTGCGGTGTTCCATACAAACATACGAACAAACATAGATTAAGCTTACATAAAGAACATCCAGAATCAAATCAACAATTTATGGTATACACAAAGTGTTATCCCATGTGGGATTTGAAACCACTTGCACATTAGAAAGCGGCGCGGCGTACTGATCGCTTAAACCACCATGCCATCCGTGTAGTCTAGGGATATCAATGACAGACTATGCCGATGCCCATTTTAATAAAAGTATATATTGGAATAAAGATATAACTAGTATTAATGTCAACCGCAGAAATTTGGCAACACTTTCATTCATTAGATGATGAATGACCGAAACAGTTTATAGTGCTTCGTCATTTTTGTATCTACTTCCCTATGTAGTGATGATTCTGAGAATCCCTCACTATTTCAAAGTATTAGTATACATTTAATCTTTTCTAGAGAATATTATCCGTAGTCCAGTGGTGGTTCATGCGCCAAGTTTTCTTCTACGCTGTGCAGTGCTGTTCTTCGGCAAGGTTTTCTCCCTTAACCGGCTCTTACAACACCACGATGGTGACACTGCATATAATAAATTCGTCACTAAATGGAGACAAATATATTCAAAATGTAGATCATCTACTTTATGAAACTGTATGCAAGTGCTAACTATATAGCGTATTCACGTTTTGTCTTTGCCTGAAAAAGGTGCTTTATAATTTAAAAAAAAACTAACTATAAGTATAAATATATATATATTGTTTACTCAAAATTATTGTGTACGTATAATATTAGTGCGATAAGATGTATTGTTAAAGCAATTAAAGCATTACATGCAAAGAGCCGCATGCAGCATACTGATGCGTAGATATAGCAGTGGATTGAACTTTTAAATAAGTAAGGCTGCGTACACATTTGTATCGTTTAGTGTTGCATTTCTCTATTAGAATCATAATTATATTAATAACGTGGATAGTACCATATAAATGCATAATAGTAAATCTATCAATTATTTTGTATATTTATATATTTTATTGCTACAGTGCTTTGGCAAAACTTGCTCTTAGAATTTACCCATACCCAGGAAGGGGATGGAGAATGTCCACAGGTGGACTGACAGTCGCTGGAGATGACATGTGTTAGGCTGGAGACCTTTTTTAAGCAAACGTAGTGTGTAGCGACCCAAGGCACACAAAAACAATGAGTAAAGAAAATATCTAGCAACGGATAAATGTGATGTTAAAGAGCGCGATAATTGGCCCTCCTTAGAGAAGGACTCCGTCTAGCAGTGGACGGGGATAAGTTGATGATGATGACGATGAAAAAGGGTATAGTGAACCAATCTTATAAGGTAGACATATGATGTCATGGCCTTTTTTTAAAAACATTTAAAGGGCAACGATTCTGTCATACACTGTTTTGTGAAAGTTTAACCAATTACGGAGCGGTCAAACTTGAAGTTCTCCTCTCGAACATTTCTTATTGATATTCCGCTTCTTTTGAATATAGAGTGACGATAAATAACCTATAGCCTTCCTCGGCAACTGGGCTATCTAACACTGGAAGAATTTTTCAAATCGGTTAGCAGTTCCTGAATTAGCACGTTCAACGAAAAAAAACAAACAAGTCTTCAGATTTATAGTATTAAGTATGGATAACAAAGCATGACGTCACGTCAATTCCGATGAGTGCCTTCGTATTTTTTTTCATGTTGATTTTGTTACAGTAAACTAAATAAAAATATTTATATACCTAACAGCCAGCGATATGAAATATTCCAAACTCTTTGGCTGAAATAAGAAGAAAATAATTTTCCATAACATACTTCATTGAGTAATACATACTAAAAGAATTTATAATATGTACTTAAATTAAATTGTGAAATTTTTACATCACGACATTAATCATGAAATAAATATAAACTCGCTACGGACAAAACACAACATGATATCACTTACAAACTATAAAGATATACAAATAAATCAAGCAAATTATGTATTTATAATTAGTAGAAACTGTGAAGACTGTAAATATATTTTTTTTATAAAAACTAACGTAAGTATAAATACAGTCATTTAACCGTTTTATTTGAATAACTTTATGGCGTAGAGTTATTCTGAACGATTTAGAAAATATATCTAAGTAACAGTGAGATTCACGTCTAGTGTAGTTGAAGAAGAGATTAGGGAAAATTGATAGAGAGTAATGGTAGTCTTAGTACCAGTAGGGTATAATAAAGTATGTCTCAGAAAGAGTACATTTTCTCAAGTAAAACCACGTATTTCTTTGATTGAGTTGTGATTTTTATGGAATTGTGAAGAAGACATGTTCCGCTTAAGTATGAATGAGTATGAATTAAAGATCCGCCTATGGCCCCTCACGGCGCTGATGACAGGACATTAGTCGTTCCATGAAATTTTCAATGAGTTTCTCAGAGACGTGGCCATGTCTACCGACCGTGTATTGGATCTCAGATTTGGGTTCAGTACTGTTTTTGGGTTATTCGCATAAAACCGAGATTTCACAAAACCCTAAAGAAAAACTCGTACGACGTTAAATTACACGATCTTGATGGCCCAGTTGACATCAGAATTTCTTGAAATAATTTGTTCTGGAAACCGTTGCATCAATAAATCGATTGATTCATGCGTGATATGGTAGGTGGCGCCCGAGACCGACCGCCGTGGTGGTTTTTAAGTGGAATCACCACATACCTGGGTTCTCAGCCCCCTAGGAAACGGAGATCCGAAGGGATTTTCAACCTTGAAAAAAAAGTGGCGCTGTCTTGATGAAACCATATGTGTCCGAAACCAGATCCGTATAATCCAGTTGAGGCCACAAGAACTCCGTTATCATGTACCTGTAACGTAAGCCGTTTACAGTCACTGTATTTTCGGGATTATCTTGAAAAGAGTAAGGCTCAATCACGCTATCTAACCAAAATCACGCCCAGATAGTTGCTCGTTGTGGGTGCATTTGTTTCCCATGCATCTAATTATTGTGTATATATTCAGATGGAAATGCATCTGAGAAGATGACTTTTTCAAAAAAGTAGCATTGACTTCACTCTGTTCCATTAGCTATTGAACGAATTGCTTACTCTTTATACGTATGAAAGCATTATGTACGTAATAATAAAGGGCCCTTCAAATTATTTGGTGTACGTTCTCGACTGAAAATTTTCCAAACTATTCGAGACGTTTTAGCATAATATTCTAAATTTGTGTGATTAGTTTTCATAATTAGAACGCATTGTTCTTTCGTAAAGCGCTTCATTTTTAAGATTAAAGATTAAAGATATGTGACAACCGCAAACTAAAAAAAATTACACTAAAGTTAAAAAGTGCATTCTTATTGAGACACCCAGAAGTTCTAGTGTGTTGTGATTGCGTACGTGCCTAATTTAGGTAATGGTTATTTTATAGAAACCAGCATGTGATAAATAAACTTAGTTATTTCTTAGTAAGTACATACCTATTGTAGATAAATGATACCCAGAAACACAAGAAATAATCGTAGTCATCACCAAGTTATTTCACTTAGTTCAGGGTGGGAATCTCACAATCTCTGGCGCTCTAACCACTAAGTTAACAGGCACGGGACAGCATGTGATAGTGATAGGCAGGGAGAAGATTCTTGCTTTCCTTAGGGCAAGACCTAGTTAGTTGCGGTGTCGATCTGAGGAGGACCTGTAATTAAATGGTCCGTATCCTTCAAGATATAGGCACTTAAGGCCGGAGATGAAGAACTGAAGGGATTTTATCATACCGTCAATAAAAACAAGATATTAGGCCAGTTATCCACATAAAATAATATGGTAGATACCTACAATATGAATTAATATAAAATCGTATAAGATTTGATGACAAAATGTACTTTTACGAAATTCAGGAAACCAAGACATCTAGTCTATAACTTAAAAAAAGCTGAAAAGATTTAAACTCTAACCTCTTCAGTTCTCCATATTCCTAACCACCCTTGTTTTTTCAATCATACATAGACAGTATCATTAATTGTAATTGCCACATTACAGACTTACAAATAGATACTTGTTTTAAGGGTTTATTTGGGTGAGGCATTATTTATATCGACTTAGTAAAGAGATATAACATTATATTGATTAATGAAAATTGGCAATTTTTCTACATTTTGTGGTTTCGTAAGCCGACTAAGGGACCAATTACAGAGGACAGAGAATGAAAACTTTGAAGAAATTCTATACCAATCTGTCTGGGTCTGGTGAACGTAGTATAGTAGGGCAACCGATAACCAATTGACTGTTAAAGATTGTTCATCAGGAAGACATTTGGTGCCTCCTTAAAACCTATACATTCTCAGGCAAAGCTTAGATCCCTTTCCTTCTGCATAATATCGTGCACAGAATACGAAGTTTACAAATATTTATTTGATTTCAATAGATTAGTTCAGTCTCAATAAATAAATAAATTTTCGATTAACGAGTTGAAATATTTATATCGTATTTCTTTTTGATTACCACCAACCATCATGAAAAGTTTAGAGAGTAAGCAGGTAGTGTAAAGTGTAGAAGCTCCGACTCAGATGAGAAAATAAATAGTAGAAGATGAAATATGAAAGCGAATGAAATAGTATTCTAAAGGAGATGTCGGTTGGAAATTCAACCCCTTTTGATCTCTTAAAACTTAAAACTTAAAAGATTGCAGAGCATTATGCAAAAATGCTTCTGAAAAATAAGTTCGTAATTGATAAAGACTGTTTTATTAAATTATTGAATAGAATAGTATAAAATAAAACTTTATTGATTTCAGTATTACAGATTTGCACAAACATACACGAAAACGATCATATCAAAAGCAAAAGGTCCAAGCGTCAGCTAATGCTTGGAATACCAAGCGCTGGTTTTCAGGTTAAACCTATGACTCCCGTTTACAAAAAATATTAAACTCACTAAAAGTACCATAATAGGAAATTCCTATCATAATCATACATTACAAGAGGTATCCAGAATATTATAATAAGTATGGAGAAATGGGCATACAGTACATGACTACGGTATTGAAAAAAAACCAAAGTACAATTATTAACATTTAAAATGTTTACCTTTATGTGAATATAATTAAATGCATATATTACATATAAATAATTTAATGCTGCCGATAATTTAGTAGTAGGTAAAGAAAAAATTGTATCTGAAGTAGTCGAGTGTTATGTTTTTGGATTTCATATAAAAATTGTTTGCATTTATTTTTACATCAGGTTTTTATAAATCGAAAAAGGGGTGGTACGTTGTTCAAAATCTTTGATGCAGCGTATTTGAAAATGCTTTTATAGCCCTGTGTTCTATGTTTCGGTATAGTAAGTTTCGAAATAACCTTCGACAGTATACAAGTTATGCGCATCCGCAAACCGAGATATATTTTTTTTTATATTTAAGCTGCCAAAATGACTGCCCTGCCTGATGGAAAGCATGAGCAGAATCCAAGAGTGGTGGTCACCATCCTCAATGCGAAAAAGAACAATGCAGCATGGTGACCCACACTATGGCGGCCTGGTGAGATGCTTATTCACTCCCCGCTTAAAGTAAAAACAAAAACACGTGCGCTGGTAGTGAGTTCCAGGTTTTGACCGCTCGGCACAGGAAGGAATTACCGAAGCGATAAGTACGAGAATGTATGTCTTCCACTTTAAAGCGGTGACTTCTAAGGCCGGCACGTGTTGTTCTGTAGAGGAAGAGAGAGGGGGGGATCAATTGGAAGAGCTCTTCAGAACACTCACCATGGTAAAGGCGATAGAGGACTGCCAAGGAGGCGATATCTCTACGCAACTGTAGAGGCTCAAGGGTCTCGGTGGCTTCGGGACTATCGATAATACGGATTGCTCGCCGCTGCAACCGGTCTAGAGCGTCAAACAGGTACTGTGCGGCACCTTCGCAAAGGTGAGAGAGTAGAGAGTACTCCTCGCACGAGCGAACCTGGGTCTTGTAAAGAAGACACAGATGCCCGGGCGAGAAGAACCGTCTCACCCTGTTCAACACACCTAGCTTCCGTGAGGCCGCTTTAGTGATACTCTCAACGTATTCGCGTGGGTTGAGGTCTCGGCAGATATCCATGCCCAGGATAGCGAGCCTATTTTGTAATGGCATTTGAGTGCTCTGAAAAGTGGGAAGGGGAAGGAATGGAGACATACATTCATTACATAGCTTATCGTAATGAAACAGTGGACATTTGCTTGCGATGATCTTATGTGTGAAACATAACAGATACGTCAGGAAGTCAGAATTTCATATTAAGATTTTTTAAAATTTATTATTGGCGAGCTTACAGGCGTTTTGGACACGTCGAATTAGTTTTTTATTTTAGTATTTTGAAGGAACAGGGCTTCTTAAACGACATCACAATAGATAAAACATGAGAGAACCAATAGATCCGAAAGTAATTTCCTGACATCCTCGAGGAGAAATTCTCTAATACTATATAAAACCTTCACTCTATAGAAAACATTCCTCAACAATCCATTAACATGCTCTGACAACCGCAGTTCATTCATTAGAAGTCCCAAATTTACCTTAACCTTAACTCTTTCAAGTGCTTCTCCATTAAATTCTATTGATAATTGAGGACTGCTTGCAGTCTTAATTTAATGCTTGATCCCCATGACTTCATTTTCTTTTTATAAGTGTTAATCATTTTTCTTACGCCAATCAGGGATTCAATCCAAGTTACTTGATATATGGTTTATGGCCTGACTGGTATTGGTGGATCTAAATGACATATTAATTTGGGTGTCATCTACATATAAATGTACTTATATGTAGATGACACCCAAATTAATATGGGTACTATTATATGGATACTAGTTGATTCTGTATTTGTGACTGCTGGCGGGTGGTGTTGAAATGCGATCTACTAGCGATTTTTTGATAACAGTAATTTTAATAGATTTTAAATACTTAAATACATACATATATATATATATTTATATTTTAAAATTTTTTTTATATAAATTAGTGCACTGATGANGTACTTAGAGTATTGTAAAATGTAAGGTAGATCTGCTGTAAAAACTATAAAGAGTAAAGGGCTTAAAAAGACCCCTGCGAGACTTCTCTGATGTTGGGCATCATTTTTTATTTCATTTAATTGCCCTTGCCGTCATCTGTAAGTTATTAGAGATGACGGCAAGAGGTTACTCTTGGTACCTATTTGGGTGATAAGACCTGAACCAACAGGAGCCTTCTGTAGAGATTCCATAACGCATTAGCTTGGCATAACATGAGGCGCTCATAGGCCACTTGCACTCGATGATTAGAAACAATCACCAGTGACCACTGGTGGCATGTTACCATGAGCGTTTCCATAATTCGGAGGTCACGCTAAGCAGTCGGTGCCGGTTGTCACCATAGGATAACAGTCGTGAAGCTTAGTTGGAGGCCTTTGGGCGGCTTAAAAACATCCAACGGCAAGATTACGTAGCACTTGGCCAGCGTGGGGACGTATGACCTTAATCCTCTCCTGAGAGGAGACCCGAGCCATTGTGGGTTGTTGATTGTTATTGATTTATTGATTTGCTTGGCAAGTAGAGGTTCTTTATTGAAGCAATCGAAAGCTCTACAAAAGTCTAACTATACTAAAAATGCAATCAGCATCTGACTCTGACAGTAAGTATACCGTAAGCTTGAGCCAGAACTGTTGCAATTTCGTGTCCCGAACGAAATCCTGACTGATAGATTGGTAAGATGGAGTTGTTTTCCAAATAGGCTTTAACTATCTTTCGACAACTCTCTCTTTAATTTTTGATATTTCAGGAAGCATATTTATGGGTCTTAAACCTTCAACTGTGTATATGTCCTGTTCTTGGAATAGGTATTACTATAGCTATTTGCCATGAACAGGGAAGTACCTAGGTTGCTGTGGCTCTGTTGATTATACTGGTGATGGTTTGCAACGTTTTAGGGAGTATTAACCGGATCATATCGAAGGTTAATGAGGTCCGTGGTCTTAAGTTCTTAACGTATTAATTAATTTCATAACTTACTTCTCCCAAATCGCCTGTAACCTTAATTTAGAATTTCTAAAATGTTGGAATGTGTCCCAATTTACGTTTCTATTACCAGGAAAGTCTAGAAAACTAATGTTTATATCGTCTGCAATATTTAAATGATACGGTATGCACAGCATCTCTGTTGCCCATAACGTAATGTTATAGGTACACTACACCGAGAACAAAATTTGTTTGCCTCAATAAGGTAATAGTGAGCTGACCTTAAAAGATAGACACATGCTGCTTTTAGAACGCTTTTAGAACTTTTGAAGAGGAATAATTCTTTCATACATTGTTTTTGTAAAACTTAAGCGATATACGCAGCGCACGCAAAGAAAGCTTTCAAAAGGAAAGAAATGCTCCCGTAGTTGCAATTGTTTATTGATATTTCTCTCCTTTTGGTCGTGGCGTTATGATATATACTCTAGTAGGTGATATATTAGGCATTCCTCTATAACTGGGCATTTTAACACATACACCGACATATAGCGGGCAGGGCCGTAGGCAAAGGCAAACGAAGTTGTCCGGTTTATGATTGACCAAAGTTTTATTTTCTTTTTTATTTTACATTTATCAGACCACAACAATAAAAAATACCGACTACAGTTAATTTAATTAGTCACCAGGGATCTACATGTCTCAAATCAGAAAACTAATTCATAATTGGTATAAGAACAAATACATAATATTGATGGCCAGCTATACATGGCCTTAAAAATATTCGGCCTTAGATTTATTTTTTAAAGCTTCGCCTGTGTCCTGAAATTTTTATTTATTAGATTGAGTAGAAATCACTCATTAGTACATCAATTGCTTGTATAGTTAGTAACAATCCCTTTGGTTCATTTTAAGGAGGACCATTATAAATAGGTTGTGGTGTTAAGAATTTCTTGCTCACATAAATAAAAGACGATAAATAGAGCAATGGTTATCATCTTCTTACTTGTATGGACTGAAACTTAAATAATGAAATGCAAAGTACATACACATTTTAGAATTTATTAAATTTCTAATGAAGCTTAACGGGGCAACTTTTACATTATATGATAATTATTAGATTAATTTTGTTTACATAGCATTTTACCTGCAGGTGGCGGAATCACTATTGTTTTAATATTTTTATTTTATTTTATTACTTCATGCACAAATACATGCATCGGCGGACTTAATGCATAAGGCATTCTCTGCCAGTCGACCGATTAGGCAATACAGAGAAAGATGAGTAGGTGCACATAATATGAGGATATGGTAAGAGTGATTTTAACAAATAATACAATTAGCCTGAATATACATATACTACTATATACGTTAGAAAAGACAAATATATAAAGTGATATATACATAAACATACATATATGCGTCTGTATTAATATACCTACATACACATCCATATAAACATATATCTGTTATAAAAGTATATAAATTCGTGATTTGATGAACTAACTCCCCTTCGAATTCACCAATTCAGCTAATAAAAGCTCCTTTACCTTTAACTTAAAAGCGCACCGATTTCTAGTTATTCTGACCTCAAGAGGAAGCGCATTCCACAAGAGAATAGACCGGACAAAGAATGAAGAGCCCATAAAGCCAGTTGTAGTGTTTTCTCTTGGTTGCAGAGGCCGCTTAAACATCAACTGAAGTCCTACAGCCTACCCTACAGCCTTAGACTTAGCGCTACTCAATAAAAGAGGAAAAAAAAAGATCTAACGAATAGTAGTCGATATATTTACCATACTTTAAAATTAAGAAGGAAAAGTAACGTGGAATTACTAAATTATAGAATACTTATAATGACACCGACGATGAGAAAGAAACACCTTAAGAAATTCTTTTCCGGAAACATTACAAAAACCATTGCAAAATTCATTGATTTCTGAAAGATTACATAGAGTAATTATAGTTTAAGGGGATCTGTTAGTTTTAATTTAATATGGTGGTTACCAGTCGGGATCGGGTAGAAGAAATACAAATACATGAGAGTGGCCTTTATACATATTTGCGGTGGTCTTCATCGGCCACCCAACTATGGGCCGCGGGATACTTAAGAGGCGATTAAGCTATCTAATAACGAAGCGGGCAGTAGCGTACACCTACACACTATTAATATTCAGCTGTAATACTAATAGAGGCATTTCATCAGTATTGTTTATTGGTTATGCGATGACCACCCGCGATCACGTCCAAAGTTCAAAGAAATTAGTTGATAAATAACTTGTTATTAAGCTTTGTTTTTGGATATTAAGCAAAATGTTGTCTATTCGACTAAAATCTATGTGTTTTTAAACTCAATGATGGCAAACCAAGCGCATGTCTTCATGTAAAACCATTCCATTGTTGAGCTTTGGCACTCTTACTCGTTCCTTGAACAAATATCAGTACTGTTGAAAACAACTATTCTAATGGAAGAAATTATCCAACAGCTTCAAAAACAAAAATTCGCATGTGATGTATCAAATTGAACTTTTCTAAAAGGTTTAAATAAGCTATATACATCACCATCATCATCAGCCTATCACAGTCCACTGCTGGACAAAGACCTCTCCAATTGCACGCCACTTAGTTCAACACTCTCTCGCATCCAGCTCCTGCCAGCCGTCTTGCGCAAATTATCATTCCACCTGGCCTGGGGACGTCCAACACTACGTTTGCCGAGACGCGGTCTCCACTCAAGAACTCGTTTACCCCAAAGGTTATCGGTTTTACAGTAAATGTGGCCAGCTCACTGTCACTTCAGCTTGCTGATCCCGTAGGTTATGTCGATGACCCTGGTTCTCGAGCAGCGGATAGGCGGATTCGGCGATCCCTTAGACAAACGCCGAGCATAGTCCTCTCCATATCACGCTTAGGGACTTTAAACTTATAGACCAGCTTATTATTTACATCACACAACACTAAAAGCTAAAAACAGTAGTCGCATGTACATAGCTATGTAGGTCACAAAGCTTAACCTTTTTAATGATAAGGAACTTTGTATAGTCATGATGATGCCCAAATGCGTTAAATAGTTTCTAATTTTTATGTAGTGAATTCCTGCTGAATATATGTTCTAAAGTTTCTATGAGAAATGAAACTGTACCAATTTCACACACATCATAATTTATCATCATCATGAAAAGCAAAGAATGCTTTGTATAATAAATTTTTACAGGTGTAACTGCTTAGAAGAGCTATTAGCGTTCACTATAAATATTAATTAATGTGTGACTTGATTTTTTATTTTATGTATTCAGCGTATTTTAACAATGTATTCTCTTATTCAGCATTTGAAATCTAGAGATACAATTCTACTGGAATGCTATAATCATACTTAAATTTTTAATTTTGTAAGTGAACATGGTTCCTATAACCGGTCTACATAGGTCCAATGCGATCGGAATGTCGGTTACAATAATGATGACATAAGGCGATCAATTAAGTATACATCAAAAGCGCTGCTTCACTTCTCATCCCGTAGTTTGTACAAAAACAAAGTCATGACAAGTGCTAATTTATGGTTATCAATAAATTCCATAGCTACGTTATAAGCAAACTAGATCGCCTGAAGTCAATCGGAGGAATAAACAAATTAACGGTTATGTACTCTGTAATTTGGCTAAGCTGAGTGGCAGGCTGTGCAAGGAGCAGCAGCCTAGGCGATGACGTCAAGTTGATTTATCGTGCCGCCCGCCGTTCATAACCTCGGATAGGCCGTTGATCTACATCTAATACGTATCTAGTACCTTCACACGGTGCGCGGCGGGGTACGTGAGTGTGACGCACTCGCTTTGTGTGTGTGCGCAATAACGTTACGCGGTAAGGCAAATACTTATTTCATATTTGCCACATAACTAAACTTACATCACACAAACTTAGAAAGGTTTGAAATATCCACGAGATCCCCTTCTTGCTTCATCGAATTGCTATAAATAGATAAGTTTAAGTCGTGTGATTTGTTTAAATGCGCCATGCCGTACCTATGTACGTAATATATGTATAAATAAATAGATGAATATGTATACGTTGCTTCCGCATAATTTTTCGGTAGGGGATTCGTCTTTTTTTGCTTGATTATCATACAGTCCTAGACAGACCTACTAATTAAAATATAGTTTTACAAAGTCTTAAAAAGGAATGGAAAATAAACAAGAAGTTTTTCGTAATATTATTGCATTAAAGATTTCTACTACGGTACTGTGGAGGAACTGTATAGTACCTAAAGATTATCGTATCTCAATTGATAGATAGACAAACTATCAAATACATAATGGATAGAGGCGTACTTAACGAGCATTTTGTCCATCACCATTTCTTTTCCATTTAAGTAATAAGTGGCAAGGCTATTACCGTTTCAGTTTCTTTAACGGTAAAATACATATATTAGGAGGAAAACCTATGTTATGATAGATAATTTCCCTTTTCTACCATTGCTTATACAGATAGATTGGGGTGAGTGTGCGCTGGAACAAATCTTGACAATTTACATTTTAAATACATTTTATTTTTAAACTTTTACTTAAAATAACTACATATTTATCGATTTATGAATATATATATATATATATATATATATATATATATATATATATATATATATATATATATATATATATATATATATATATATATATATATATA
>PKRV01000901.1:0-295167 GCA_003709505.1 Hyphantria cunea | reverse complement strand
TATATATATATATATATATATATATATATAAAAAAAATATATAATGGAATCAAATATTCAAGAAAACGAAAATGTGAGCTTTTTTCGTTACGTTCCAAACATTAACGTAATTTGCTGTAAATTTTAACTACAATTAACATACCAACTACTTTAAAAACATAATAATTGGAGTTATGATTTATTTTTAGAGGATCCATTGGCCAGATCTATGATGGATCTAATCAGATTTTTTTCTTATAAGATCTATAGATCTATTATTTACTTTTACTTAAATAAATGTACCTATTAAGAATCTTTTTGTCATGCAAAAATAATTGCTATATAAATGAAATTACAAGTGAACGTGATTATTTTGAGTTCCTGACCCTTGTCTTGGTGAAAAAGATTTTTTACGAATAAGAAGATGACGCAATAAACGAGGAGATGAGGGAAGAGAAGCAAAATCGAAAACATGTAATGAAAAGCAAAAATAAGTATGTTTTATAGATTCATTGATACTTATCCGTACCTTGAAACGATGGACCTTATGAAAAATTAAATCGTAATTGGATGCATCGTGGATCTGGCCATGATCACACATGGCACAGATCCATTTAATACTCTGAGATTGTGCGAGAAAATAAATCTCAGAAGATCGATGTCTTGAAATTAGGATTAAATGAAACAAAATATTCTCAGCCGGATCAAAATGAACCGGAGCGATAAGTCAACGTTTTGTAATAAAGTCATATTTAGTTGAGACGGAATCAGATTAATTTTAGTTTAAAAGGAAAAACAATAGGTATCATGTCTAATGGAGTTTTCATAAATCTGGTATATTGAAGTTTAGCTGTTGTGTAGTTGCATTAGTGGGAGTGAGAAGATGTAATTCACAAAGCACTTGTGATGTGTTCTCGGTTTCGTAAGAAACAAATAAGATTTTTAATATTTATTTACGACTTTCAGAATTACGAAAACCTTTTGCAATTGAGATATGTTTGTAATACAACAAGTATTACAAACGCTATATTTTATGCATTGTTTGCGCATGGCTAAAACTAAAAAGACTAAAATCTCATATATGCTATATAGCTTATATATGTGTATGTGTATGTCAAGTTGTATTCTATAAAATCGTAAATTTTAAACGGAAAAGTAACAACTACATGGGAATTAAGTCTCTGAACGCCAAACAAAATATCAGCTAATAATATAAGAGAATAGAGGTGTTAACGACAGTGGAAAAGAGAATCGACGCGAAACTCTCGCAACTTCGCTAAGGGGTATGGGCCTCTGGTATTCTCACTCACTCGGTAAAACACAGCGCAAGCGCTGTTTTACATTGGTTTTCTGTGAGGTCGTGGTATCCCTCCAGTAGAGCCGACCCGTTTATGTCATGTCGTTAGCACGTTTGGATCGGTACAGCTGACAGTGGTACTAAGGTCTCACAGAAAATTGGTATTAATCAGTTCTTTTATTGATTTTTACTTAGGAAATGAGATAACTAGATGCCAGTCCTTATCCTCGTCTTATTCTGGATTCTTGGACCCAAAAAGAGACTTGTGAGCTGTAGGTGTCCACGGGCGGTACTCGTTTGACCTCTACACCAAAAAAAAGAGAGTATTCAGAGAACAGAGCGTCGGTAAAATACTGCAAAAGCTTATTATACATCTGTTTATTGCTTATTGTGTTGTTTCAAGTTTGAAAAGTAACGTGCATACCCCAAGTTGCCACACTTCTTCAATTTGAACAAGCCTTGGAGCTGCTTTAAACCCAATTTTCTTAAACACATGACACATGTATCAAATTTGGGTTTAGGCAAACTCTATATGCATATCGTCTGTTATTATTTTATATCATTATTTTCTTCCAAAATAAGCAAATCTCGTATTATGGGTACTAGACAACTGATATAAACACAAATATAGACAGATAACTCTTTATTGTACAGTAACACAAAGATACAATCACAGTTTGTAAAATTTCAATGTAAAAGAAAACAAAAAAGTTGTACAAATGGCGGCCTTATCGATCTCTTCCAGGCATCTGCTGAATGAAATAAGGGATAAAATTATACATTTTAAATACACAATACATTTTAAATAAGAAAGGAGAGAGTTGCCTGTTACAGTATCCACAGTAATTGATGCTAATTACAAACTCATAATAGAAAGATGTAAAAATCAATTAAAAAGAAATAAAGTATAAAAACTGAAGCACATACAGTATCAGATACACACTTATATACATTACTTGGCGGACATCACGGTTCTAATCTTTTTTTTTAATTGCCAAGTGTTTGTACTTTTTTGAGAGGCAGTGACAATGCGTTCCATAGACGAGCAGCTTGAACCATAAAGGACTTGCATAGAAAGTCGTAGTATGCTTCGAAAGTTTCAAAATCAAGTTCTCCGACGATCTTAGCTACCTTGAATGCGAACCACGTAAGAACTCAAGAACTCATAGATAGAGAGTAGTGTGGGGATTAAAGAAAATATTGTACAACAATGTTAGAATGTTAGTATTCCGGCGAAGGGGAAAGGGTAACCAGTTGAACTTATTCCAATATTCAGAGATATTGTAACATTTACGCAATCCAAAAGTGAACCTTAAACGCAAATATTAAAGTCGCTCAACTCTATTAAGTTGGTCCTTGGTGAGATCAAGATAAGGGGTATTTGCGTAATCAAGAATTGGGAGAAGAAGGGATTCTGCTAGCGTAACTTTGGTCGCAATCGGTAAGTTTCGCAACCTTCTCAGAGATTCCGCATAGGCAAATAATTTCCCGTTGAGTTCTTGTAGTTGCGGACCGCAAGACTATTGTTTATCAAAAATAATAACCAAGGCTCCATTGCAGAATATTCGAGACTGTTACATATATACTTTTTTTCGTAAATACATATACATTATAGATAGAAAACACCCAAACTCCGAAACAAATATTTGCAGATCATACAAACATTTGGTTCGACACGGGGATCGAACCCGAAACCTCAAGCACAGCAGTTGCATACGCTACCACTGCGCCTTTTTCTTTACTACTACTAGACTAGCGATTATGTTATTAATTTTTGTTTTAAATAAATATTCCGTTCATATATGCTTCAATTTAAAGCCATTTAATGTTATAGCGCACAAAGTGCTCATAGTCGTTCGGGATCAGGCCCCAGTTGTGTTGTTTCCTGTTATAGATTACAGGATTCTCGGAACTCTGATAAAATAACCAATAAAACAATAAAGTTAACAATATGTCGCGCTTAGAAACTATAAACCAACAAAGTATAAATAATACTTATTCTCTGAATACCTGGTAAGCTTTAAAAGGACGTTAGCGATAAAAAGTTTTTTAATAGTATCCATTACTAATCGGCATTGAAAATGTAACAATGCAATGAGAAAAAATAGGTATTTTTAAATTGTAATTCTGGTATTTGGTATCACCAAAGAAGAAAAATCTATATCTTATATTCAAAGTCTGCAATAATCATTACCATTTTAACATACCATTGAATTTTGGAGAAACATATAATAAAACCGAGCTTATTACATACAATGGTCGCATAAACTAGCCTAAGGCGGATGGTGTGCTTTTATGCAACTTTTTATATAATAAGAATTATTATTTTATCTGAATTCTTATCAATAATGTAAATAAATGTTGCTTTTTAAGAGATAGGAGGCAAACGAGCAGACGGATCGATTGATCGTAGGCGATCACCACCGCCCATGGACACCCGCAACTCCAGAGGCGTCACAAGTACGTTGTCGGCCTTTTACATAAGGATTACGCTCTTTACTTGAAAGTTTGAAGGTCGTATGGGACCCTTAAAACAGCAGGCGACAGTTCATTCCACAGTTTTGCTGTGCGTGGCAGAATCGAGTAGGATTTGAACTCAAAACACTTGGCGAAGTAGGAACCGGCGTTTCGACCGCTTAGATCACTAGGCCATACGTGCAGTTAATTAAAAAGACTAAATGTTGACAAAATGGTATACTGTATCACTAACAAGACAAAGAAACAAGCCATTCAGCGAGTATCATTCAATGATGATGATGACTCGTACTAGTGAAATGACCTCCGAGTCGAGGTTTCGATTCCCACCCAGGGCAAATAATGGTCATTAATCTAAAATAATTATGTATCTAGAAATATTTAAGTAAGTATGCTTATTGGGCTGGCATAGCACAGCCTCTACCACATTACTCACCGCTGTATGACGAAACCAATATACCCGTTTTAAGACTAGTTGATTAGCTTCCTACTCGCTGAATGGTTGGTTGTTTATAGTTACGTATTACGCTATAGAGTTTGCTACTTCGTTTAATTACCATAGAAAATTCATACATTATTAAACCATAAATATTTAGAATGATACATCTATTTTAATCAAGTCGGTGGGTCGGAGAAGAATTTGGTCACTGTAGTTACTTTGTTGATGCCCGTGTGAATGGGACTTTCGGCAACAAAAATTGTTAACTTGAAATTCATTACAATGTTTTTTTTATATAGAATAGGGGGCTAACGAGCAGACATAAATAATAGCCTGATGTTTAATAAAAATTACGAAACCGACTATAGAAGCTCAAATTTAGGGCACCCTTATTCTTGGGGTAGTATTCCTTGTCGGAATTTGCAATACACGCACTTATTTGTATGTTTGACAGATACATTGTTCCGTCTGGTTTTTCGGGATGTTCTCACGGTACAGGATATCCTGTCAGCAAACCCGCTTTTGAGGGTCAAGCAACTAATATGATCTATTGTTGCATTTGGTTCTTAGTTTGTGTATTGCCCATAAGTATATGGGAGTTTCAACGATACGATAAGTATATTCTTGCATATTTAGAGAATTAGAAATTGTAACTAGAGCTTTATAACTAACATTTTAGTTTATAATATCGGGAATATTAGCACAGATAATTCCTTTAGGATTTTAAACCAAGTTACTACAGCGTTAAAAAAATCTGCTATTTTTGTGAGTATATACACAAATTACTCTGCTTTATTGAGCGAACCACGTACTTTGTAATAGGATAGGCAGCTTTCCGACACAAATATAACTCTATAGTAAGTACTATCCAGCATGAAGAAATTATCCTGTTTCCTCATAGCATATGACTTCAATGCTGTTGACAAATACAAGTAAATAATAAAGTTTGGAGAGTCTGCACACTCTAATAAAAGTAGTATTAAAATGTAATTTCCCGATTAATATTTTAACTGGGAATGTGATTTCATGGTATGCCAAGTACCATAAGATTATTTAATGCAAACAATAATTCTGCAGCACCTGATCATAATGCAACCAACTAGGAAGTCAATAAATAAAGATAAACTTTTCAAATTAGACTAGCACAACTTCGAAACAATGCGTGAAAGTGAAAAACTCCTTCATTTTTGTGAAATTCATCGCTAATTTCTTTAATTTTGGCTTGATACTTAAATTAATTGTCAACTTTTTCTTGAAATGATTTAAAATGTGTGTAAGTCTATGACAATAATTCTGAAGTTCACGATAAAAGTCTAGTATTAAAAGCGCAAACGAGTATCACTGTAAAATAGTGCGTTGAGATTTGTTCACCTTAAATGGTTGAGTCTAAAATATCTTCGAATCGACAAGTGCAATTTAAGAGTCACAGTGTATACCCGCCCTTTGAATCTGCCTGTATGTGTGTGTGGTCGTCTTCAGAGTTGGAAGAAGGGTTTGCGCATCCATTAACTTCAATTATTCCATGAAAAGCAAGCAGCAAAAGAATTGCTGAGCACTGGTTTCTTGATATACCACAATATCATCGAATGACATTCCTGCTACACCTCCTACTAATCAATATGTAGTTTATCATCAATGTTCGTATTAGGAAGTAAATCTGAATATCACTAATGAAACAAAATTGGCCCACGATCATAGGTCGTGAAGCGCCCGTGTGCAATCATTACTCTTGCGCCCTTTAATGAACGTAGTGCCCTTCAGTAATACTGCAGATTCATCAAATGTGTGCGCGGAGTGCGCCCCTAACACTGCCGCGCCCGTGTGCACCGCAAACCTTGCACTATATGTAACGCCCCCGCCCTTGATATTTCTGGATTGATACAAATTTCACAAAGACAGTGTACTCCTTCTTCAAAAACATGCTAGCCATTGGTGACTCTAGTACCAGATGCCTATGAGCTGCGGTATTTGCTTTCCATTAGGCAATCTTTCTGCTCATTTACCTGCTATGCCATAAAACATGAAAATTCAAACCATAGTGAGAAAATCTGCATAATTTTAAGTTCCCAACCGATCTCGAAGACTAATAAAGTCTGTACTTCGTAACTGAAAGAACTCACTACTTTAAATATTTAAAAACTAGCTAACCCGGCGAATTTCGTATCCCCGTACGTTTTGACGTAAATGTTTTCTAAATTTTTTGGAAAAGAATGTTTTAGTATTTATACCTGCCTTAATCTCGCACGGGTAGTGTTCAGTGGTGGACTTCGAAAATAAAACACTTTCGATTTTCTTATTATTCTCTCCTATACAAATCTTGTCCTGACTATAACAAACACATTAAAGTAATAATTATCAAATTTAGTGCAGTCGATCGGTAGATATGAGCGTACATACATTTTGGTAATTCATTTTTATTTACATAGGTAAATATACAAGTTTAATGGAGAATAATCTCGAAAATATTAAGTTCAGGCTTCTTCTTAAACAAAGCGTAGTCAAACCTCCGACTGTGTGGCTCTTCGATTGCATTATCCACGAAGTTAGCAAGGCCTAAGCCTTAGCAACTTCACTGACGTTAAGAAAGTATAAAAAAAAACATTTTTCAAACAAATGACTTAATATACACATAAGTGTAATATATCAGGGTAATAAAATACCGAGTGTAGTTTTAAGTTGAGTCAAATTCTTGGCATGAAAATAACTAAATTGATTGACGAAGGCATTAAGTTCGGATTTATACAGTTTTGATAAATATATAGAGAGGCAAAATAAACAAAATAATTAAATATTGCGAACATCCTACACACGACGCCATCTAATCCCGAGCTATGCAGAGCTTGTGATATGGATACTAGACAACTGATATAAATACATATATACTTATGTAAATACATACAAATTATATATAGAAAACACCCAAACTCCGAAACAAATACTTGCAGATCATACAAACATTTGGTCCTACACAGGAATCGAACCCGAGATCTCAAGCACAGCAGTCGCATACGCTACCACTGTGCCACAGAGGTAGTAAAAATAATATATATGTATCTAATAATGTACAACGTTGTGGTGCTACCATCTGACAGAAAGCCAAGAGGAAATGAAGTCGTAGGTACATATCTACGTTCAGGTTTATTAACGACCCGACTGAGCCCCGTTTATCGCTACTCCCGTTCCATTCCCATAAATACACTTGATAAGGAAAACTTTTGTTGCGAGGTAAAATCATGCCATTATTGGAATACGCGGCATTCGCCTGATAATAAAATAATTTACAATGTAAACCGCTTTGATTCATATACAAACAGTCTGAAAGCCGAATTAGTAATCTAATCCTGAACATTAAAATTGTATCGTACCTTAGCGTAATCAAATAAAAAAAAACTATTTTAGTTTTGTTCTGAGGCCCCTAAAATGGTTAGAATAGTAATAAAATAATTTTACATCATCACCGTTTTACAGCCCTTTTGCCAATTTCATAGGGGTTGGGCAATATGTGATCCTCCGTGATTCGGAGGTCACGTTAAGCAGTCGGTCCCGGTTGTTATCATACGATAACAGTCGTGAAGCTTAGTTGGAGGCCTTCGGGCGGCTTAAAAACATCCAACGGCAAGATTTACGTAGCCACAACGTATTCTTGCCAGTCCCCAACCCGCACTTGGCCAGCGTGGGGACGTATGGCCTTAACCCTCTCCTGAGAGGAGACCCGAGCCCAGCAGTGGGACATTATGGGTTGTTGTTGTTGTGTGGGCAATATGTAACAGTGTAAGTGATTTTGGTTGATATCTATCAGGGAGACCTTGGGAATGTAACCGTTCTCAGACGGCACAAAGCTAAATTGGGTTAAAGAAAATGGATAGGGCGAGAGATCTCTTTTTGTTACAGGATGGTAGTAACTGCTCCCGCATCCGCTATCGGCACCCGAAGGACGTCATTGTGACTACACAGAAGCCAGGAATGTGTGTGATGTTTACACATCAGGAAGCATCCGAACCATGTTATTTAAAGGCACACCCCCGTGCATTGAGGTTCTAACCCAGGAAAGGGCCTCAGCACTACTTATCCACTAACATGTCAGTAATTCGGTCCTCCCAGTTAGATGTTCAAGTGGGACAATCCTCAGTCTGCTCATGTCTGATATGATTCAGGTACTCAATCGCAGTAACTATTCCCGCCCAGTAAGTAGCGTTAATCGGTAGATTACTCATCATATCCGCTCGGATATCACAATACATACTCTTCAAAATATACCTTCATATACATTCATCTTCTCATACCTTCTCTTATTACCTGGGGTTTGTGTATAAATAATACTCTTAAATATTGCACTGATTTTTATATAATATAAAAACAATTACATTAATCTTAAATGTAAACACTGGTATTGGAACTAAAACTTGTGCCGTTGTAACTAGGTAACAACCTACTTACGTAGTTTGGATAAATGCAATACTATAAAACGGACGTTTATAATCTTCGTAATTACTTATTGATATAATTAACTTTGGGAGAAATACAAAATAACAATATTTTTTAGAAAAACATCGTAAACAGAAAGTGGTTTAAGTTTCTACAAGTAGACTTAACAATGATGTATTCGGGAAACCAACATGGTATGTATGTTGGTATAGTAATTGGTGACAAACTTTATGCGGTAACGTAATGTCATTAACGAATAAAACCTATTATATATCGTGTGCCCTCTGACAGTTTTGTCAGGTGTGATATCTGTCAGTTCAGGAGTTTGGACATAGAAATCACAATAACAAATACATTGCAAAGGAAACACGTGCAGAGGGTTTGCGATATGATACAAAAATAGGGAAAAAAATATTTTTGACTACTCAACATATCATTTGTGACTAAAAGGAGTAGGCACTACACATGTCCACTGGAATAAAGAATACCACACTAAGAAGAAAGAAATTAATGGCATATAATTTGGAGGCGTTAGGTTATGAGAGTTATATATCTACTTAAATATTTCAATACTAGGGGTAACTTTTATTAGACCACAGCAGTCTACTTATAGAAATTCACTTCATTATTGACAGTTTACGTCTTTTACTTAAATAATGTAAATAATATATACATCATGTACACAAAAGTCCAGTTTTTTTGTGTAAACTCGACTATGTCATATATCTAACCACAAACAATTATATTGTCTTCATTTGATCTTATTAGGCATGCACTTCTCACCGACTAATAAAATAATAATAATACATATATCTGTTAATAATTTATCATATATTATATTGTAAGGAGGCTTTGTTTCGGTGAGTCCATTATAATTGCGTATTACCGTTTTTACAATAAAACTTAATAACAGTGAAGAGTGCATGCCTTAAACTCTCTAAAATAATAATAAACAGAAATCTGAATGACGTCAAATTTTAAATTAAATAATTTTATCTAAAATAATCTAATAATCAATAGATATAATAAACATTCTATAATCAATGATATTATAAGCAAAAACAGATATATAAAAGACAAATTGACCTTATTAACATTGAAACGTCACAATATGTTTACTAAACTTAAACTAGGTCAATTAGCCCATTATATTGTGCAATTTGTCTATAGTACATAAATCTATATGTATCTCTTTTTACTTATAAAAACATTGCGTGTAAATATGCATATCTCTGTTTGCATATGTATTATCATTGTGAAATAAAGCTAATTCTAGTCCACTAGAGCTTCATCACTTATACTATCTATATGCTCAGTAGAACCGTTTTGGGGCATTAAGTAATTGTTTTGTTTTCCTATCGAGTATGCGTTAAGAAATTAACTATGCACACAAACATTTTTAAAATAATCTTGTTGCGATTCACAATTTAATGGAAGATTAATTGCCAATATCCAAAAGTGCCTGACATTAAGACAGGAATTTCTAAATATTAGCAAACTGCATCATTGGAAGAAGCAAATAACTAAATCACTTCTAATGCTTATCAAGCACTAAAGTGAGGAAAATGTTACTGGGCTTTTCCAACTGTTACCTAAACGGTAAAAAACGCTTTCGTAACGGTGTATATTTATCAAGCAATGAAACTAACGTTTGACCTTTTTGCACTACGTTATTTTCATGAACACACTTTAGTTCATGCATAATAAGAACTAAGTCTTTTAATAGTGTTAGGCTTCGATTAAATAAGAAGTCTAACAACATAGTAAATCAGTTCGTCCCCATTAAGCCGTCTATTCAATTATTATACAAACTACATGAATTGCAGTTTTATTTACACTTTACATATTTACAACAAATCCACCTTTGGCTTTATAAAGAATTTGGCTATGAAACACTACACTGAACTTACTTTCTATTGTATAGTAATTCTTTTTTTCATGATCGACCGAAAGAAGAGTAAGCAAAAACTATTTTTTCACATTATTAACTTTTGCGCTTTCTTATTGCAAATGTCACTAAAGTATGTTTTATATTATTAATGTCGTAAACATGGTCAAATTTTACGTACCCAAAAAGTAAGTTTAGATATGTTTTCTACAAAAATTTACACGGAGACAACTTAAGTGCGACACTTTATTAAATATTTTTGACGATACGTAAGTCCGGCTTGCTGGCTGTAGCGAGCCAATTAGAAATACTGAATACAACCAATTATAGAAAACGTATATAATTTGAGGCACGTACTCAGTACCGTTCAACTATTTAGTCCAATAGATTTTAACCTTTCAATGACAAGCTAAAACTCTTCTCAGATCGCTTCATTATGCAATCGATTTATTTGTTTGCTCGATTTATATAACGATGGCGATGGATTATTCGGATTTGAAATGTGTTGAAAATGTTAATTGTTGGTTTTTCAATCGTTACATAAATTAAATATAATTAGGGCATTCGCGGACACTTGCTACTTATTAATATTATTTTAAAAGATGAAACACTATAATACAGAAAAATCTACAATCTAACTTACAAGATGTAATATCAGACCGTTAATAATATCAGCACGTAGTCGCCGAAGAGAAGGCACGGTGTGAGTGACGATGAGGGTCTTTACCCGAGACCAACGTCCAAGCACATCATGACCACGAAGCCGATAATGCAGCCCCAGGTGGCGAGTTTGCCGTTACCACTAAAGACAAAAAAATCTTCAGTTACATAATGATGTATGCATAATAATGCTGATGTGGATAGTAAGTGCCATAGATGATTGAAACACAAGGAACAGGACATGGTCTAATGTTATCAGTGGTCGCTTGTCACTAGCTGGTTTTGGATCAGCATGGCATCACAAGTTATGCTTCGTATAATCATAATGTAGATCTCAAGGGTAGTACTATGGTTAAAATATACTGCAGTGGAGTGACTTTGATTAGGAAAAAAACATCTGGTATGTCCAGCCTCGGGACGTATCACGATCCACAACAAATCTGAATTAAGTGACAATTACAAAATGAGCATAGAAGCGGCAGTAGTACATATTGGATGATATACTATTCAATAATGCCCTATAACATAATACATTGTTGCATAGAATAGGTCCCTTAAATATAGAAATAAATGTGATTCATTATTATTTTGCAGGACAAATTTTGCAATGAGTGCTCAAGAAAGTTTGAAGGCGTCGTTGTTCAAGTGTTAACAAGACGTGAAGAAACAAATCCGTTTATTTTGACAGCCGGAAACTTATTTTACGATATCAACGAACACATCATAAACACATTAAAATGTATGTCTCGTGTTAAGGAGCCAGTAATACGTTTACTGACGCACTTTGCTTGTGATATACATAATGGTATGTACATAATAACATATAGGGGTCCGTTATAAAATGCTGTCGTCATACAATACTAGCCATTGAGAAATAACGAGTAGACGATATTTGAATATCAAATAGGTGGCAAAATTACGATATCGGAAAGGCCGGCCGATGGCGCTTGCGTCTCACGCACTCGAGTTTAGAGAAACCGGGCCGTCCGGAATACACTTACTGGAATTACGGCCATTACATTAAAACGATTCCTAGTACTTAGTACGAAACCTACTGGCGTTACGTTACACACATACACAAACTTATTGGAAAATTGAATGGTTTCTTTTAAAACATCACGGCACAGCTGATTAGTAATCTAAAAGCGAATAATGTTATACATGACTAACTTTAATATTCACAAGTTTCTTAAGTATCACGGAATATAAATTTCCCAATAGAAATAAATTGATTTAGTAAGAAATAGAGGTACCTGCTTAATGTTGAACATAGTAGGTATACGTGATGTAACTTTGTCTACGTAACTCAATATTTAATGCTCTCTGAATCTGGAGGTTTTTGACAAACATTTTGATGTAATTTGGGACAGTACGATAATATATTTGATACAAATGCCCATTAGCTTATTTTAGTAACTTGTAAACAGCTTTATAAGTGAACGTTCATTTCTTTAACCATGTCTGTAAATACAGAATTTATACAATAAGGGCATTTGGAAGAGTATTCCTTGACATCCGGGTCGTGAAGAGGTTAAGCGCTGGAGTATGCCATGTTAACGAGTATGTCAGCAAGTACATATTCCGATCACGTGTCGTGGGGAACCCCGGCTGGGCACACGACATGCACCTAAATACCATTGATGACATCACGCTTCAAAATTGTACTATTTGAACACATGCATACAAAGTGACGGAAAATCTGCTTATCAGGTAGATTATAACACTGTTTGGTGAATAGTAACTTCATAGAAAGATGAATTCTGAAATTGGACAGTCAAATGAGTTTTTTTTCATTTAAAATAGAAGAAAAATATAAATTCCATCTCTAAGGCCTCCGGTTTCGTACCCAACAACGGAACACGGCAGCACGAATGCTGACATTTTGGGGTGGTCTTCTATGTGAGGATAATACTATTACTGCAGCCTCAGCCTCAGCTGGAACCTCAACATATCACTGAAGCCTCAGGCTCCTTTTCTGACACGGCACAGGCCACGATAATTACTTTACATTGTACCTTAACCATACGGTGTCGGGTGAATGTCAGAATAAATGATTATCTGTTTTTCTTTCTTTACCGCACCGGTCGAGTGAAATCAGTAGCTCTACTACTTTTTAGCTTTGTGAGGTGAAATGTTTTAAATAAATCTTTGTGGAGCTGTCTCTTTATTTTACGCAGCGGTACTTTGTAAAGTGGAGTTCGCTATTCCAATTGCTTCTTTGCAATGGACCCATCAATTCATGCTCAGAGACAGTCAGTTCTATAAGTAATTCAGATCGGTTATAAGTTGGGGAAAGAACAATGTCGGGTCAACTTACAATCAAAAACGGTAAAAACATAATAAATTAGTCTTAATCTGTTAATGATAATTTGACATATCGGAAAAGCAAAATCAACTAGTCAATGCGTTTGGAAAAAGCAAGTTATATGTTTAGGTATCAAATGAGCGGGAACATCTCATCGATCATCTGATTGATACGCGATGAAGCAGAAGTTTCATCCGCTTATACTGGTACTATTGCTGACATGCTAAGTATTTTTGGATGAAAGAAAATAAATACCATATCATTTGGATATTTCCAAGAATAATGATAAGTTACAGAAAAAGCTGTCTACATTCACCATGATATCTGAAGGTAGGTCAGGGAGTGTCGACTAACGGCACATGGATTCCCAGACGATGACGTCAACCTACAAAGAAACTAGAGCGTCGTCACCAAATTTATCCCGGCAACAAACGCATTATTTCTCATATTTATTCATATTGACAGAGTGGCGAGACAGTGACAAGATCAGGCGCGGCACACCGACACACCGAAGTTACTTCATAACTCTGAAGGTATAGTACGCTCAGCCTGTGCATCGCTACCCGGCCGGTATCCTGTATCCCGCCACGAGAATCCATTTCAAATACACCTCAATCGGTAATTGTTCCTAACGTTTAAATCATAAACTCAAGGTACACACCCACATCAACTGCATAATAAATACTTCTCTATTCATTCTTTGTCTAGTTATAGTAAATAAACAACATTTACAGCCTACCGATACACGACAACAGCACTGGAAAAAGAAGGATAACTCGAAAAAAAGCCTATGTCAAACACTCTGGCCACCGTAGTTTGGTCTATTTCAGCCTATTAAAATCCACTGATAAACGAAGGTCTCCCCCAAAGAGTGCCAACCATCCCGGTCCGCATCCAAAGGCTGCCAGCAATTTTATTTTCCACAAGTCGTCGGTCCATCGGTATGTCCTACACTATGTTTACCTAATCGTGGACTCCACTCTGAAACTTGTCGGATCTAGCTACCATCAATAATCCTGGAAACATGACTGGCCCACTTTCACGTGCTAATTCTCCGTGCAATATCGGTTACTCTAGTTCTTCGTCAAAGTGTTTTGTTATGGATTCTATCGACTAGAGAAACATCCAGCATTGCACGCTCCATCGCACTTTAAGCTCCGTATGTCATTATGGGTAGGACGTACTACTGGTTAGAAGCCTTGGCTTTCGGTGATTGCGGAATGAAGATATAAGGAAGCTTATCATATGCTGCAAATTCTCCTATCAACCTCCCAATCTAAGTTGTGCAGGCCGAGTTGGATAATTTAACCAAGATAGATGTAATAAGGGAAACTTAAAATAAACCGTATACCATCCCAAATAACGAGTGTGGTATAGTAGAAGAGAGGAAGGAGAGGTTTTTATCCATTAAAGGACTGTTAAAAGCTGTTGTGGTGTGCAAATCGGAGTTACATACCATCGACATTGGTTACTTGAAGAGAAAAAAACACATTTTACCAATTAACTCCATTGTTCTTCAAATATACAAATACGTTTTCGTGCAATATCGGAACTACTCGCTATCATGGTGGAGACTGGATTAGTAAGGTGAAAAAAAAATATTTTGTAGTCTTTGCTTTTCACGTACATTCGTTTGCTATCGTTACCGGGCTCAAGATCGGATTTAATTTTATCATGTCGTGTAAGAAATATTGTGGTCAGTAAGTAATAAATGACTTGCTGATGTAGTGTCGCGACGTCGCGTCCGGGGTGTTAGACGGCGCGCCGCTATTTCGGGCAGGGTATTTGTGTCCCGGCTCCCGCCGTCCGATGTGCGCCTACTCTTCACGTGCTACATGCAATGTGCAAAATGCTATTGTCCAACTCTGTTATTGTTATAACTGACTGCAATAGTGCGATTCAGGTTTACTTTTTCTGAGAATTGTAGAAACGGCTTTGAGTGACGATTTTTAGAGCGAAGTAGTTTTTTAGTATCTTTGGCAATGCCTGCGATGACATAGCTCTTCTACTCTTCTACTATGGATTTGATCAATACTATCAATATCAGGGTCAGAGACCAAAATGGAACTAAATCCGGTTTAGAAAACTGCTCTGCATATAATATCCATACTGTCACTATCATCCGAGCCTTTTTCCTAAACCAGATTATAGGCGACTTTCAGTCAATCCCGACAGCGGAACTTAAGATTCTTTTGAACTTCTGTATATATAATACTGTAGAATTGTCACAGACGTTTGTTTAGCCTGCCGTGCTCAATGTGTTAAGAATAGTAACCATTCCATAAGACTTGATTAATTTTGCAATACGCAAACCTATTCGGTTACCAATTAGCAACGAGCCCCACACTAGTCACTAAGAGAAAAATACTTGCATTACTCGCGCATCAACTTATACACTTATAGCTGTAAGCCACCCATAATGATCAAAATATTACGATAAAACAGAACGAAAAAAAATGATTAGTTGTTATCATTGTCAAATCACCAAACAAACTGTGTCTAGACTAGAAATTTTTTATATTTATTTCACTTTTACTATACTTTTATTTATTATTATACTTTTATTTTAGACAAAACGTATGCTTCATCATTTGTAAATGGGTAATAGAAACAAAAGATGCGACGTTTTACTAATTCATTGATTATTTTGACACGAGGTACGAATTGCTTCAATTTTGTTAATCATCTATTCTTGCGTACCATTTTTCTTATTTCTCATCAACGCAACCACAATATGCAGAAAAACGTAGCAGGTACAGTTAGCTTATTCATCTAATACCTATAAATGTATGAATAATCTGGATCTCTTAAACGGCTCCAAAGATTTTCATGAAATCAAGTATACAGCGGGTTTTGGGGCGATAAATCGATCTAGCTAGAATTATTATTTTTATAAATTTACTAATATATACTACCGAGCTAAGCGCAGTCCTCAGGTACTATAAAATACGATGAGTAAAACTCAATACGCTAGAGAACTTGATAGTAACAGGTGTTAACTTCGTCTTTTCCGTCCGGGTTTGGGGCTCCGGTGAGCAATGAGGCCGAGGTTTCTTTGGAGCTGGGCGAATCAGGCGTTTGTGCCAAAACCATGCTTCTTCCGCAGAATTAGTACTCTAACAAATATGTGAAGTTGTAAATAGTATGAAATGCGCAATAAGGCGCGATTCTACGACCCAAGTGTTGTACCCTCGCAAAACAACTTTAGCGAGGGTTCCCAACAAAGAATTATCTCATCTTGAAGACCGTTTTATGTCATTACTAGGCCAAGGTTTTTAATTTGTTGTTTGAAAATGATAATCAGAGATGAGCGCAGATGACAAGCTCTATACATTTTAGATGTTATTTATTGGTACTTATTTACAAAACGCGACAATGCTTTAGGTTACAGTACAGGATCCACACCACCAGTATAGGATCTATACAGTATTGGTTTTTGTAAAAATAATGCATTAAACAGACTAGTAGACTAGTACCGTGTGAAAATTCAAACAAATTTAGTACACTAGACTATATTTAACATTAGAAGTTATCACATAAACTTCATTTATTTGTATGTGTGTATACGTGAGTTATTTTAAAGATGAATAGATATAATAGATAGTTACGTTCTACCTTATTTGGAAACGAAATTTATACTAAGAGACTCTTCTAACAAGCACATTTGTCAACTTTTGTGCATTACTGTTTGCTTTTTATAGCTAATTGCAGTTGATTGAAATGACTGCTCGTAAATAGATATTCCGAATATTCTAATCAGTATGAAGGGGGCGGTAATTTTTCCCAAACTTTCTTTTGGAGCAACTGAAAAGGTATACTCACGACGCGTTAGCCTCCGGGATGATGTCGTCAGCGACGACATAGATCATAGCTCCGGCTGCAAACGCCAGTGCATAAGGTAACGCCGGCTGGGCGGCTGCTACTGCTACAGCACCCAGGACGCCGAACACAGGCTCGACCATGCCGGAGAGCTGGCCATACCTGATAGATAAAACAATGCATAAGCTTTAAAATTTAACTACATATAACAAAACATAACTAGTAGGTAAATACATATTAAAACTTTAAAATAAACGAATCACGATTCCTGTTACGGGAATTGGTCGTAATAGAAAAAAGTGACTGAAAATAATGCTATTTTTCTTAACTCAATGAAGACATGAGATCTTTCATTACTCGGAGAGCATAGTTTTGTGAACTATTAGCTTATCCAAGTAGATTGGTATTTATGTGTATATTTGTTAGGTGAATTGTACTTGTTCAGCGAATGTAAAGTTTACATGTAGTGCGTAGTGTGCGCCCATTATGTGAGTAGTCTACGGAAAGTAATTCAGTACGATCGCCAAGAAGCCGGAACTTCAAAGGGCCGTATATCCAAAATACTGATCACGACGTCATGTATCAGTATGTTGTTAATTTTCACGTGTACGTGTGGCGGGGTGGAGAGGTACGGCGAGCGGTGCGATGCCGAAAGAGGCCGCTAACGAATTGTTTTGGTGAAAGTGCGGACCAGTGCCGCGACCACATTCCGACGAACTGGTCGAGGAGCCGCTGTTGTGGGAAACGCCGCCAGGGCCACCCCACACGATGACCAGCCTATATCTAACTGCCAACTTAGTTTCTATCACGACTACATTCAAACTGTTAATGCATCCTACAACGAGTTCGAGAACAATTAGTAGGTACTTGGCATCTCTATCTTTTACGTTTAAAATCGTCAATGTATATGGAAGAGAAAAGCTTTGGAAGAAAAACCTTCCTGGACTGATGTCGTTCAAAAAGATACAATTTGGAAAGTTTGAATAGTGATTGTAAAGGATATAAGGCACGTAAGAAGGGAATGTAAATTTGCATTAGATAACAATGGTATATAGCAATACCTAGGCGGAATGCGTGAGGGGAAACGGGTTGTTGAAATTGTGAGGGGTACGGGGCGAGCACGGGCGGGCGGCGACGGCGGCGCGCCGGGTGCGCGACGTGATGTTATGTTATCGCATGCATTATTCAGCGGGTGGCGAAAGCGGCAATTTGCGACAATATCCACTGATTCGCAGAATCGTCGACTGTTGAGCCGCCGCCGAGCCATAAAACAGGATACCCGTCACTCAATAACTACGTTGCATTTAAATAAAAGCTTACAAATAAAGCATATAACATGTAATTTGTTTTGGAAATGGACCATTGTTTATAATAGTAGCTGAAAGGTAATGGTATCGCAGTTATAATATTGCTTTTAGTATATGGCATGTAGAGTTTATGTTTGTTGTTAGAACCTTCTCAGAAAGTGTTTGGTACCTACATATAGACAACCCTAAGAAGTAACAGTCTACTTGTAGTTGTAAGCAAGTCTCATCTCGACCCATTGGGGCTTGGTAATAGTTCAGGCGAATGTGCTGAATGTTGTATATGACCATCATACATAACATTGTATAGCGCAATTTCAGTAGGTATGTCTTTGTTGTTGCCTATGTAAACGAACCTCATAAAGAGGTGTTCAAGAAGATTAGGCGCGGTAACAACGCAATATGCGCTCGCTAAACCGGCCTCGATTGCGCAGAACAGCGCCACCAAGGCTGGCAGCGCCTTCCGCGACGACTTCTACGGGGGCCGCGCGGTGGCGACGGCGGCGGCTGCGGTCGCGGTGCGCCAGCGTCGCTCTCTTGATTTAATTATTTAACTGTGAAGGCCGATCGCCCGAGGCGGGCAGCGGGCGGTGCGCTGTGACTGGTCCGACGGGTGCGGTCCGGAAGAACGCGCAGACAGCGCGCCGCCGGCCGCTTGCCACGCACCGCACCAGACTCCGCGGCACCGCAGCGACACATCGCATACCAACACCACGCAACACTCAAATTTCGAAATAGACGACTTTCTCGGGTCCAGTTAGCAATAACCATCTGACCAAATAACGTCACATGTGTCGAGAGAGCGGCCCCCAGACACGCGGACTCGTGGCGGTACTGACAATCGGCCGCTGCTCCGCCGCACCGCCCGCACCTTCACCTAACACTTACGAAAACTTACGGTAAATGTAATCTGTGTAACAATTTTGAATATTTGTAAATCGATTTCGTGTCGATTGCACAGCCTCCGCGACGATATTATTCCTTTGTTAAAGGAATAACATTTTCGTTCACAGCTATTAGAGGCACATAATTGAAAAAGATAAGAAAAAAGTTAACAAACCAATTACTAGTAATTTGATTAGATTGTTTAACGGATGAAACACCTATTGGTGCGGTGCGAGACATGAAGCTACGTCGTTATGAGTCACATATGCTCTTGCGGTGAGAAATGTTGACTAGACGTATTGTCTACGACAATGGACCGATATACAGCATGGAATTATTATATCATGCAACAAAAAACCAGTAGTAAGACAAGACATACACATATATGTCAATACTAGTCGCAAAATCTATTTTGCGCACATGAATAAATTAGTGGAAAGACTGGTAAGTAACAAATTATAATGAGTATATAAAAACACAGACCACTTTAGCTGGTAAGATCAGTTTATTCTCAGCCAACACACGGTTATCAAAGAGAAAAAGTAACTCCAAATAAGTGTTTCTCAAAACAAAGAAGTAGTTCAATAAAAGTTAATGGCAGACAACATTCGCACAAAACTTTCGTAAGACTTCGAAGCGGTAGAAAGCTTTATTTCTTGACTGAGGGCCCCGTAGAGTCTGAAACTAGTAGAGCAACCTCACAATGTACACGTGGTAAAATACCTTAGACAAGGCACTGCAGATTTTGTATTCACTTCTATTTTATTAGTTTGTGCCAATTCTATGCCATTTCATATGAATGACATTTCTGAAAAGAATTATCTATTTAACATGACATACATGCATGTTTTGTAGGTAACACGATATATTAAATGACAACTTAGTTTCGATCCGAAAGACGAAAAATACGAAAATCACTGGTAATAACATGAGAACTGCAAGAATATGTCTTCCAACGATGAATTGTAGGCTAGTATCAGTAGATATTTATACACTCCTTTTACAAATGGTTTATTACAAGTCTTACCGCAATTAGGCTCGATAAAACTTGACTCACACAACTTCGTCTTCATCAACAGCCTTTAACAGTTCACTGATGGACTTAAGCCTCTCCTTAGCAAGGGGGTTTTGGCCAACTACACCACGCTGCCCAGACAGTTAACAGTTAGAGGGCTTGTCCCTTTTCAGTGATTTTGCCCTACGTAGTTTGTTTACATAGGCGCTTCTTACATTAACAGTGACATTCTCTATTCTTTATCCATATACACATGGATACTGGGACTGTCATAAAAAAGATCTATTCCTATAATAAGTAATCAATTTTTCCTTCTTTTTTCCTCTTCTTTCCTGTGCCGAGCGGTCAAAACCTGGAATTCACTAAAGCATCGCACGCTTTTTCTTCAAACTATGACCCCGGGATCTTTAAGCGGGGCGTGAAAGAGCATCTCACCAGGCCGCCATATTGTGGGTCCCTTTGCTGCATACTCCAGAATACATTGTGCAGCAGAATCCAAGAGTAGAGGATCCTCAATGCGAATCCGTATTCGCATTGAGGATCGGACCACCACTCTTGAATTTTGCTCATGCTTTTGATCAGGCAGAACAGAGTAATTTTAGCAACTAATACATAAAAAATATAAAGAAAAAGAAGAGATTCAATCACGAGAGATAAAGATAACGCCCAGATCCGTTTTGCGTATTTTAAAAGATGACTTAGAACTTGCAGCTTATATAAGAGACGCAATGGTCATTTCCTTACTGATAATTTAAAAAAGAATAGGTTGGTAAAATGAAAAGAACTAATTAAGCGGTACGCAAAGGAAGGTCTCAAAAAATATTTGTTTACGGATAAGAATTTTATTACAATTGTACAATATTTTAACAAATAAAATAACCGCATTTATGCTGAAAGCTCTAAAGCAGCTTTCCAATTAGTCAACAGAGAACAATGCAGGTATTATACAACTTCAGTGATGGTTTGGTTTAATGGGGTGTTAGCTATGAAAGAGTGGCTGAGCCATACTTACTTACTTAACCATACGTAGTTAAGCCCCTTGACAACACCATGCTCAATAACTAAGTATGGTCCTGTTAGCAAGACTCGGTGCTGGGTCATAAAGTTCGATCCACCCAATCTTAGTTAGAAACGAACGTTCCGGACTTCATCAGAGCTGAAGACTAGCCGTCATCAAGTCCTGATCTTAATCCACCGGATGATGATTTATAGTCAGTATTAAAGAGAGTAAGTCTTGCTCTAACCACCATGATAATTTGCAGTCTCTAAAATTTTTCCATAGAAAGAGTGTGTGCTGCTATTGATAACTAGCCTCAACGTTTAAAGGACTGTATTGCAACCAATGGAGACTACTTTGAATACGCTATATTTTTTTTGTTTTGATGGTTTAATATTAATATATTAAACTCTCACTGTTCTAGTAATAAATGTTACGTAAATTAAAAAAAATATATTTTTCTTTGTAATAATATTTATAGTTATGATTAATTAATAGAGGAAAATATTTTAATAGTATCAGGGCCGTTTTAAATTTATTTCTTATCATCTTTAATAAAATAGAGCTCCAACGTAGTTGCAATAACTAGTACGGATAAATTATTAACTTTGATGGTTAAACTATTTGTGAATAGTAAGTACAAGACAACAACTATCAACAGGCAATTGACGTAATTTAACATTCAGCCAAACCCATTTTCAGTAAAGTGCATTAACAGGAAAATTTAATGATTTTATTACTGTTTTTTGTTTAATAAAATGGCTTAAAACGTTTATCATAGGTTTAAATCATTTTTATGTACAAGTCCATTATAGTCAAACAGGCTATTGCGATCAAAACGTGCTAATAAGGTTAGTGCAGAAAGCGAGCAGAGCGAGGTCGTCGCTCGACGTACATTCCAGGCCCACTGCAGGTCTGTATTCCCATTCGAGCACATTCTTCCTGGTGGCAAGAATGTGCTCGAAAAAAGCTCTTTCGTCTCTACTGGTGTAGAGACGAAAGAGCAACGAAACAAGGAGCATACAAAACAAGTAAATGTGGTTTTTCGATAAATATAAAGACAACAGCAGTTATCTTTTGCTACCACTAGTTGACTAAATATCTGACAAGACTATGGATTTACATAATTCTGACACTGTTGAGATTGATGAAAAGCTGCCAATTTTGAATGACGTTTACTTCATTGCTCTGCATTAGTAGTTAGTTTAATTCATAGTAACGAATTCAAACAACTTTGAGATTTTACGCCTACCTACTGTTTGTAAATCCGGCCCTTGTAAGAATTCTCCGAATATGAGTATAGTATTTATTTCTAGAGATTTTAACATAGGTCCTTACACTGCTCTCAGTAGAATTGGTTTGGCGGCGCCAGTTCAGCGGTTCCGAGAACACGACGGAATGCGACTATTTAGAACTTTTACCTATTTGGTAACGTTTACAATACGTGCACGTACCACAAAGCGTAAGTATACCCTGACAATTTGAATAATTTTCTTTTTGTACAGTTAATGACAAATGAATATTTGTAAATAAATTTTCTATCGAGTTAACAATTTACATGAAAGCTAGCATGCCGGATGTTTTTATACTTTGAACTTGTAATCTTGTAAACTGTGTAATACTTCGATTATGACCATGCGAAAATATGTAGATTTCAATGGATCTGCTTAACTGCATGATATTATAACAGTTTCTAGTGGAGACATGATCACAGATCTGAGCGAGTAACCGAGCTGCTCGGGCCGGCAACAGTCGCTAAATGAATTAGCCTGAACAGGAATGGGGTCGGCCAGTCTGGCTGCGTTGGCATCCGGCCTAACGACGAGCGCGGGCGCATTCTCTAACCGCGCGCCACTGTCTAACTGCAGAGTGGTAAAGTTGCTACCACAAACTGAACACTAATTTACGCACGTCATGTGGTAAGTTTACTGCTTACATGCCACTAGAAAATAGTTAAACATTCCAATATTTTATTTCAGGATGCCTTTCGTCTTTCTCTAGTAAATCAATTCATATGTAAATTCGTATATTTCAGTTCCGAAAGAGAAAAAATAATGATGAATATATAGTGATATATTCTTACCAAAATGCTCTCCAGACCGAGAAGCCAGCGGCTTGTAGAGGTAAGCTGACTGCTAATCCCTCAGGAAAATTTTGGATGCCAATGCCCAAAGCCAGGTTTCTGTAGACAAAATAAAAATATGGGTTTGAGTAATTTCAATCATCTTACCATGGAACATTAAAAACAGTTTTATTTTTGTTTTAAATGTAGCTCTAGATACTAAAGAAACAAATTAAAAATTGTGTGATTCATTGGAGAAACGTGGTGGGTTCTAAGAAAACTTATTAATAACCAGTTGAGTCCCGCGGTGTTATCTGCGGTACAACAACCGCGAGTAACGCCGCGGAGCGAATCTAGTCTCAATAAAGCCGCAGTGATTTCGTATATCATCAGCTATCTACCAGTGAAAGTCCTGTCGAAATTGGTTTTGCAGTTCCAGAGATTAGCCAGAACAAACAGGCAGGAGATGATATTTTCCTAGCCGATTACGACCACGCCGGCCAGTCTCAACGGAGACCAGCCAACTACACAGAAGATATTATAGTGCACAAGTGTATAAGCGTGTTGGTATATGTACCATGTATGCATACATATGCATTTAGTAAAAAGCGGTAATTTTAATATTATCAACAGTTACAGTTTGCCTCCTATTTCATAAAAAAAATGTACCTAGTGTTTGTAGGTCAACGAGATGAACATAGAGTAAGTGTTTGGCGTTGCATGTATCAGAATTTGTAACAAACATATTATATAGTGCTGAATGTTATTGGCTATATATTTCTATGCACTTAACAGTCCTTTAAATTTTTTTACTTTAATTTTACTACAACTTTGGGGCTAATCTTACCGACACACACGCCTACTACTGTAATTCCTGTACACCAGGAACAACAGCAGGGATCCAAGTACATATCTAGTCATAAGACACTCGGGAAGTCCCAAGAAAAATATATAATATAATAAAACTGTGTTGGAACCCGCAACAAAATTAATAAGAAAAAAACTGGAGGAGCTGAAAATATAATAAAAGGTAAATCTACTTAGCTCCACAGCAAGGCGGGAGACAAAATGGAGGAAAAATAGGCAGAAATCATTTAAACTAAAACTTTATCGCCTGCTAAAGGAGCCTATGAAAAAAAAAACACAAAGCAGTCATGGGGACTTAAAACTATAAACAAACAGTTATTTAGGCTCATCTGAAATGAACCTCTTTGCTCTTTAAAAAATGCGGATAAAAAGAAGTAAATAATGACAATTATTACGTATTAATTGAATATACTAAACACAACGACACAACAGCGAAAAGCAGCTGACTGTATATTTCTCGTTCGGATACACTCGGCTGTCCGGAGTCCACCCGAGCGGTATGATAATTAATTGTCTACTCTCCCGCCGTCTTACGAATTTTCGATCAGGTCACGTGTCCTGACGCAACTTTAACATTTTTTACCCATCTCAAAATGTTACGAATTTTCGATCAGGTCACGTGACCTGACGTGACTTTAACATTTTTGGCCCATCTCAAAAATCTTACGAATTTTGGATCAGATCACGTGTCTTGACGCGAGTTTAACATTTTTTACCTATCACAAAACAAGTGCACAAAGCCACTAAAGAAGTTTTCATATCAAAAAGCGAATGTAATTGTTGCGTTTGGAAATTTAGTATTACTCTCTTTAACAGAATAGAACAAAATGACCACCTCCTACTATGTACGATCAGATTATAATCAATGGGCAATATTAAACACTTATGTTAGACGTAGCCCACTCCCATTGCACGCCACTCTGAACTATTTTAAAGCTCTACGCACGCATCCAGCTCCTGCCAGCCATCTTGCCATATGTCCAGTAATGAGCTGCATTAGGCTGATGATGACGAAGCCCTTATGCTATATATAAATATCACATCCACCGCCTTTAATAGTTCAAAAGTGAACATGTCTCTCCATAAAAGGAGGTTTTGGCATACGATATAATGGAATACATATACTGTGGGAGAGCCACGCTTCGGCATGAATGGGCCGGCTCGACCGGAGTGATACCACGGCCTCACAGAAAAACGGTGTGAAACAGCGCTTGCGCTATGTTTCAAGGAGTGAGTGAGGATACCGGAGGCCTCGGTGGGGTAGGAGACCCCTCTTCCTATCCCCAAAGACCGGCAACGCACTTGTGACGCCTCTGGTGTTGCAAATGTTCATGGGCGGCGGTAATCGCTTACCATCAGGGTATGCGTAAGCTCGTTTGCCCGCGATTCCATAAAATAAAAAGTTTCGTAAAAAAACTCTAGGGTCGTAAAATAGTAGTCACATCGCCGATTTTATATCCTACTGAGCGCATTCAACATGAATCCAGGAGACGATTACATTTATGTGTACCTAACATTAGCAATATGTGTACGTAACAAACACAAGTAATAGAAGATATGTGCTGACAGTGGCACATTCCTAACGAAGCCTGTCCCTCCTCCCACTGCACCTGCCACCCTCGCCGCGAGCCGCTCTAGGAATGCGACTAACAGTACTCCACAGCTTTAGTCACCGTTAAACTCAACTGTTCCCGCGATGCAGCTAAAACATACTTCTCGTAAAATATTACGGAACCAAATGATAATAGGCTATTTATTTATTGACTAATTTGATTTGTACAAATTTTACTCCAATTGAACGAAATGACACCTTTACTGTATGACCATAGTGGTTGCACAAATAGCGATAAGGAAAAAGAGAATTTGAAAGTTTTTGAAAGTAAAGTGTTAAGGCTGTTTGACAACAAAATATTTAATTTTATTTATAAATGTCTTCGAGTTACGTGTATAAATTGTATTGAATGTGATTCTTATTATCTGATTGAACAACGTCGTCATGGATTAAATACGGAACTATCTACTATTAAACTATTAAAAGTTTTGTGTAAGATAACTAACGGGACATTGAAGTACCACAACAGTTAAAAGTACTAATAACCACGTAAACGGAAGCCTCAGGAATTTCTGTTAAAATGGTTAACTTAATAAACATGCAAAGCGGTGCGGAACCTTTGAGCTCGGTGAAAGCTGTTCGCTACGAGTCGCGCATGCGCCGGCCGAGTACACCGCACTAGGCTCATCAGTTGAGTATTTACTAACAATTTTGCATTCGAAATTTTTTAAACCCTATTAGATACAAAAGATGATTTAAAAAAAATGGATTGCGTTATGCGATGTTCAGATGAAATATATATCCGGCCACTATCCTGTCCTAATTTACACTACAGTCAGATACCGAATAATAATTTGGTATTTAGCCGGATACGGGATATTAACAGTTTAGTTTGCCTTCATCGATAATGTTAAATTAGAATTATCCAGAGAATCTACTGTCAAGTTATTACATATTTAAGAACACCGTATCTTGTCTTGGCTGTTGCATCAAATAGTTAGTCTGACTTAAGGAGTTAAAATGACTTTCTAATTTAACTTTAAAAGAGGCCCTCATGCGTGGTAAATTGGCACTTTTCTTGAGTTCGATCTTCGGCAGGAGATTCAGTTGTCTGGCCATAAGAACAGTCTGCTATTTAGTATCCATTTGATGTTTAGTACATCGCCACGTGATTGTGGATATATTAACTTACCTACTATTAAAACTAAATCTGGCTAATATAACTTTGAGTAAATGGCAACCGAATATGTTACCATTTCCTCAAACTACATTGCAAAGTTAAACCATGGATGGGTGACTATTCCTAGCACTTTGAGACCCCTTTAGACCTCGGTCCCGATAATATGAACTGCTGTGGCAATCGTTACGTGTGGATGGGGTCTTAGAAATTCCGATGACAATCTATCCGCAGAACTTTGATTCACCTGGTTCCTACCTACTTGAGTTGTGGAGGTCTAATGGTGGTAGCTAAACGAAAAAAAATAGAAGTCAACCTGGTTTAGGCAAAAGCTTGCAGGTCAAATTACTTATTATTTGTTAAATTCAAAATACATACCTAGGTTAAAATAATAAATACCAGTCTACCAGGAATCTATGAATAATAACTACGTCGCTCAAACGTCGTCAATATTTCACTACCAACCCTTTATATAGTAAATAAATAAAATAAATAAATAGTAAATATTTCAGACATTTTAACACACAACGCCATCTAGTCCCTAACTAAGCAGAGCTTGTACTATGGGTACTAGACAACTGATATTAATACTTATATACTTTTTTTACATATTATACATAGAAAACACCCAAACTCCGAAGCAAATACTTGCAGATTATACAAACATTTGGTACGACTCGGGAATCGAACCCGAGACCTCTAGCACAGCTGTCGCATTCGCTACCACTGCGCCACAGTAGCATCAATATAACTTCTGTTTTAGATATGTTAGACTAAAGTAGTCACTTATTGTATCTAATGAAGAATAACTAGTCTAGAATTTAGTTAGTTACTAAGTATATAGAATACTTACCTACAATACAACAAAAAATGGAGGGACATGGCCTACACTACATACTTGCTGTCAAAATTAGTTATAGAGTACCTATAAAGTATTATAGGTTAAAAGGTTTCAGAGAGATACATCATGTCACAAAACAATACATTAATAGAACGAACGCACAAACATCTGACCATATAGACTATTTTTCAAATACGATTTTGAAATACTTGGCTTTCGCGACTTAGTATTTTAAACGTTTATTATCATCATATACACAAATACCGTATAGGTACAAATAATACCTACCATAGATAAAATCATAACAAATAAAAAGATTGGAATGTACGTTACAGGTATTCATAACATATATAAAAGTCATTATTTTTGTAAAATCGCCAGCGACATCGCTACATCTCTTTCATAAATTGACGAAAGAACGATGTGAAAGCGACATTGAAGGTTATTGGTGGCAGTTAACGTCTTATGATTATTTTAATGGCTGGCTGGCTCAACATGTAGCTAACCGAAACACTCGTCATATATATGAAAATATTTGAACTCTAAAGGCAAATATATTTCTGAAATAAATAATTACAATACATACATTTTGAACTACAGCGTTCTACATTATTAATTACTGTTATCGATATGGCGATTCCTTAATGACTTAACCTTAAATTAAACGACTTATGACTATCTTTAGGTTTATTATTATTAATTCAGGATAATGCCGGCCTCTAGTTCGATTTAGTGTATTAATCTGTATTAATAGTAGATGGATCTAGAATATATCTTATTTAGTAGTGACAGAATTAAGTCATATTACGCTTCATCGCTTCCACTATTTAGTGTGTCACAGAAAAGGTTGGTTCGCGGCTTACTGTGTCAACCAATACCTATAGAAATTTATAAGTGAATGGAGTAACGTTGACTCCGGATACATCCGAATTCCAATTACATCACAGACGAGTCCATTTCACTTTCCGACCTACCCGGAAGTGAATTCCTAAGCACGAGCATACGGCGCGGTCGAATTTTTAATGTAAAGAGCAATAATAGACTTAAATGTTGTGATCGTAGAGTTCTAATGAAGAGACAGCGCAAAAAGTCTCTGAGGCACGCACGAAACATCGAAGCGGATGTGAACGTTTCGAAGCACCGTGCTAAAAGTGACTTTGTTGTGTTGTATGAGGGTGTAAAATCACGCTGGTCGAGAGACCGACAGTCGCGAAAGTAGTGGCAACTTTCACGGCACGATGGGGGCGCATGAGGCGGCTGCGCGGGGCCCTGCCGACGGCCCATTGACGACACCGTGACCTACATACCGCAGCTCCATTCATACCGTGGCCTCGACAAGCGGTGCGCACGCACAGGACTCTAAGCCCGCACACTTGCCGCTGTAACAGCGACACCGGAATTTCCATTGGCCAATTACACAACTCATGCCAGTAGTTGTCGCAATCGGACCTATACATTGGGCCGGGGTCGCACTACCATCACTACACTTGTTCAATTAGAACTATCAATAACACGTTCAATAGATTTAAAACATCAAACAGATCAAAACCATAAATAAGTATTTAAATAGAAACTAGACTGCGAACGTTGCAGATTAAAATAATGATAACTTTTTTTTAAATACGAAACTGTAACATGTGGTATCTGAACGAACAAGTAGTGAGTATCTAACAAGCATGACATGACAGACGGTGCATTGGCAGAGGATTAACGTGAGAAGTCAATATAAGCCTCTCTCACGTCCTAAATGCATCTATTTACGTATAAAATTCGCACGTTTCATAATTAATGACTATTAATTGACAACGTTGACCGACCTAGTAGCTGGCTATGTAAAATTAAAATAATCCTGGCAGTCCAAATAATATATTGAATTGTCATAAATATGGTTTGGTTCTAATACCAGTTTCCTGCTAATTGAATGGATTCGTAAGCTATCTATATAAGCGAATTTTAAAATTAATAAATTATTTGAAACAGAATAAAAATGAAACGGTTTTGTTCTTTGTAAAGCCGTCGTAGCAAGCGTATACATATAATCTCATTAGCTCGTTATTTTAGATTTGTGATAAAAGCTCATAGATTGATTTTAAATAAAAATGAACAACTTAACATTTTAAGTAATCATCGAATAGGTTAAGTTACAAGACACGAAATATTCCGATTTAAAATAATATTATGATGTATCTAGTCAGTCAACCTTGGGAAGTGGCAATGAGTGAATTGTCGACGAGTATTTACCGTACCTAACGAATATAAGGTGGTAGATGAATTGGCAATACAAGGTGGTTGCGCTAGGTATAGCAGCCGACGGAGGGGCAGGCTGCGCAGGGGGGGCAGGGAGAGCGGCGGCTGCCAGACAGCGGGGCTCCGCATGGGAGGCTAACAGCAGCCTCTTGCATCGTACGCTGCTCGACGTCGCCGCCGCGTCGCGCCGTCGCGACAGCTTCACGCGAAGGCTGCTCCACTTTGATTAAAATTGCATATTAAGCGACGTTTACACGAGACTTAAAGAGCCGAATGTGTCAGTCGCCACACAAAACGTTATTCACTACACAACGAATCAAATGTTACTTGCTAATATTAAAACGACGTTCGGGTACACGTTCGTGTAAAAACGGCAATTGCTTGTAGCAAGTCAAAAAAAAATATATGTTCAAATATATCGTTCAAAACTTTATGTTTCAAGAAATAAATGACTCTAGAATGTTGATTGCAGACATATGTGGACATAATGATACATTTTTATGATTAATTTGAATTAAACTTTAAAAAATCTGTACCAAGTAAAAAATTTGAGAACAATCAATCACTTGAAAATTAATATGGCATCCGAAACATTAACACATACATGTTAGTACATATCAAAAATGGATTTCAAAAACAGACTTGTTTTTTAAAGGTATAAATAAGGGGCAAATGAATACACAGGTTAGCCCATGGTAAGGAACTACCACTGCCCATAAACACCTGCAGCTCAAAAGTTAGTGCCTTCCTATGAAAGTTTACGCTCACTCATTTTTTAAATTCGTATTTTCTTATTTAAAGAAAAAGTTAAAAACACTACTACGTAAAAAAACTTTTTATAGCTCATCTCACCCTGTTACGAATTTATTGACACCTCAATTATTATATTCGGTTCAGTAGTTTAGGCGTTACGATGGAATATACAAATATACACAGAGTGCCAAAACTATTAGCATTCCTTTTGGCTGATGCCTTAGACCCTTAAAAAAATTAAAACGCACCAATGTTCGGTATCCAAACATCTCTCAAGTGAGAAAGTTTAAGCATGCATGTAACCACGGAACGGTATTTTAGGTGCACGATGAATGTAGAAAACTGAAGTTATCTATCTTACTTTGTAGTCAACCAATTATCAAGATCCGCAAAGTACAAGTAAAATCCAAACAGCAATAACACAAATTATACAAAATTTCATCAGTAAAATGAATGTTTATTACAGTGATTCATTAATCTAATCGGGTTACAAGAGGCGTACCTAGTTGTGTATACATGTATATATGTTGTAATGAGCACTGCTACTCGAACGCATTCCAAAAGGTACCCATGAATGATACCAAACCTGTTTACTTAAACATAGTATTTCCATATAAAGGTATGTGAAGAATGTTAGGAATGTAATATCTATTGAATGAGAGAGCAATTAATAATCAACATTCGAAAGCGTAAAAAATTACACGAGAGCCGACGAATTCCTTCGTAGCGCATTTGGTTGCGGCATTCATCAATAGCAGGACATTAACCAACTTCAGTGTGGGACAAATGAGAAGCATCAATAATGTACAAACCGATTGCCAAATAAAATTTACACCGCATTCAAATTACTAACTGTAAAAAGGCATCATTAAAATGACTAATCAAACGATCGACGTCCAAAAATCTAGTGAAATGTTAATTATATGTCGAAATTTATTGAAATTATTCGAAATAAAATTAAATCTTGTTGTGATTTTACTAAAAGAGAGGTTTTGGTTGTTTGTGAAGAAATGGAAGACTCCCATGGACCGGTTGAGGTAAGTGGTCCATCAACCTCGGCGGTCCGAGGCTGACCGCCGATCGCTCAACTGGTGAATGTTTCTCATCGACTCACCTCATATTTCTTTAGTAACGATATAATACTTACAAAGCTTAGCAAAGAAATCAATTCTTACATAAGACAATTAACAAAAATCCTACTTATAAATGGTAGTATGCCTGTTGTTCGTCTGCTTAGCGAATATTTTAATTGGTAATAAACCGCTTTGCACAAAGCGCTATGTATCTCTTAATATTTTAATTGGAAATTTTTTTATTCATCTTGGACTTAAGAGGCAAAAGAGATCGATTCTGTCTTAAAATGTTTCAAATTCATACTAATATTATAAATATGAAAGTAACTCTGTCTGTGTGTTACGCTTTCACAGCAAACTGCTGCGCCGATTTCTGTAAAATGGATGGACTTGGATGGATGGATATGGATATACTTAGGCTCTTGAGAAAGAACATAGGCTACTCTTTACCGCGATAAGCGACATACATGCAGGCAGAGACGCGGGAAAATGTAATATTTACATTAACATTGGCATCGATAAAATTTAAATTCATTTCAACTAGTTTTCGTAAAACAAATATGTTTACATTATTTTCTATCGTCGTATTCTCAGGTAACACTTTTCCAAACATTTCTAATGACTGTGTAAAATCTTATTTTGATCCTTATGTTTCTCATCGCAGAAAACTGTCGTCTTGCTAACAAAATTATGTGATGACATTCATTAATAGTGTGTTTGTAATACATACATTCATGATAAACTATGTTGGAACACAGGAAATGTCAACCTTCACCCACTAATTCTTGGTGTTTTATTGTGTCTACGGTCTAGCTTTTAATAGTAGACACATACAATCCAAACGATGCTAAAGATTTCTCAGCAACCAAGCACAGCTATAAATCATTGACACATTATCATCTAACAAATAGATCAAAATGATTGTTTGCATTTTATTTTTAAATGGGGCGTTTGGCTTCGTCGTCTACTTTCTACGAAGTCAATTTCAAATCACACAACTCATGGCATATTTGCTACGGGACAAGATAGACGTAAACTTTCTACAAAGCTCTGCGTAACCGCATTTTAATCAATTACACTGCTATTTGTTTCACCAGCTGTACGCTGATCGCAAAACAATGCATATATTGTACTTACATAGGTTCAATAAATCAACATAAAAATGTTAATTACTCGAGTCTTAACTTATCTATGTAAAAACCTAGTCAAATAAGGTTTTCTGAGTTTTCTGAATTTTTATACATATTTTTATATATACATATAAAGTCTTCTCGTGTTCATCACACAAAGATTTGTCCTGGGTTGATATTCGAAACTAGATATCGTGTTTTCGAATCCCACCCCTTGGATAACCGTCCGAACCACAATCCGCTGGATTAACAGGCTATCGATCTAACTTGGAAGATAAATTCTGTAATGAATTAAGGAAAAAGACAATTTATGGTACTAGTTAGTGTACCTACTAACAGACAGGCGCAAGTATATTGGATTGGATACATAGTTTTGTACATATAGACGAGTGCATAGTATACGTAGAAAACGCGAAGTATACGTTTGATCCGACTCAGAAATCGAACCATAGACCTTAAGCACAGCGGTCGCTTACGCTACCACTGAGCCACCGAGGCAGTCAAGTTGACTGGAGCTGTGTGATACTAGTTAATTTTGTTAGGAAATGATAGCAACAATCTATAATTATGATGTTTCGTTCTTGTTAGGTATTTGTTATGTCTACATCCAGAACTGGACTATTGAAGACTGTTAATGATGATGTGTAAAGTCATGTTTCAATCTGAAAGACGTTTTGTCTTCTTTTAAAGGAAACTCGTAGGGGCCGTCACATCACTACCGTTAAATGATAAGGTTGTATATCAGTTTTCAACCAACTAAAACGATTGTGCTCGTTTTCAGATTGTGCTTCTTTAAATTTATAAAATAATATTTTATAAATTGTCTTGTATATTTTACCGCATCACATATTCCACCGTACTCATCTAAGCGAATACTGACTGTCCCACAAATGAAGTACGCAAGTGTTCTTAAATACTAACTTAAGAATGTACACAATTTCCATAAAAATGTTACACAAGTTAACAATTCGGCTAACTGCAATAACATATTAAAACAGGAGCAATTAAAATAATAAAACAATCAGTTAGGTATTTTTATGTTTGAGTACAAGCGTGTTATAATGTTAATTATATCTCCGGAGCTACATTACCTTATTTAAACACTGATCAAGTGACTAAGTAGCTTATTCCAATCTCAAGATTGCCTTCAAAAAATATCTCAAAGCCAAACAAGTGGCTGCATATTTAATCAATATATCTTGCTGGTTCTGACTCATAAAAAATACAATTACATTGTTAACCTCCTCCTTTTTTAAAATCGGTTTGCTTAAGATGAGCGTCGTCGATGAAATCTAAGAGAAAACTAATGGAAAACAAATTTCGAGACCAGAACCAATGAGTTGATGATGATATTCTCCTAGCCGGTAACCACCACGGCGGCCAGTCTCAACGGAGACCAGTCAACTACGTAGGACATATTATAGTGCACAAGTGTGTACGCTAGCACAGGTGCACTCTCTGTTCCTTCTCTCTCATAATCCGATGGGACGGTTAACCGCCATGATCGGGGATTGACCAGGCGCAGGACTGACAGTTTTACGTGCTCTGCGAGGCACGGGGGTTCAGACCCCAACTTCCAAACCGAGCTGTGATTTAGTATTTATATAATCAGGAAAACTCAATAACACTTTTGCCCCAACCCGGGATGAAATAATGAGTTACTGAGACAACATAGCAAGGTTGGGGATCTCACCAAATGGCAACGAGCAAGTCAAATGGTACGCAAGAGTAATTCTTGTGGTAAGCAGTTATTATATATGATGTTAAAATCGCTCGCCAGAAAGACCATATATGCGTTCTGATGTTATATCAAGTGGTCAGTAGGAAAAAATGGCTGCAAATTGCACAAAATAGCGTTGAGTGACTCATTGAAGGAGGGATGTGACTATGATTTACTTTAAAAAATCGAAACAATGCGACTGTTGTCTAGTTCTCTATATTTCTTTAATTTGTGAATATCAATTTGAATAACTTTTATTTATTTTGTGTATCGATAAATGCAAATACCCTTTAAAGTAATAAGCTTACAAATATTTGAACAACACTGCTTGAAGATAGACTGCCACGAAGCCTTAATGCATTTTCAAGTTTAATGAAAACTCCACTCTGAATAACTACAAGTGACAAGATTATAAGTCAGCATATACATAAATATATCAAAACATATAATGTTTATTTATATTATATATTACAATATATACTTATACGAGTACAAACAGTTTGAGAAACACGTGCCTCCCGAGATAATAAAATAAACTTCAAGCATATTTTGTTTTCCATTTTCCATATTCACCTTATGTCATCGTAAGAGCGACGTCCAAAATTTACGCAACTAACACAATTACCTTACTCTGCTGGCGCAAACCTTCTGATGATGTTAAAGAAAAAAGTTTTGAAAGGTCTGAAGGAAATCTTTGAAACTAAAAAGGTTAAATTCCTTTTTAAGTTTGATATCCGAAACCCCATTAAGAGGTATCGACACGGTCTACATTCCACATAAACAACAGTTTGTACGAGAGTAATTATTCAGTCCATATTTTATTCTCAAAATTTGTTTCGCGTTGCATAACAAAGTGTAACTATACCGCTTCTTTTTTTCTCCTAATCAATTTTATACCTCACATGCTTACAATTTTATCTTCAAGACATTAGAAAGAACGGTTACACGAACGCATTCCTTCGATGTTCATTTAGCTGGTTCCCGTCTGTACGTTATAATTGGTATGCAGTGGAATAGTAAGTTGTTAAAACTAACCCTTTGGTGAATTGCATCGAGATCGGCGTTGGCGCCGCACACGTCACGCGACCGCATTCCTTGGTGCGGGCGCCTTCATTCATGTGGTACGGTTAGGGTTGTCAGATTTTTAACTTAATTCCAGAGACTTTAACTTGTTTGGGCTTTCTCTTTTGAAGTTGAATTTGAAGTTGCTTTACTTTCTTAAAAAGACAGTCGATTTTTTGACTTATTTAACACACAAATTTATGAACTAGAAAATTAAGTTATCCCCTTTCTCTTTGTGTCGTTCACTTACTGCTGTGATTCGTGGGAGGTAGAATCTATACCATCCTTCGGACGACCACTATCTGCCTAACGTGGTCCTCAATAGTACGCATGGCTTGACGTACCAAGTTGAACTTACCGTGGTCACAATCTAGCAAAGGCCAAACGTTTGAAATATCCATAAATGATCGCGTTAATTAACGTTACCACATCTACATTATTGGTTGACAGTTTTTAATATTTAGGGAAACCAATTATCGTATGAAGTAAAAAACATTAATTTCAAATAAAATTATATTAAGTCTGCAAACCCTGGGTATGAGCGAGAGGTCGGTACAAGACCTTTGGATGGAAGGAGAAGAAAGGCGACCGTGTGCCATTACCTAGTATGGGAACGCAATTCGTAGACGCACACGCATGCATTTAAAGCTGGACTTGTTTCGTCCCAACTCGCACCCGTTGTCCGGTATAACCGCGTCTTTGTCGCTCACTAAGAGAATTTCCTTACAGCTAGTATATCTAGCGATCCCTCTGTTTGCATACTATACTACTACTGTGATTTGATCGATCGCTGGTTTCCTGTGAGAAAAACGGGTTGTTTTTCAAGTCAGGTGGCACAGTGCGTTACCGTTAATTCATTGTGTGTGTCCAGACCGCACGCACTGCACCCAATTTAAAAGGATTTGATTAGTATATGGTATTTTTTTCGTTAATAAAGATTTATTTCTGGTTTATGCCTCATTAAAGAGGTAGATACTGCAAAATATTTCTCCGCTTATTCATATTTACCGTCGAGAACGTGAAAATAAGGGTCAAATTAATTGCTTATTTGTAAATTGTTGTTTGTGTTTCTGCCACTTACCCTTGTACCTAATATTACACAATCTAAAGACGGCGATTCGACTCTATCTAGTTTTATTATGATACTTGGAAATTCGAATACAAAATAAGTGCATCGCATAGATAAAAACAGTTCTAAGAAATGATAGATATAACTTCGATATCAACAAATCCTTGTAGCCGTATATGATACGAGTATTCAATCAAGCCTGTCACAACGAAGTTAGTTAAAATTTATTTAAGATAAAAGTTTTTAACACCATCTCGTATATAGAAACATGAAACGATCCACAAGCAATACAAGAATAGTGTATTGTCGCCACGATACAGTTACGATTAGTCACATCCGCCTATAAACATAGGTACCTACACAATACAATAGCGAGAATACTAAAAATAGGAACCAAAAAACAATGAGACTTTCTTCTAAGATCACGTTTTAATTTGCACGATGTATTTTATACTTTATATAGAATAAATAATTATCAATATTTCATAGAAATTTAAAATTATATAAATGAAATAATGAAGTTATATAATCGGTAACAATAAAATCACTGAGCAGCACATGCATAAAAGAAATTATATATGTTTCTAAAAAGTAAAAGTTAGCATATAAAATTAACAACCTAACGCGGAATGTTGGTAAAAGAGTTCATTTGAAATATTTTACGTTGAGTCAAAATTCGATATTGCATATATTCAACTCATGTAATCAGTTTAGAATGTACGCTACCTACCTTTTACCATTTTAGAAAGATATGCAAAATTAACATGATATTGGTATCGACATAAATCGATTCTAAGATCAGTCTAATTTTGATTTATTACTAGTTTTTTTTTAATCCATAGACTTTAAGCAAGATGCATCCTCGCAATAAACAATAGAAACACTATGTACCTAGATTTTAGAACCATCTGTTAAATCAAAAGAGTTCTAAATTGAAGCGTCAGGTCGCCATCACAAAAGTGAAACAAGAAGAAGTCGTACAAAATTATAATTATAACTAATTGCGCTGATTAAGCACAACAAATAAAAAATAGAATCTTGCGCCTATCGGTATAAGCATTATAACTGCATAAAATACTAAAACAGTATTAGTTAATGTGTTATCTTTCATAGGTTGTCTTAAGTCGTTTAGTAGAAATTTCAACGCAACCTTGGACAGTTAAAGGATAAAGTAATTTTCTATTATAAATGTGTATGATAACAGATATATATTCCCTTCGCAAATAGTTACGTTAAAAAATTAAATCTCTGTAACGTTTACATTACTTCAAGGGGCACAATGTAGCGATAAGACAGAAATATATAAAAATTAAAAAAAAACTACAAGTGACCGATACAAAATCAATGATGCGAACACACATAAATTGAAGATTTTTACAACCAGGTACACGGGTAATTAAGCGATCATCCATGAAAATAGCCGTTACAGATTGAACCGTGTTACATACCGATCAAACTGCGCGTTGATTGCACTTCCAACTATGCGATGGGCAGTTTATTTTATATCACAACCTGGATTCTTGCCAAAAATGTCACAATAAGGAGAAAAATGTAAACACAGCCGCATTCTAATTCAAAAATAAGGTCGTCTCGTCTGTATGTCCGTGAACGAGAAGAGGATGTCTCGCCAAAACAAAACTCGTGTTACCTACGAGTGCAGGGATTATTTCTGTGCAGACTAATTTATAAATACTTTAATGCTCACAGACGACAAGACTAATGCCGCACAATATATCTATTGAGACTAGTGCATGCCGCGACACTATACTCACGCATTTATTCTAAGCTTTCTTCGGGACTTCCAAAATGTAGTGACGCAAGTATCGCGTCGCAGACTCAGACGATATAATATTTAAGAGTTTCAGCCGTCGTCTAAGTTTTCTAGAATGTGTATTACGATTTACAACTTTTAAATGAACAATCGATGTGGAATTCACTAAAGGTAACCCTTAATGGTGGGTCCTGATAATCATGTGTATCTAGTGAAAAGTTCGATCTAACTAATAAGTATAAAAAGACCGATGAAACAGTTAAGAGTTGCAGAGAGTCTTAGTTAGGTTGAACATTTCAGAACAGCGCCCATACGCGTTTGGCGATTTGATGCAGCATTTGGATACTTAACTTTTACATTGAGCAAATACTTTTGTTAAAAACATGTCATGTTACTTATTTTTCATGGTATTCAGTCGCTTTTGAGATTGAATTAATTAAATTAATTGAAATATCCTTCTCACGATCGTTGAAGATATTGCGTTACCCATTCTGGACTGTTTTGTCATTAATGTACTACATATAAGTATTTGTATACAGTACTTATATATTTATACCTGTTTCCTACACTCGCTGGTTTTCTTTCACCTGAAACGGTTTTCCTGAGGTCAACAATCATTTTGCACTCAACTTGACTTTAAAATTATATTAGTTCTGATACTACATTCTGGTATTTCTTGGTATACTGGTAGGTCTTAAGAATTTGATACAATTTTCAAACATTGTAATAATATATGCTAAAGCCCTTTGTCGTATCACATCACCTATGTAAATGAATATGATGTCATGACTGAGCAATATGCTAGGCATTTGACAACTCAGTATACTCATACATGTTATGAAGGCATAGTACCTACAAACGAAGGCGCCGTTGCGGATTTCCTTCGGCGGTGCAGCATTCCTAGCGAGCTTCCATGATTAGTCAGCGTTCGCGTTTTACCGATAATCGTGCGAAGGTAATCGTTCGCATGTTGAACAGGTGAATTATGAATGGGACACGTCATTACGCCCACGTGCGAGTTACACACTAAAAACGGAAAAGGAAATATCTTCACTAAATATTGTACTAATACTACGACTATATATATTGTACTAATACACTAAGTATTGTGATCTAACAATAATGGACAGTGAATAAGTGGTTAGACTTAAGACAATTTATGCATTCTTGTTCAAAAATAATGTAATAAAAATGAGAATGAGAAGATTTCTCGCCAAAACAAAACACGCGACCTTCCGCATAGTAAGGAAACCTCGTCAAAAATATTAAATAATGCATAATAATTAGTACTCCATTTTAATAAAATAGTAAAGTATGTCACAGTAGATTCTTTATTTTTACGTAATATTAGTAATAAAATAATGGTAGACTGGTGTATTATTATAATGCCTCGGGCATTAAGTCCGCCAAAAAGCACCTTAAGTGCACGATGTATAACAAATAATGCAGAAGCATCTCAATAGTCCGTAATAGTATGGTTATCATACTGAATTGTCTGCATTCGCAATACTACAGTCTCATACTGCAGACTGATGACCACTACTATTAAATTCTATTAATGCTTTCTATCAGGCATCGTAGAATCACTTTGGCATGCTCATATGAAATAAAACATAAATAACTAAAAATATCCTGTAGGAAACAAAAAATTGGAAAACAATAATGTTTTATAAAATTAAACATTTGTTTTTGCTACTATATAAAATTTGTTTGTATCGAACCAAGATATCAAATTTCTATACCAATAATAACTGGAACATTTGTTAGTTAGTAGTCACTAAGCTTGGAGACTTATCAATAGACTAGCATTTGCCTGCGGCCCGCCCACGTATTTTAGTCGCGACTAAAAGTAACCTATGTCATTCTCCAAGGTCCAAGCTATCTCTATACCGAAATTCATCCAAATCAGTATAGCAGTAAAACAACACCCACAAAAACAGTACCAGACTGAGTTACTTTCAAATTTTTTACAAATTTTAGACATTATGACTGCCTCAGTGGCGTAGTGGTAGCGTATGCGACTGCTGTGCTTGAGGTCTCGAGTTCGATTCCTAAGTCGGAACAAATGTTTGTATCATCTGCAAATATTTGTTTCGGAGTTTGGGCGTTTTTTATGTATAATATGTCTGTATTTACAAAAAAAGTATATATGTATTAATATCAGTTGTCTAGTACCCGTAGTACAAGCTCTGCTTAGTTTGGGACTAGATGGCTTTGTGTGTTAAAATGTCCGAAAATATTAATTATTATTATTATTATTTATTATTATTCAACAGTAGAAGGAAATAATAATATTCTTTAAATCAAAATTAACGATTGTATATACATTAGGCCCTACACTAGGTTTCCCTGTGTCGTGGGGAATTTTAACACATAGTATCCTATTTTTGTACCATGTTGTCATATGTATAGGGTTATTCTCTAAAACAGTCTCCTACTGATGTATCCCAAAACACCAAGACAAGGAATCATTATCGTAAAAATGACTCATTCTTAGATATACCTATCCAAATATGGTCGACGCGTCATCATTTCGGTACCTATAAATGGATTTGCTCACAAATAAGTATGAATAAAGGCGCAAGTTATTCATGGCATACTCGGAAAAGTTGTGCATATGCAACACAAACTGGTCTCATTTGGTAAACAATCATGACTCACGGATAACCTATCTGCAGTAAATAGTTACTTATTCACGTTATAAAAATAGTTACGGATTTTCCTGTTTACTAGTACAAACGACTTATTGTTTCGATATTAAAATAAAAAGATCTAGTGGAGTTGCATAACACATTATTCATGGGAAATGTACACTATTTTTCAATCAATGGAGTTTCTTATTCATTAAAAACTCACACACAGTATTTTCTTAGTAAGCAACCCATTTAATCATATTACAATTAAGTTTTTAATATATCTGATAGGAAATAAACGTTGTAATCGAAACCAAACATAATAAACCAAGCAAATTTAAATATACTTATATAACAAATGAAATGCGGATCAATCATGGGACACAGTTCTCTTATTGGTATACATATACCAATAAGAGAATTGTTTGCTAACGTCATCCCTGAACTGCAATATTACAAATTGTATGTTATTGGCGTGTTTAATAGGCAATTAGATTGGCGTGTGACGCGGGTGCGAGCTGTATGTGCGCATGCACATGCGTGCGTGACGTATTCGGCGTCCGCGCAACATCCACTAATTGACTACGAATTGACCAATACCGTGTAAGACATTTGAAGCAAGTTCATGTGAATCGTGATTATCAAACCAAAGGCCAAAACTAACTTCTACATTTTGAAAGTATCTTAAAGAGAGTCAAAATGACATCATTAACACCAGGATAGTGCATGGTGAATGTAAAACCAAAACAATGGTGTTGGTGAAAGAATAAGCCGTTTTAGATCAGGAACCGAGTGTCCGGCGGCTGGCGCACAGGAAATCGTAAAAGCTCATCATTGGTGGGATCGCATCTTCCGGCTAAGCGCTTTCCGACATCTTGCACGCAAGCTTCCGCCTCATATCGTACACTTCAATATTGAGGGCGCCGTTTACTCAACTCTTCTATTTCAGTCAAAGAACTATCTTACAAGAATATTGTAACGAGGAAAATGCCAAGAGTTTTTATTTGTATACAAAACCAGCTTTGTCGATTTTACATCTTTATATTGACTAGTGGTCGCCTAGAAGTCGAAAATCGACTATAATTCTTTTAATTTTTTAGTTAGAACTATTTAGAATTTATATTACACCTCTTTAATCCAAGATTTCATAATGGCTACTTTTGACATTCAGACTTTGACATAAACAAATATGTGCATGTATGTCACTTCTACATATAAACTATAAGTGTACCGAATTTCAAACTCCTCCGTCCGCGCAATTTTTGAAAAAATGGGCCCAAAGTTTTTGCATCACGTATTAATATATAGATAGGAAGGAATATTAGTGTAAAACTTTGTTACATTTTAATTAAACCGATAATGATTATTATTCTCTGAGAAAGTCTACAGTTCAAATTAAATGAAACTTAACTTTCATTTCATATTTCAGTGTTTCATAACTCCTGTATTAGGAATATACATCCTGTGTCGCGGAGGACTTTACATTATACATGTACCCGACAAACAGAACACCCAGAACCAGGATAACAATTTGTGGATCACACAGTGTTGTCCGATGTGGGATTTGAACCCACGATACACAGCGCGGTAAAAATCTGTGTGGCGACCACTAGAACAAACAAGCAGCAGCAGAGCAGACAAGTTGAACTGACCGTTGCATTTACACCTCATCAAAATTAGATGAACATAATAATGTAAAATGTATGTATTTAGACGCAGATATGTTTAAGTACTAAAACTGTCGTCCATGGTGAATAGTTCTTCTTCAATAAGAAGGTTTAACTAGAGATAGTTTATTAAAACGGTCTAAACTAACCATAAATAGATTAGGTATTTAGGTTCCTTCTTTTGACAGCTAAAACTTGATAAAAAAAGAAAAAAACAATTGATCCTGCATATCAATTTAAAAGATGTATATACAATCTCCAGTTTTAATTAGGGATAGGTTATTGAAAACGATCGCAGAACAGCCACTAGCAGTTAATCATATCATAGAAGGTTACAGCACATACAACATACAACAATAGAAGGTATGATGCTACTTTAGACTGACGAGTGACCGATCTTGATAGAATGACAACCAACAGAAGGCAGCCATAATGGAATGTATACCGAAGGCGAAAGAAGGTGCTATGGTATAAATTAGAAGAGGTATATGTTAAGCGGTGGATTGCAAAAGACTAATTTATTGAAATGAGTGGGGTTCCGGGGAAGAATTAAATTCACGCTTAGCTCCATACGTGACTCTGTAATAGGGATCCAGTAATTACTTTACTTTCGACAAAAAATTGTGAAATATTCTTGGTTTTAATGTTTTATAGTATTTGTTTTACTGTAGACAATGTGATAAGAAAAAGACATCCGTAGTTGCTTGATTTAATTGGGTAGGACGTATGTCGGATTCCACAGTCAAGACGAAGATTGAAAAGGTTTAAAAAAATATAACATTTAAATGATATGATTTCATTGCTAAATCCACTCGGTTACCATAACTACTTTTCAAATAAAACAAAAATATCACTACGTAGAAGCGAACAGTGTTTTAGAAAGTAGGTATCGCGTTAGTAAAGAATTCGGATTGAAATAAGTATGAAAAGGTATTGTTTGTGGCGGCAAAGAAAAAATGAAAAAGCAAACAGTTGCGCATTCCATTGGCTAGTGCACGTGGTACATTCCAATGGGGTCATGCACCACACTGTGCGCGCGTGCGTAAAACAAGTGCAACGTTCTCAACCATTCCGGCCCTGCTGCCTTCGCACATTTCACCGAAACGGACGCACGACGACATGTCACTATCAGTACTGATTACGATCACAGCATAATAATGTATATTTTACGAAATATGCAGCTGAGGAACAAATGTTCTATCAATTTTGAACAAGAACTCCCATACTGGGTATGTCGAAGTTTTTGTGACTAGTTAAAATGTTAATGACTTGTCATTAAATAATGTAAACAATATAACTGCGATTTAGCCAATTATATTTCTTCGTTCATATTTGTATGTTTGATTACAATGTAATAAAATGTCATATTTATTATACTATGTATTTACTGAAATTAGTTCATTACGCTTTTTATGAACATTAAAATAACTTTTAATTACAGTGTCAGCATGAGGTGGTCTTTATTATATGTATTTCCCCTCTTATGATGATCATTTAACATGATTAGTATAGTTTTATCAAATATGTATGTAAAATTAATGTACAATTATAATGTATAACAAAATGGAATGCAATGTTTCGAAAACACAACAAAATTTTTTTTTCTTCTTTATCCTGCTTCTTAGCAATCTGTTTATTTCAAACTATAATCTAACAGTTTGTCAGGTTTCCCTCGTAAAATATGTCGCTACTGAGCTATACCTCCAGTGATGCTACTCTCATCAAAGCACAACAAATGAAACAGAAATGTGATTTCGCTATTTGTTGAAGTAAAAGTCCGCAGTGTGCAAGAATTTAGATATAAAGCGGCAGAAGCTGTGACTGGGCAGTGTAGCGGTGGGTCGGAGGCTTCTCAGGAATGCGGCCGGGCGCACGCCCCCGCTCCGCCACGCAGCACCCTCGCGTGCCCGGCCACCGCGACTAACATTATTTATGGACTTCGTAAACTTTCATCACTTCTTTCATACTATTTTCATACTTACACAAAAATTAATTTTCTTAATTTAATTTTTCTTAATATTTAAAGACAGCTAGGGTTAAAGTATAAGTTTATATTCCGCAATTTTAAGACTTAGGTAACTGTTGCAGACACCTTAAAGTACTATATTTATCAAAGATGCTTTCCCATTGTTTGATAGACTGATATGCAATTAAATAAAAAAAACATTTATGTTGCAGGTAATTGCCGCTACTTACGGCTTATCAAGTTTTACATGATCATAATGAAAACTTAACTGATTACTGATTAGAGCTAAAATAACAAGGGAATAAGAAGTGTTATTACAGTTACTCTATCACTATAATTTTAAATTACATTTCGAGATTATACATTATCTATTGAATGTTTTCACTGAACCAGAAGCATATTTTATAAATTATTATTATTATTACTTCACATTAATTAGTAATTCTATAAAATAATCGTATAAATAAACATGATGCAGGTTTAGTAATTTTCCTGAATGTAGAGGGTTTTATAAAGTGGATAGAATAAGTGTGCGTCCATGGAAGAAGCGAGCGCCGACACATTCCCGAGGCTCGAATCGTAAATTACAGCAGGTCGAGCGGCGCCGGCGCCGGGAAGAGCGCTTGTTACGATATTTGAACAAATTCCCGGCGGTGTTAATCTGCATAATAACAGCGGCGGGTACAAAGCCGTTGCCGACTCCCATTATGCGAGGGCGCCACCCGCCCCGCGCGCTCGCCCGCGTCTTCGTCAGCTCCTCCGGGCAGACGCACCACGCCCGAATACCTATACATGTTTACCCGTACCCAACACCGACTACGGTGTTAAATCGACTGCCTTATCGCTTACCATCGTAATGAACGACCGTTCCAAAGCTTCAACTCATATTTATGAAAAATTTCAAGTGATGGATAGCGTTTAATTTGTAATAAAATTGGTCAAGTACGAGTCTTGCTCATGAGGAAAAAGGTGCGATGACGATAGTACATGAAGTACGACAGTTAAAATTACTATTAAGTACGTTAATTTTAATTATTAAAACGTTCATCAAAAATAAGGTGACTCTTAACGTCTTGTCTTGAAGGATAAATGAATTATTATAACTTAAGTAGTTTAGTTAATACCTGGTGGTAGAAGTTTAATTTCATTATCTTAAATCTTTATAGAGTTAAATTAAGGTAAAAAATAGCTTGATTTATGTTTTTAATTTCCAGAATAAGTTGAACTGCCTTTTGTTTAGTTATTCGTGCCATGACAGGTCAACATATTTACTAAAGTTGCCTTCAGCAGTTAGCCATATTTTTTTAATTTATAACACAAATTGTTTATATTTTTTTGCTTTCTCTGTGACATACATACACGAAATTTGGCTAAAAAGAGGTAAAAAAAGATAAACTACTATATATGACTTTAAGTAAATTATTTTAAAACTAAAAACCTTGTTCAAATACTTTACTTTTAATATTATATTTATAGACAATATTAAATATTACTTAGATAATATTAGATTATAGACCCGGCGAACTTCGTACCGCCATATTCATTTCCGTGAATATTTTCTTAATTACTGAAAGGTGGTAGAAGGGTAGAGATACACTACACTTAATGTAATATAAAAAGAAAAAAAAATTACCTAAAGGTAAAAATAAACTTTTGGTCGTGAACCCGTAAAGGGGTGTAAAAATTCGTTATAAACCTATTCTCATACCTACTGAATAAACATAGAAAATTTCATCAAAATCGGTCAAGACGTTTGGGAGGAGTGTAAACACTAAAACTGTGACACAAGATTTTTATATATCAGATCAAACTATTTTGCAAATACATATTTAAAATACTGAGAGTTTTAATCTTTGGGTTTGACTTAGCATTATACAAGGGGTTTAGTAACCATATAAACTATATATATTTAAAACGTATATCTGCTAGGTGTCAAACAAAAGAGCAAATAATCCCTGTAACTTGTATATGACTGTGTTGCCGACACACGAGGTACGCATTGTTAGGCTTTTCGCATGCATTGGATGAATCACTATATTTTCGCTATTAATTTTAATTATAAGGAAAATAACATAGACATAAGCGGTGTTATAAAATTATATTCTCACGATTTCACGTGAGGATTCCTCGGAAAAAGCCTTATTTTTGCGTAATTATTTACTACAGATTTATATATACTATATATTTGCTATAAAACTGTTTCTTAAGTAAGGGAATAACTTAATATCAGAAATATTAAACACAAATTGGACTCAATGAAGGCGGAACTCGTGGAATTGTGTCTCTTGTATAAAATTACCAACACATAGTTGCTACACAAGGATAGAATTTGATAACAAGTTTTAGACCGCTGATATGCGCAAGTCAGAAAGTCATATTGTTATTTATCAATGAAAGGGAAATAAACAACAATTCTTTAAAAAGCTACACAAGAACCATGTCAGTTGCGTAAATTTCTAACCGTATCTAAATTTGTCGTGAAACGTATTGCTTGTAACGTACGTAAAATGTAAAAGCGAGATCTACAAAGAGGATAATATTGTTCTGACTTCTGCTATCAACAAAAGCCTTTAACAGTCTACAGTCGGACAGAGGACCCCCCTTAACATGGAGGTTTTGGTTTGCAATACTACGCAGGAAAAACGGATTGGTGGGTATAGGGTTTGTTTCAAATTTTCCTCTTATATGTAGTGATGTTGTTTTACGCAGTTTGCTCTCTCTTCTCTTCTTCTTCTCTTATCACTTCTTACACTTACGGGACGAATAGAGGTGGAACTACTATTTTCTATGCTTGGAAAATGGAGTTCTACTATATCAATTAATGACTTTAGTTTTTAGATATTAAGTTTTGAAGCAAAAATTATATAATTTACAGTATTCAAATTTTCAGTAAATAACATCTGACTGACTCGGTGGCGTAGTGGTAGCGTATGTGACTGCTGTGCTTGAGATCTCGGAGTCGATTCCCGGGTCGGACTAAATGTTTGTATGTTATGCAAATATTTGTTTCGGAGTTTTGGTGTTTCCTATGTATAATATGTATGTATATGTCTTATATCAGTTATCAAGTACCCATAACACAAGCTCTGCTTAGCTTGGGACTAGATGGCGTTGTGTGTTAAATGTCCGGAATATTTATTTATTTATCCGTCACGATTGCGACTGATTTCGATGTGTAGTGGTAAAAATAAAGTGTCTGATTCTACAACGAAACTAAGCAAAAGTTAAGAGTAGTTACAGAAGGTGCAATTATTAATGTAATAAGCGGGAAGGCGATCTGCATAACAAGCGGAACAAAGGAATCAGTGAGTGGTATCTCATCAGGCTCGTTACCTGCCATTACCCGCAGCGGTCGGCAGTCGACCCGTTTCGAACTACCCACAGAAAGCCGAACTCTCGCAAGAGTAGGATCGCAATATCGACTTCAGTGTCGGGATAATGTTAACTGAATACTTTTCGTTACTCATTTTAGTTGTAGTGGTGGATTAAGAATATAGAAAGTGTTGAAAGAGCAGAATCAAAACAAAAAAAGAATCAAAGTTTGAAACAAACCCGACCGAGTATTAGAGGTTGTTGAGGACTTATGTTTTTTTAATTGCTCAATGCTCTGATTGTCGTAATTAGGGGATTTATTACTCATCCCTAGGTGTCAAGAGATATTGAGAGAATGGGAAAACTGTGAAGACTTCATAAACAGTTTCATCAGTTTGATGTAAAACGCTATGACAATAATCAAAAAGTAATTCCACATGCTTGTTTGAAATTTTAGAAGTAACCCCGATCAGTTTTTCTGGTCAGAATTACTATTTCTGGGATTCCATTATAAGTTTAATGGATGCTCAGAAGTTTAAGTTGTTTTATGTAATTATTAATTAATTAATTAAATATATGTCTTAGGTATTTCAAATGCTAAATGTTGAACTACAATCTTAACTCTTCTGACAATACCAAAATATTGATGTTTATTTTACAGTTCAAATCCGAAACTATATCTTTAAATACATATAAGCATTATAAAAAAAAATATGTGCCGCTTATGATTTGCTTACATTTACAGACTAAGTATATTATTTGCAAACATATTTTTGTAAGTGATTTGGCTAGCAACAAGTATCGCAATAGTACCGGTGATTTTCTAAACCATTCGACGAGAGTGTAACAAATGGGAATAGTCGGAATTATTAGAAGAATCGGCAAGTTGTCGAGGTACTTTAGTGAGAGCTGCCAATATTGAACAGTTATGAATACGCTTGAGAGGCACCCACGCGTCAGTATAGACGACGCGACAAATCGCCAAGGTTGACTTCAATGATACGGCGCGCGCCGGATTTTTCAGTGAAATAGTTTCATCGGGCGGTTTTGGCGGCGGCGGTGACGGCAACGTCTGCGCCGTCGCCGGTCGATGCCCCCGCGACCACGCGATTTGGCTCAACTCGACGTAACTACAAATGAAACGTCGTCGTTACCAATACGGTCGCTTCGCGATTCTTTTCTGCGCTACAAACCACCTATGTTAGTTCAACGATAATCGTAATATCTACTTTCGATGTAGTCTTCTATGATCGCGTCACCGAGTTCGAAGTGGACCGATTTACTCGGTGGGATTACCCGAGTAAATTGGTCCTTACAAAAATTAATCTAAACTTGGCATTCCTAAATATATCACAATCATTTATAAAAACAGTTTCGCCGATAACAGTAACATAGACTCCACGCCTCACAGTGAATTAGCAAAATGAACTCTAATCTGTACCGCGTTACCGATGCCAAAAGGCAAGTAGGCGTATGACGGCTCATGCCAAACATTCGATGAGACGAAACGAGACAATTCTCGACGGTGTGTATAAAGAAATTATGAGTATATTTATAGTTCTAGAAAACTAAAAACGGACCGGTGACAAGCATGACTAATGTAAGCACCCGTCTGCATACTGAATGTTTAATATCGATATAAATTAGAGGCAACTCGACGCTCGCACTATTGTTGAGCACGGCTAGCGGGTTGGATGCACAAGCCATAGTGCAGCCTTTGACGGCTAGCTGCATCCCACTCGCGCCCGCAACTTATCAATGAAATGCCTGCGCAGTCGTCGAAGCAACGGTGCCTCGCGTTTCTTCTTCTGACGTAACAAAATGGCGGACAACATATATACGTAGGTACTAAACTATTTTAGAAAATTGTTGCCAATTTGCTGTAAGAGTTACAAATGGTTACGAAATACTCGATTAAATAAACATAATTCCTAAGAAACGCTGAATATGAACTATCATGACTTCGAAATTACGTTTTTAACAACAGTTACAACACAATAGATATTTAAGAATTGATTGAATAGGTACGTACCTAATAATATAGCTCTTGTTGACATTATATTTATATAAAAGTATTAATAACTCTCAAATCTTTAAATTAGAATGTCTTTTACAATACAAAGTATTTTACATTTCGCTAATAATAGCGAATATGGAAAATTACGAAACTATACAAAAACATTTTTTCTTTCGTTCCTACTAGCGCCATCTATATGCGGTCATCGAAGTTTATTGTTAATTCGTTTAGGAGTAACATGTAACATTATATAAGTGCACATAGATCCCGCGAGATGGCAGAGTCATCGGCTCTTGTAAAATCGCAAACTATTACACGTACTACGTAATATAGAAGGCTGTCCCTAGATGGCGCTTTAAGCATTTTTTTAAACCCGAACAAATCTAACGAATATCTTAGATGTTTCAGTTCACAATTATATTTTACAAGTTTTTATAAATGTCATAATGACAAAATCACAAGACACTTACCTGGCCGTGTGGAAGGATGAATGTTCTGATGAGCCAGCGGCGCCAAAAGACACGCCGACAGCAAGACCTTCAGGTATATTGTGCACAGTGATCGCAACCACTAGAAGCATAATTCGCTTCCATTGCGATTGCCGTGCTTCCAATTGTTTCACAATACCATCACGACGATCTCCTTCGCCGTTTTCACCAACTTTCTGAAATTAAATCATATAACTTATTAGTCATATATTATTATGCCTGTTTACGGAAATTCTAAAAAAATTACTAAGAAAGTTTCTCGAAGGTTTAGAACGAGTGAAATTATTGGTTTTATACACACATTTATTATGCAATTCATTCATTTTCGGAATAAATAAATAAGAGTGATTACAAGGAAATAAAATATTACGATTACAGTGCAGTCAGAACACAATAATATGTAATAATTTAAATAAATATTTGATACTATTATTTTCATGTATCTGGGCCTACCAAAGTGACGCTACTCTGCCTGATGGAAAACATAAGAGGAATCCAAGAGTGGTGGTCACCATACTCATTGCTAATGCAGACAATCAATGAAATCAATCATTATTAATATTAATATTATTACCGTGGGAGAGCCACGTTCGGCATGAATGGGCCGGCTCGACCAGAGTGATACCACGGCCTCACAGAAAACCGGTGTGAAACAGCGCTTACGCTGTGTTTCATCGAGTGAGTGAGGATACCGGAGGCCCATACCCCAATCCAACGCCCCCTATCCCCCTCACCATCCCCTTTCCCCCCAGGCCGCCATAGTGTGGGTCACCATACTGCATTGTTCTTTTTCGCATTGAGGATGGTGACCACCACTCTTGGATTTTGCTCATGCTTTCCAACAGGCAGGGCAGAGTCATTTTGGCAGCTTAAATATATAAAAAAAAAACAACAACCCATAATGTCCTCTACTGCTGGGCTCAGGTCTCCTTTCAGGAGAGGGTTAAGGCCATACGTCCCCACGCTGGCCAAGTGCGGGTTGGGGACTGGCAAAACTACGTTGAGGCTACGTAATCTTCCCGTTGGATGTTTTAAAGCCGCACAAAGGCTCCAACTAAGCTTCACGACTGCTATCATATGATAACGACCGGGACCGACCGCTTAACGTGAGCTCCGAATCACGGAGACGGTCATGGTAACATGCCACCAGCGGTCACTCATCTAAATACTGACCGCGCCGTCGTTGCTTACCCTCGGTGATTGTTTTTAATCACCGAGTGCAACTGGGCTATGAGCGCCTCTGCAATGCAACGATACATTATGGTGACCTACACCATGGCAGCCTAGTGATGCTTCTGTATCATTGGGCAATATATTTTGATATAGTGATGCTGACTGGATGTAAAAATGATATATTAAAATGGTATTTAGTACTAAATAACCGTACTAGTACGGCCTTAACCCTTTCCTGAGAGAGAAGACCCGACAGCCGCGGGACATTATGTTGATAATACAAGGAACCATTTTGGGAAGTTGTCTTGAATGCATGTTATGTGTAGTCATTCTGGACTTTCTTAACACTAAAGATTGACGCGTGTTACTTTACGTATACTTTGGTTGATAAAAGAAAAGTACTATTTATTATAAGGTAAAAATGGGTGAATTGAAATAATGTTTTAAAAGGAGAATATTGATAAGTGAAGATAGTAGAGCAAGACTAACCAGTAAGCATTGACTTAAATTCTACAAATAACAGTGATAAACTAATAAAATATCTGCAGTTGTGGGGTTCGGCTGTAGTGTGATGTATTTACAAGTTATTGCAGTGTATGTGTGTATCGCTTACATCGCGATACTAATAAATAATACTTATGTGTGTACCGCTTGTTATGCAGTTTTAAACGGATGTTGATAGATAGTTTGCTATGCTATAATTATGATAACAAAATAACTATGCCTTGTTACACAAATAACAGCTTATTAATTATTTTCCGTGGCACTTTTACCGAATATTCGTTTTTACTTTTAGCTTTCTTAAAATAGCATATCTTAAGAATTAGTAGGCTTGATCACAAACGTTTTTTAACTTTAAGTAACAGTTTTGTGTTATTTTCAACTCTAAGACCGTTAGTTTAAAGTTGAAAATAACATTAAGCAACGGCCTTTGGCAGATGGGGAGGGGGATGGCGGGAGGAGTTGGTGTATAGGCTTCCGGTATTTTCACTCACTCGGTGAAACACAGTGCAAGCGCTGTTTCACACCGGTTTTCTATAAGACCGTGGTATCACTCCGTTCGAACCGGCCCATTCGTGCCGCAGCGTGGCTCTCCCACGGTAAAATATAAATAACGTTTATGAATAAGATTGTAGCATTTTAGATTTTAGATAATAGACTACTTCACCTCGCGTCTTTGGTAACATTAATCTTAAATATAAGCTCTGGTATTTGTGGACGCTTATCCAGAACTTGTAATTTAAACTCTGTTCTATGCATTATTGAAATAAATATTGAAAACATGATATTATTAACATTTATTATATTTGCCTATCTTTAAAACTGACATCGTTTTAAAGGTAGGCAAATCTTTTTGTTGATAGAACAATATTTATTTCGATTCAGCAAACTAATTCAAAAAATTTAAGCCCGTATTGCGAAAAAAAATTACGTACGTTGATTTTTATATTGAAATCATCGAATAATGTGAATTAAAACATAAAATGAAATTAGTTTAGCGAATCTGCATTTCATGTTAAAATACTTTGGTATATACGATTTCTATATTTATCGGCAATTTTTAGAATCATTTTCCTTCCTCATTTTGTTTTTCTTTTTACACATGTTACGTTTATGCTAGTATATTCAATATTTTTTGCCAAAATTACTAACTTAATTCAGTTACTAGTTACCATACCATAAATACCATAAAGTTTGTGACCATAATTGGAATTTCGTCTTAAAGAAATTGGCCATTATGCATAGTCAGTCCTTATTTCTCTACGACATTCTATACTGATAGCATTTATAGTATAAACACAAATAAGGAGTCTCAAATATAGATTTAATGCCTAAAACAATACGTGTTTCTGAAATCACCTACTTTTTTTCTAATCATATTGTCTAATTGTGCACGCGAGATTGCTATATCGACAAATTTATACATATATACACGAGAAACTGCTGTATTAAGCTAATCTAACGAAATGCTCTCCATTCTAGCGACTGTCAAATGACCGTCATTTCAATATTTTATTTTAAAATTCTAATATGATATTGTCTTCACTTCATCATTTTAAAAATATTGCCATTAGCACTACAGAGATATCTAACCCACACAACGCTCTAACCGTTTTTTATATCCATATCATCAATAAATGACTAACATATCTATATTTACACATAAGTTTCCACATCAAAAAAAGACAAATAAAATTATTTCATAGTGCATAGGGTTCACCTTCAAATTGGTAGTGCACACAAACACAAGCACATTTAAATTCAATATTTACAATAAAACAAGTTTTAAATAATAAACAGATATTAACCAGAGAGTGGTGTGAGTGACCCCTACGCCGTTGTGCAGTGTGCTGGTTATTAATACAGTCTGCAAAATCGGCTGGCTGCTGTGGATCCATTGTCACAATACTTGTTTGATTTGACGGTCGCCTATTTAACGCAGTCATCATTTCCAGGTCTTCTAACTTCTCCTTAGAATCCTTATTTTTTGTCATTGCTGTAATTTACAAAATAGAAACAATTAGTTTGTAAAACGGTGAAAGATATTTATCATTTGTATAATACGTTAAACGTAATGTACCTTACATTACGTTGATGTTATTCAGATTACTTTTATTTACTCATAATAATTATTGTACTTGTGTGTTTAGCACATTTGTACATATACAAGTAATTAAGTTATTTTATTACATTGTAGTTGGAGTTTTAATTTATCTTACAATACAATAAAATGACTAAACCTATTTAAGACAATAACAGCAGCCTCTGTTTCGAGGGATCATTAATAAATTAAGTAGCTAAGACTTTTAGATAAGACAAAACTATCAAAGCAAAGATGCTTAAGGTATCTTCTCTAGAGAATCATATAATTATGGCAATACATAGTCGTTACCTATAACATTTCCTTATACACACACACCTTGTAGTGTGTAGAGAACGAAACAAGTACATATTTTTTTTTTTAATTTACATATTATACTTGTTTTACCTGTTGATATTTTATGTAAAAGGCCCAATATCATCTGTCTCCTTGTTTTGTATTTTATATATTTTACTCAACGGATTGTTTTTTTTCTTTTATGTGTGTGCATTATGAATATTATAGAATTGACTGGTATGTATATGGCAACATTCGAGTGTGACTACCACAATACTGATTTAAAACATGTATTAAAAATCCTGTTATTTATTTGTGTTGTAGGTTAGATATCTAGATTATGTTAAAATTTATCAAACATTGGTGCTAATTCTGTTGTTTAAAAACTCACAAACCTAAAAAATATAAAACACATTTTTTGTCCTGATAAATAACGATCTGAACATCAAAGATCAAAGATATGCGAACTAGATTGAAGTTATTTGAATACATACTTAAAATAAAAAAATAGTAGTTTTGGAAATGTTTTTATTTAAATAGGAGAATAGAAGATAATTTTAGGGAAATTTAAGTTTAATGACAAAACAGAATTAGCACCATTAGATTAAATATAAGTCATATTCTTATACACTGCAAATGTGTAGCTATGTATTTACTTCCTTTAATAAATTTTATTGAATGGCTTGAAATATATGGACAACATCCAGATCATGATAAAAGATAATGTTTGTCATTGATTTCTGTTATAAATTATTTGGTGATCACTGTCCCAAGGATATAAAAAATTGTATTTAATAGTTCGAACATTAATATATTCTGCACAAATAGCTTGAAAATTTTCTTATTTTTTCCAGGTACCTAAATGTATGCCTTGCTGTTTAAAGTTAAAATCGACAATTCTGTAAATATATATACCTATCTAAAGTTTATTGAAAGAAATTAAATTCTACAGCACATTACAATTACCATGCAGTAACGGTACACACTTTTTAAGTATACTATAATGTTATTGCTGCAAGCTAGTAATCATAATGCCTTGTAACTATATAATCTAAAATTGTTAATTTGCTTCCTCAATAAGATATGCATTGATTAAAATTAGTGTTTCAAAATTGAAGATTATATCGACTAAAACCCTCATATCTATATCAATCATCTTATCTCTCATATATTCAATAGTCAATTTTCAATTTGATAAAATTGAATTCTTAAGCAAGACTTAAGTCTAGCAGTGGACTATTGGAGGCTTTTGATGATGAAATGACGATTTCGATAGAAACTGAAAACCAACACCAGACCAGAGGTTATAAACGCTAAACCTCAAACAATGTCCCCACAGGCAGACACTGTGTATTATGATTTATAAATATAAGCAGAGTAGTAAGATTTATTGTAGTCAGCACAGAGCACATAAATTTCATTTCAAATCAACAGTGCTTTCATTATTCTACTTCAATATTAATTGAATTGATAAAACAAAGTGAATATCTTAGAAATTCTTGTTTATAATATATTTATGCAGTATCTGTGCAACCATTTGTTACTTTAAATATGTATTTATTATATCTGTGTTCCTAGAAAGAATGTATATATATTGCTGAGATGTATATGCTTTATTACAATCAATACAATAATAGGTAACTAAAAAGTAATGTTTTACAACATTTCTAAATTGAATTTCTAATCACTATGTAGTTTTTATTGCATTATTTTAATTTATGCATAGTCTGATAAGATGCCTTTTCGTCAAACAAGTTTGCTATTAGTATATTTGAAACTTTATTGTATTCATTTTATCATTATAATAGAGAAAAATGTTTTATCAGTTGTTGTTTACTATCAGTCTTCATTGATTAAAATTATAAACAGATAGATGTAAAAATAATTTAAAAAAAATGTTATGTAGACTTACTCATCATCATGTTGGTGGAGTTGAGTCCCAAATAGTCCAAAAACTTGTCAGTACCATAAACAAACACTGCACCAAACAAGAATCCACATGCAACTGGTATAAAAGCAAATTGTCCTTCTGATCCATATGTGGTAGATGCTTTACACATATTTATAGCTGGTTCTAAAAGGGACCAGTACGAAGCCGCCGTCATCACTCCCGCGGCAAAGCCTAATGACACGTCAAGAACTTTTCTCTATAACAAAAAGAAACAAGGTTTATAACATAATATCACTACGAAAATCACTAAAATGTTACCGCCATTGAAAGAAAAATGCTTAATATGTTCCCCATGATAACTTACATGTTTTCCTCTGATAAAAAATACACAACCGGCTCCAGCAGCAGTTAATCCCCACGTCAGAAGAGTCCCTAAAAGTGCCTGTGTTACAGCACCGTATCCCTCAATCATTTTTATTTATTTTATTTTTTCTAAGTAAACAATACCAACTTAAGTACTTTTTATCACATACACATTTTATGTGTGCAAAGTTCTCTGAACCTGCTCGAACTAAACCATCATATTATGGACGAGAATCACGACTTATTCTTTTTATACATTCCACATGTTTTTATCGTAGTTGTGACCTTGTCATCAGTCAGATATTGCACAGATACAAAATATGTCACAAAAGTATATTATTATTGCCATTCATAAATAAAAATCACCAGAACAAATAATAACTCGAATTACGTATTCCATTGTAAAATGAGTAATTAAACTATTATTCACATATTGCTCTACGAAGAAGACACTCACCAATTTATGAAACTATTTTGGATTCTTCTTTCATGAAACTATTTTGAATTGACGACAAATTTTGACACAAACCTCCTTTGTGAAAAGCACTAGCTACCAATGTTTTTTTTAATGTTTAAAGACTATCTGCCACTCTTTTGTTTGCAACAATGGACGCAGTGCCGTCTTTACCATAAAGGCACACAGGGCCAGTGTTCAGGGCCTCCATTCTCAAGAGGGCCTCGAGGAAATGAAAATTTCAGAGATATGTTCTCATTAAAAATTGTGGGGCACATTACTTTTTTTTCCAAAAAAAGTATACAGTTCAATGTGAGGTAATCGATATTAATATTAAACTTTCAGTTCTTGTATTTTTTCAAGATTAAAATACGTAAGGGTGAAAGGCGAGAAAGAGGGTGAAAGAGGTACAACTCTAAAGAGTTGTACCTCTTTCACCCTCTTTACCATCGCTAAATCGTAAATCTATGTAAGTAAGTATTTACACTAAGTTGCCCGCTAAACAGTTCGCAGATATTGAGCTTGAAATCAATAAAGGACTGCCTAGAGGAGCTGATGAGAAAACATTCTAAAAAGCAGTTTGATGATTCAGGACCCGTGTTCCAAGACAGCGACCTCGAAAAACATGACTCACAAAGTGAAAGAGAGGAAAGAGTGTACTCCGACACTAAACTCGAAATCAACTAGATTGACGGCGAAGCGCGTCAATGTTACTCCTTTGGGACCCAGGGGAACTCCTTTGGGGTTTCATTTTCACAGGGTGCGGCGTAGATGAAATAAAGAAGATAGCACAGGGGGATCACGTTGATCTAAAGCAAATTATCACTTATAACACAGGGTGATGCCTAAACAGCTTGGTATACGCGCTATTGCTAAAGCTTACTGGGCACAGTGAGATAACTTGATTCTACTGAACGGAAATATTTTACTGAAAATACGAGAAGACCAACGGAAGAAAGTTCGACCTGCAGATAATTGTGCCATGAGCTAAGGTGCCGGACGTTCTGAGTTAAGGTGATGGCTTCGTTGTTCGCAAGATGTACAAGATTTGTGGCGTAAATGTACTGCTCATACTGCTGTAAAAGTTCCACAGATACGAAACCAACGAAACCAGCAACTGTAAGAGTCGGCGCATCATGGAAACGAATCGCAATTATCGTCGTGAGCGTGAAGGTGCACTAGTTTAACTACATAACCTGACCCACTGGAAAGCGAAGTTCCCTAAATTAAAGACCAAGTTGGAGGGTCCGTACAAGATGGTTAAATGAGTGTATGAAGTGACCTACAGAATTTAGCGACGACCAAGAGGGGAATAAAGTAGTGCATATCAACCGCCTGGCCAGATATCGTACCCGCAATAGTGAGGCTCGGAACCAGCACCCTATATAAAGGAGTTGGTGTTACGAAAAAATAACATTCCAGAAAAAGACTCGTCTATCGGTAGAGCTGTAAAAGTTCTACTCGGTTTTTTGAAGCACAGAATAATGAATCTCACGTGAATACACATAGCATCATCATCATCTCATATAGCAGAAAAAGTTGGTGTAATTCGCATTCTTTGCTTCCCAAACGGGCCCCCAAATTCTTGTAAGCCCAGGCTCCCAGATTACTTTAGGACGGCCCTGAATGGACGTCTTGCGGAAAACTTTTCGTGCTATGATTTTCTATGATTATAAACGAGAGTTAAGCTGCAAGGAATCCCAAGAGGATTTCCAAGCTGCTTTTGGGCAGTCTGCTCCTACATTAGTAACAATTACTTATTGGTTTCGTGTATTTAAACGTGGTCGAGAGAATTTTTTTATGGTATTGGGGGCAATCAAGCACACGCCTTGCTTTATGATAAGCGATTACTGCCGCCCATGGATACTCGTAGCACCAGAGGCGTCACAAATGCGTTGCCGGCCTTGGGGGATGGAGAGGGGGATGAGGGGAAGGGTTGGATTATGGGCCTCCGGTATCTTCACCCACTCAGTGAAACATAGCTCGGGTGCTGTTTCACACCGGTTTTCTGTGAGGCCGTGGTATGACTCCGGTCGAGCCGGCTCATGCATGCCGAAGCGTGCCTCTACCACGTAAGTTAAACGAACTTAAACGATTACCCCAGACCTGGCCGACTACCAACTGCAGTAACTCATGAAAACTCCATCAAGAGATACAGGCTGAACTAAACTTTGGATCACAGACAGTTTTCACTATCCTACATGAAAAGAAACCTTAAAGTTAGGAAGCTAGCTTCGCGATAGATACCTTATGCTCTCACCGCTGAACTAAAATGCCGTCGTGTCGATTGGTGCAAATTTATATTATAAAAGTTCAAAGGAGGAACTTCGCAAAACATATCCTACATTATATTATAACCTTATAATTTAATAGTCAAGTAAATAGTTGGTTTCCATTAAATAATATTGATATCTTGGAGCATTCTGCTTGTCAGCTTCCAGCGCTACTTAGAAATATTGTTAATGACGTATGTACTCTTTTTATACAATGGCACATCCGGCGTAAAAAATCTTTAATGTCACACTGTATTATTAAATATTAATTGTATGTTGATAACCATTAGAATAATTTTGATAAACAATGTTTAGTATTATCTGATAAGTTTAAGAATTTAGTACTGAGTATGATTGATAATGTCAGATGATATAACTGGCTCCGGTTGGAGTAATGCGGAGACATTAATATTTTAGCCGTTCTACTTGATGTGCATTGGAGAATATTTTAAGTTTGTGGTAATATAATTTGATGCAGTGCCGCCATCTTGACTACGCGCGTTACAATATATAGCTATGATCTTCTTACGAAACAGCAATCCACGCAATGGGTGTCTTGAAGAGGACAATTTGCCCAAAATAGTAGTTCGCGGTCGGAGTGGTAATAAAAAAATTAAAGAGTTTTTTTTGACGCTGTGGATCAGTAGCTGTGATTCGGCTAGAAGACCGTCGACTAGTGAATGGTATAGCAAATTTTGTCTGCCTCAAGCTTTCAGGGATTCGGATAGCGAGCGCCCAAGGAGCGGCGCCCGTGGCATTCTATTACGAACGACGGCACGATGATAACGCGCTGCTGCTAGAACTATGGACTATTTAACAACTTCAGGGGTACAAATATTACCCCATCCTATGCACAGCCTTGATTTAGCTCCATGCGATTTTGTTTATTTCCCACGGTGAAAAAATGCTTCGTGGGCGAATATTTTACATTGCAGACGAGGCCGTCGAAGAATTTCGGCGGCTATTTTTCAACCTCCCACATGATAGGTTTTTTAAATATTTCGAAAACTGATAAAACACCCAAATGCATAATAGCATTGGGATTGGAGGGGGAAGTTTTGAAAAACTGTCAAAAACTTTTTAATATTCTAATTATTTTTGATTTTACTAATTGTTTTTGAAACTGCCCACGTATGAATAATTGATAGCACCTGAATATAAATGACCACCAATACCCTAAGCCAATAGGTACCTCAAAATCTACAAGGGTGTATTCATAGAGTGCTCCTCTACAAAGAATGAGGGGAAAGGGAAAGTTCAGCTCCGGTTCCCTAACTCAATTAGTGAAAAGCAACAAAAAATATTCCTCACAACTGTTTCCTTTGAAGTTAAGGTATCATTCTGATTGGAGTGAACTACGGCTGACCAAAATGTGAAGTATGGCACTCCCATGACCGATAGGTTTGACTACCACTTATCTATGTACAGCAGTATATGACATCAATCTATAAAGGCTTCTAAGAAAATACCAGGAATATCGTTCGTCCATATGGCACAGCATTATAATGTAAGTTCTGATGAATTTGCTTCCGGGTAATGTTATGTAGTTCGATCTAAGTATTTTTTTTTGACGCTTCATATGAATTATTATCTGCAATAAAATAACTAAAAAAATATAATAGAGAAAAAAACAAGCTTGGTTATGACAAAGAAAACCTATTGATTTAGTCGAATGACGTATCTGCCTAATTACGTCTACGTTCAGTCTACCAATACACCTAAATAATATTGTTAGTTTGCTAAGCTAATCATTGTTAAGAATGAGTACCTATATCAATTTCATATTTTTTTCGTTTGTTTCTATGTTTTTGGTAGGCGTTTCACCGTGAAAATTTAAATCATCCAGTAATAGTGGCACTTTATTTACGTACTAGCTGACCCAACAAATTTCGTACCACCATATTCATTTTTGTGCAAATTTTCTGAATGACCGAAAAACTTACTTAAGTAAGCCCATGTTAACTTCACGCAGGGCCGCGGTGTATACAACTAAGCGGACTAAGAAAATAAAACACCTCTTCTTTTCTATAATTTTTATACAAACCTTGTCCTGACAATAAAAAAATACATAAAAAAGAATTATCCAATTTAGCGCAGTCGATCGAAAGTCGATTTTTTTTTATTCATTTTAATATATATATTTAAATAAATATCAAAAATATTATGTTTATATAGATATCTTCTGACTGAAAAATAAACTCGACCGACTGATTCGCTAACTGATCGAAAAGTGCACAGCTCAAATTTTGCTCAAAATGCTCTTTAGGTGACGTACCTTTATGTGCACTAAGATACGATTTTAATCATTCCATCCCTAAGGGTGCAAGTTTTACACGCCTGCGAAAGAAGGAAGGATTATGTTTATCGAGTGTATGTATGTATGTATATTTCTATAGCACGCCATAGAACCTAATCCTAAACGGTTTGTCGTATTTTTATATGAGTGGTGTCAATAGATTCGTCTTAGTCGTGAGAGTGACACTGGGTACATAAAAATTAAAAAAAAAAGAAAGTTAAGGATTTTTGGAGCCAAAAAAGTAATCTTCAAAAAAAGTGTTTTCAAAATACATTGAATGTGGTATCAAAGTATACAATTTTTAACGGTGATTATAAATGATACGAATGTTTTATATATGATATTGACGCAGTCATAATAATCATTACTTGTTAGGATTAGCGTTGTGAAACTCACAGTCAATACTCTTTGTTATATAAAAAAACTAAGCAGGTAACATTTTTTTTTCTTTGCTCTTAGTATCGCAAGAATAGTGGAGATCACTTATTTAGAAATCACTTCTGGATGGAGGCATCTCCTCCTCCTCCTTCGAATAACAGCCTCACTAAAATGTGTTAAACAGTTTAGCAGTTACAATTAACTATTTTTCAAATCCATATGAAGCCGGGGAGGATGCTCAGTGCAATAATAAAGACCTGCACATTGACCGAGGATAAAGAACCAGTAAGTTGTAATTGGAAAATAAAGATATTATTTCTGTTAAAATGTTATAAATGAACTACTATTGTTTTGTTTCGCTTTAACGCTGTGGGGCTTCCCTCGACAAATTTTATGAAATATTCCGGTTCAGTGAGTAAAAAGGGTTTTGATTTACCTATGGACTGTAAGTCTTTAGTAAATTTTTAGCTTACATCAGAACTTTACTTTTCTAATATTAAGGTACAGAAACTTAAATATATAATGTAATGATAAAACTTGATTGATAGATAGACTCAAACACAGACACGGCTAAACTGCAGAACCGATTTGAATGAATTTCGATACACAATTATATAAGATCTTTATGAAGGACAGAGGCGACAAACACGCGGGCGTAGCCGCGGTAAAAGCCAGCTGAGTATTAAACGTTAAAAAGGTCATTAAACTATAAATTATAAACATTTAATGAGTAGAATGACAACCAACAGGTATTTTTTATTGATTTCATAACACACCAACAATTTTAAAAATTCCGTTGAGCAAATTTTTTCATACGGTTTTCCTTATATCTAGATAGGTTATTTTTTATAGTTACTACTCGTGCGCGATAACTTGAGACCCGCGTGGAATTCGTCACCCCTCCCTTCATACCCGCGCACCTACCCTATGACGCCCGCAGTGTACAGGTGGCACCGCATTTTTTTGTCGTGACGTCACCGCACTCAGGTCTCAACTTATCGCGCACGGGTAGTACATTACTACGTACTAAATTTGTAAGAGGTTATTAACACATTTAAGAAATAAACTATTATTTTTACCGATACACATATATCAATATTTAAGGACAAGCTAGAATGGTCAAAGCCAAGTCATATTTATAACTACTTCTCGTATCTCGGGTTGCTAAATTTTTCGAGATCTTGACGTGGTCATAAACTTGAAATGTTAATGACGCCTATGCCATTCCGTAACCTGCTCAGAGAGTCCGGTAAGCGGTAACAAAGGAGCTACTTACTACTACTTCCTGCTCCAGGGGACTCCCAGATAAAATTTCTTGTTTTATTGAACATCTCAATTTTTTTGTGTAATCTTATAGTGTAGTGTAAGGATGGCATTATTTTCGATAAAGAGATTTATGAGTTACATCTGTAGAGATACTTCTTCAACGATTTTAATTGATCTTTTGGCAAAAGAAAATATAATTTTTACAAGAATAATTTGACTGTTTTCTTACTTTATTTTATTTTTCATAAGGTAATTCCCGACTAGGAACATTCATTGTCACGGGGTGTTCCCCGTGGCAATGAATGTTTGTAAGGTTTTACAAACTTTAAATTGGAGGTCGTATGTCCGGAAATAGGTACCTACGGTCTGCTGTAGTGTTCGGTAAGTAAATGTTGTGGTCAGGATAGATAAATCTGACAGGGTATGTTTCAGATGAACTCGGAACGGGCTTAATTTCAACTCATAATCGCATTCAAGAAATATACACGGTAAAATAGAAATAAAGACGGGAAATACCTAGAATCACAACATGGCATAATTCTTAGCTCAAGTTGTTTGGAACCTAATATTTACTGCTTTAAATGAATTACTTAGTATAGCCTGTGCAAGTCAATTACTTTGGTAAATAAAAATGTGGAACCTATTACGAATTATATTATACCTATTATTAGTATGGAAAGGAAAAGTATAAAAATAAGATTTCAATATCATAAACAAAAAGAGGATGTCTTCACATGAAGACCATGTTTCGTTTCGTAATATCGGTATAATATGTAAAGCAAGAACTTTGTACCCCGTGACTGCCTCGGTGGCATAGTGGTAGCGTATACGACTGCTGTGCTTGAAGTCTCGGGTTCGATCCGGTGTCGGACCAAATGTTTGTATGATCTGCAAATATTTGTTTCGGAATTTGGGCGTTTTCTATGTATAATATGTATGCATTTACAAAAAAAAAGTATATATGTATTTATATCAGTTGTTTGGTTCCCATAACGCAAGCTCTGCTTAACTTGGGACTAGACGGCGTTGTGTGAAATAAAAACTATCTAAAAACTCTCTTTTACGAAAATAATGTCAACGTATGAAATTTGGCACAGTTATAGTTAATAGGGAGGAGGATTACAGAAAACATATAAAAATTTACAAACAAATAAATAAATTATGGAATTTTGAGCACTATCTAGCCCTAGTGGTCACTTATAGCCGTACCTAATTTAATTAAACTGAAAAGAGTGAAGCATCTATGAATGACGATCCAATAAATATTGGTAGTTTATCATCCTATTTGATTTATCAAAAACTTGTTTTTGAACGCCTAATTTATTATTATTTTCGATTGGTTTTATTGCTTCGACATTCAGTTCGAAAAAACATATTTAAGCAGATTTAGGTACATATAATTGGAAAAAAAAATACTGGTTGGCATGTGTCTGGGAACATTACAATCACCTAACCCTTCCGCTGCTGGTGTCAACCAGGCGCGCGCGAAGCGCAGATCTGGCGGCCAGTTTAAGGAGAGTCCCCCTCCCGCGCTAAATACTGATGCAGTTTTTCAAATTTTTCTCGATAATTTAGGAACACCTCCTAAAATATATTTTATTTAAGATTTACTCAATTTCAAAGAGCGTTATCTACAATGACTTATTATGTAGGTGATAATAAACTGAAACAATGAGAGCAATGATTACATTATGAAGATTATGCTATCGGCATCTAAACCCTGTACATCTAGACGTGCAACGTTATTATAATATAAGGAAAATGTAAAAATAAACGAACGTTGATTTTTAAAACACGGTATAACAATTTTTTTATTAGCTTCACCTGTATGTTGATCTGTGTGTAACCCACATTTGTAAGCGTGTTTTTTTAGTTTTTTTTTTACTATATATCTTGGTGACATTAACCACGAACGTCATATAGGTATTGTAGTAGCACCATGATATTCTGTGTAAGTTTTAAGATAATTTTATACGAAAACCTTTTAATTTTAAATTATTATTTTTTCTATGAGAATTGAATGAAAGAAACATATTTCAAATAGCAGACTTTACAGTATCTACTAAATGTCCTTCTCTTCCGTTCTGGAAAGTCGGGGATGACTGTAGAACGAACCAACAATTAACTTCTTTTTTTATTTTATTTTTTATATGAGTGGCACGTGCACCGATTCGTAAAGGTGCTTTGTGTGAAGGGTATTGAACTGACCGCTATGAGGACCGTAACCTTGATTACTTTTGACCTCACATTCGATGTAGGTGGGTGGGGTATTATAAGTAAAATATGTTAATGGGACGTCATATCGTATCTTAGTGTTTTCATCGGGAGCAAACGTACAGGCCATCTATTTTTCAACCAATTCCAAATAAAGGGGGAGTCTTAGATGTGTTTTAGGGCTCCGTATCCACAGTAACATAAACAGAACCCTTAGTTTTGTAATTTCCATTCGTCCAAACATCCGTCTGTATTCACTATATCTCACAAACAATTTTATGTTTGTTATTTCAAAACTTGTTTAGTTATTAATATTTTTTTATTTGAACTTGTATTCTTCACATTTGGTTTCATTCATATTTGAATAAAGAATGTTATTCCTGTATCATCATCATCATCCGATATCAAGACCTTCACTGCTCCTCCTGAAGGTTATCCATAACTTTTACCTACCTACTTAACTGGTAACTTTTCCTTAACCGGTACTGTGCTGCCCTTTCCTCATTCAACGTCTTTTTGCGACCTACACCAGGTTGTGGGAGTGGGGCCTTGTAGGGGTCTACCCAAATTTCGTCTCCCATATTCTTATATGGAGGTGCAAAATTAATGGAAGTTAAAATATGAAAATAGGATTCAGAACTTCATTGCAATAGGGAACATGCATAAAATTTTTATTCGTCTCAAATATTTTTTCTACTTTCTTTATTCTCTTTACAATGTACTCAAAAGGTCTTTTTAATTAGTGATTATTTAAAACCAGAAAATATTAAATAAAAAGTGAAAATTAATGGACAAAAATTCAAACTTACAAAACTCGTCACTATTAGTTGAAACGAAATGTGACGTCGATTGTAACTTCATCGAAATTACAGGAGTCGAAATTAAAAATTACCTTAAAAATTACCTTGTTCCATGATTTTTGTAACATTTATAACTGTATAAAGTATAAAATAACTGAAACGCTGAATAGTAAATAAACACGAAATGACAATGAAGTCATTGGCTGTGTCGCCCAAAATGGCGGCGTTTGAATAGCTCAAATTTGTCAGTGTTTTAAACTTCACTTTGACAGTAAGTTTGAGCCTATTTATATTTATTTTTATGTTACAGAGACGTAAATGATCAGATTAAGTAATAAAAAAATATCCATATTCCCTATTCGTTGTGTTGCAGGTGCATTGAAGTCAGTAATATTTTTAAAAACGATAATCAATAAGTAAGCAATTACCGATTTAATCATTTTAATTAGGCACGTGCTAATGGCTATTGTTATGCAATTGTGTTCAATAATTTTAACTATCAATGGCTAAATATTGATTAACAATAGTTACCTGCAACAAATATTTATTTTTTCGTACGTACTTCTCAAAAATAAGTAAAGTATGTTAAATATCATAATTAATCAAAATAAAATACGCACGTACACAGATAAAATGAAGTGGCCATGTTAATGTGTGTTTACAAAGTTAAATTTGCGACAATTTCTTTCATATCTGTTAACCGACTTAGTAGTTAAGTTACATGACTCATTCTCGCAATAAACGCCGTTATAATGAGATAATATTCGTTTTAAAAACACGTGTACTTATCATTTGCGTCAGACTTTATACTTTATTTCTATTTGTTTTATCATATGAGATATCAGTCACGTCGTCTATACCGCGACGAACTCTGGCTAAAACACGGTTTACTTAGCATACGGCTTTTATTACTTTATGGTATCATTAAATATTCTACAACGAACGCTACTGCTTCACCTTAGTATAATAATATGTGCTCAGTAAATATATTTTACTTCAGGAAGTCTACTATCAAGTAATTAATTTTGAATCTAACTACCTTCGTATGGTAGATTGTGTTAGAACTATATACGTATACGTATATAGAATATATACTACTGTACATTATTCTTCAATGTTTTTTATATACCACGTCACATATTAATAGCCTTTAACAGTTCTCGTCAGAACGTAGATATCTCGTTAGACGGGAAATTTTTACCTACTAGGTATGCTACGCTATCCTAACAGACTGGTTTAGTGTTTATGCCAGATATTTCTTCCCTTTTCTTCAGTGATGTTGTCCTCTAGTTTACTTTTTTTATCGACCCTTAAGATACCCACTTGATAAATAGAGGGGGAATGACACGCGGGTAACATGAACATATAATATTAAATGAGAAAATTTCAAGGAATTCGAGGTCAATGTATTTATTCCCAAGTGTGTTCGGCACGAGAATGAAATGCACATTATTGACACTTATCAGTTGTCCAAAGCAGCGAAAGACACTATTCAGCTTTTAAGTAGTTATGCATATAATTACTTTTACCGGTACTGTAATTAGAACCAAATTTTACACGTTTATTAGCGTATAATTGCGACCTCGTCTCATTAATCGGCATTCTATAGATCACGGTAAGATTTGTTTACCGTTAGATTTTTCAAAGTAGACACAATTTTTATGAAAGTATAATTGGAGTTCATTTTACCTCTATACCAATATGAACAATAAGCCACTTATCTATTTGAAATTACTGCGGTTCGTTCCCTTAAAAGTAATTTTCCCTCCGACAGTCCGTTACATGACTTTATTTCATTTTATTTCTTTTATTTTTATTGTATACCAATGGAAACATTTAAGTGACAAGGAATTATTATTAGCTTAACCCAAAATTGAGTTTTCTTCCAGCAAACCTTAGAGTGAACAGAGGATAGTGGTGAATGTATGCCCTTTAGAATGACTTTGCCCTTTTATTCTTCACTACATAAATATGAGATAAAGGACATAATACTTTATTTATAATGAAACTATTTAGATATTTGTATAAATATCAACATACATTTGTATTTCTAAGTAGGTTTATCCGTGCTGTAACCTATAGTTTAAGCCACTATTATTATAATAATAAGCCTATACGACAATTTGTTTGACAGAGCGCATGAAAGTGGCCGAGAACTGACTTCATCTTAAATCATGGGAATACTCAAACCTGTTTGCAAATCATACTTTTTGCATATCGTACTTAACATTATTTGGCTTCATAGTTTCTTTTATAATTTTCGTTTAGGAAACATGTTTGTGTGATGACTGTGATCATTTCTTCTGTGTTTTTATTATTACACGAAAGTACAGAATCCATACTTATGTTACAAATGCGAAAGTCACATAAGATATATAGAGTGTCTGTCTGTAACGCTTTTACGGCAAAACCGCTGCACCGACTTCAATGAAATTTGACATGGAGATATTTTGATTCTTGAGGAAGGACGGAGACTACTATTTCCCGCTATAACCGACAAACACGCGGGTGGAGCCACGAGCAAAAGCTAGTCAGAAATATTTAAGTATGTTTATCAGCAGTCTGGTCAACAGTGGGTACAGGCTCTGCCTACCTTTTAAAAAGAAATTGTGTGAAATTTCTTAAACGTTGATATTTACAGGCTAAGTAGATTTAAGATAAATACAATGACGTACTGAACTGCTCTTGATGATTTCAAAAAGAATTACTTCGATAAGAAGTGTAGATAGATATTGATAAAAAACAGTATTTCGTAAACTGTTTTTCTTATAAGTTATTCAAAACGCGATGACTACCTATGATGTCATTAAAATGCATTCCGGGTTTTCATAATTTAGTTGAATTTTGAATGTCAATTTTCGACCTCGACTTACCTTTTCCTATTTAATCTTTTTTGTACTTCTATTAGGACCTAAAAACAGAAAATACCAGTAAAATTCCACAGTCTGCTTTGCACAAAAGTAAAAGAATAAAAATTAGGCTCTAGTGTGCAAACAGAAAAATAATGATAATAATCTACAATGCAGAACTTTAAAATGAACATGGTGACTTCGTAGCTTGCTAAACTTTAATCAATTTACGTACTGATGTAGTAAATATGATTTATAGGCCAGTATCTGTAGGTTGTATTCGTTGTAGGCAGGTTGTGGATTGACATGAGTGTTTTCTATCTTAAGTTGCTTGAGAATAGACATGTTAGTGCGGTAGGCCGTGCATGGTATGGTACTTTCAGCATGTGACGCCAACACCATATCTCAAAAGTTTCGATTCTCTGTCTATCTGCGGTTTTGGTTGTTCACGTCTCTGCACTGTACAGAGTAATGGAGTAGACGAGGCTGCGGACCAGGTGTTTTTTAGTTTCGTAGGCTATGTTACAGTCCCTCGGAATTTTGCTCAACTAGGTCATTGCAGATTTTGCCATGCCAATATGTCTCCGTAATTTAGGTTCGCTACTTCCTCTATCGGTGATTATCGAGCCAAGGTATTGAATTGGGTTACGGTTTCGTAGTCATGTAGGATATTGGTGCGTTGTATACTGCGAGCCGAACAATGATCATGAGTTACGATGCTAATGATCCTGTCCGCGACGCACTCCACCAAGCTACAGAACGAAACCCCTGGAGACAATTGGTTGCCGGAGTCAAACCGAGTCGCGATCCTCAGCAGTGAGTGAACGACTAAAGAAAGAGAGGGAGAGAAAGAGAGAGAGATCTATAGGTTTTTTCTTATCTACGTACATAACAAAATACATTACCACCTTATTTTTGTCCTTGTTAATGTAAATGACTTACAATTTCTCTGTCGACTAGTTTTATATGTCACCGAGAACGATGAACTTAATGAGAACATACAGTGCATGTAAGCCACTTAAAGGCTTGAATAGCGAAATGTGCATGCAAAGCCGTCGGCCACGGGCATTAGATTAACCACCACGCGCCGTCGGTGCAGAAATCGTTAGGCGGTGCTGTCGCGGTGTAGTATTATGTCCCGCATGCTCCACATTCGCCACAATTAGCGGGGAGGTACCTCCATTCCTCAAACAACTTACTATCTATATTATTGCTTACCTTCAAACGGCTCTGGTAAACAATGTGTACTGGTATAGATTTCTGCAATTAATTTTAGACAAGAATTAAATTATATTCCTAAGAAAAGGTAATTTCTAAATTATGATTTTTTTGACTAGGCAATACTAAGCACTAACAAGAATTAATATTTCGAGTATCGAAACTGACTGACTGCCTCGGTGGCGTAGTGGTAGCGTATGCGACTGCTGTGCTTTCAGGTCTAGGATTCGGTTCCCGAGTCGGACCAAATGTTTGTATGATCTGCAAATATTTGTTCTGGAGTATGGATTTTTCTATGTATAATATGTAGGTATGTATATATATTACAAAAAATGCATACATGCAGTCAATCTAGCTTTCATAGTACAAGCTCCGCTTAGAGTGAGGCTGGGTGGCGTTGTGTGGGATATGTTTGGAGTATTTATTACATGCCTTTGTTTGCGGCTCCGCCCGCGTATATATCGGTTATCGCAATAAAAAGTCAGGAATCAAAGTATCTCCATTCCAAATTACATTGAAATCGGTGCAGCGGCTTAAACGTGAAAGCGAGACAGACATAACGAGTTACTTTCGCATTTATAATATTAGTATGTATTATTTATTAGTAGATAAAATCAAAACCACAAAATTACAACTATCTCTTTCTAGAGTTAATCAGTAGGATTCCATCTGCTGTGAACTACATGATTAAAAGTAAATAAGCTTCAGTAGCGGTATTTCTATGTGTTTTTCTAACATGTTACGCCAAACTTTATTGGTACTCAAAACTACGCAACTGTTACAAATTCTCATAACGAGTGACGTGGTCTGCGTAGACGCAGTCACCGTTGCGTTAAACGAACAAAACATTCCGCTAGATCGTCATTATTCAAATTTTCGCTGTACTAGTTGCCCGCTTGTTCCGGCCTCTGCTTTTTGCCCTATTTCGTAAAGCTCTGAAATTACGATTAGTCTGGTCAAAATAAGATGCGGTCATCCGTGATAGATGGCCGTGTGAACGGTCCGTTATCTAAACACCTTTACCTTGTCAAAGACACAGATTCACAGTATTTTGAGGGTTTAAGCGAGCCGGAAGTGAACACTTTCAAATAATGTTGCTTTAACACAGTTAACAGTTCGAAAGTAGATTACTTTTTTCTTTACAATCACTGAAAGCTTTTAAAGATTAAAGGCTATTGACTTATAGACTTGTATACTTACACACGCTGTCATTACAATGGAAATAATAGTATGTACTTGTATTAAATATTACAAGTTTTACAGACCCTGGACTTGTGATTTTCGTTAAAATTAAATTCTAACTAAATAAGGGATTTCATACATATTTTTGCTTGTATTTCAAAATACATTATTTTATGCACTTGTGACTTTTGAGAGTCAGATATCGATTTACTGGAGTCATAAAATACTACGAGGTTGACAATTTTGCTTAATTAATAGAGACAATGCCGAGTAATACTTATTTAACTTTGTAATTCGAATACAATTTCTCATTTTTAGATGAGTACTTACCTAAGCTATTTCATATTTTATTGAAATGACGTGAATTTTCATTTCATTTAAAATTAAATACACAATTTCGTTGCCTTCTAGCTATAGAAGGGAACTAAATGTGTATTTAATTTGAAATGAAATGTAAATTAAAACACAGCTCCTAAGCTGTGAATATAAAAAGAATCGAGGACATTGATATCGAAGGTATACAGAAAAAAAATATTCAAAATTATAGTTAGTTTTTTTCTGTATTTTTATAAATAACTCCCGCATTAGGAATTTCAACCTGCGTCGCAGGGGACTTTACAAACATATATGAAACGGACACACATAATACCCAGACTCAGAACAACAATTTGTGGATCACACGAAGTGTTGTTTCGTGTGGGATTTGAAATCACAACACTTGGCGCAATAGAAAGCGGCGTGGCGACTGCTTAAGCTACTATACTAACCGTACAGTAAGTAGACGCTAAAAACGGGTAGTTTAAGTGTAATAAACGATAGTTCCTTCAAAGTATGCGGTTTTAGTGATTTCCATGAACAATACCACACAACGTTATATAACGGAGCACATACTGTTCAGATCATTTCGTAGACATTCTGAGATGATGTCGACAGTAATAAGTGTCACAATACTATGCGGAAGATGTAGACGATTAATCATTAAACTGGATTCGAAGCGCATTGTCTCTATTGCAAGTAATGGGAGCAAAAACGCCCGAAGTGCAGATATAGTGCGTGCGTACTCGTGCCATTTCTCGATTGTGATCTATTACATTGTGAAGTATTCCAGCAATTTACTATATCAATGCAGATATGTTATATTATGCTATAATTTCAGCAGTGAAAGCGACAGTGTAATATATATATATAGAAGATTTAGTCCGCGGCTCCGCCTACCTATTTGTTGGTTATCACAATGAAAGGTAGCCTATGCACTTCTTCAGGAATCAAAGTATCTTTATACTAAATTTCTTTGAAATCGGAGCGGCGGATTAGCCGCGATACCGTAACAGACAAACTGACATAGCTGTTTTCGAATTTATAATATTGGTATTGATGTCGAGAACAATCTCATTGCAGTGCCGATGTCTTCAATCTTGATACAGTCGTTTATTAATTTCGTTTATAAATTTTATTTATTTAAAAAAATAAAATAAATATTTTTGAACATCTTTTACACACGACGCCATCTAATCCCAAACTAAGCAGAACTTGTACTATGGGTACTAGACAACTAATACATATCTATTTTTTTTTGTATATACATACATATATACATAGAAAACACCCAAATTCCGAAACAAATACTTGCAGATCATACAAACATTTGGTCCGACTCAGGAATCGAACCCGAGACCTCTAGCACAGCAGTCGCATACCCTACCACTGCGCCACCGAGGCAGTAAAAATGTATAAATTTTATTGACTTGTATCTTTATATTATTTTTTATATCTTTTGTAAGGGCATCTTTGCAAAGATTTTTGTACTTAACCGTGGCAAAAAAATCAATATTTTGTTTCATACCTCACGATCATCATTGATTCCAATTTTTACTCTCTGAGTATAAATATAAAACAGATTTAGTTAATTTCTTAGAATTTGATTATTTTCAGATGAACATACAATATATTTTTATTGTTAGCAGCTTATAATATATTATTTTGAACGCAGCTTCGCCCGCTTGTACGTCGGTTATTGCGGTAAATGGTATCTCATGTCCATCCATTGTAAATTTCATCATAATCGATTCAGCCATTTGCCAGCCGTAACAGGCAGGCAGGGTTTCTCTCGAATTTTTAATATTAATTTAGATTATATAGAATTTTGGATTTTATCGAAAAAAAATGTTTACAAGTAGTGTTACTAACCGGACTTCGAACCCTACTTACCGATTTCGTGGCATACAAAAGCACTACCTCCGCTAAACAAATTGGCCATGTCAATTGGTTTATTTTGGTTTAATACACCGCATCGGTCCATGAACACAAAACTCCATTTTAAACAATCCAATGATTTAACATCTCTTAAAATAAATAACGCTTTTTAAGTCAATGGCTGCTGAAGTTGGAATTATTTTCCACTCGGCAGCATACTTGATAATTGAGCAACGGGTAGGTATACTTTCGAGTACATGCACATTCATTATACTTAATAACTATTAGTAAATTAGTTGCTCATGTTAATACATTTTACATATTTTATGACTTGACTGATATATTACTGGATTAATAAAATTATGAAAATAGAATTTTAGAAGATTTAGCTTCTTAAAATTGGACACAATTTCCAATTGTCATAGTCGGCAACTTTTAACAGTCCACTGTCAGACATAGGCCATAGGCCTCTCTCTGGAAATGAGGATCTGAACTACCATAGTACAGTAGCCAGACGAGTTGGTATAAGGTTTGTTTGAATTTCTGGATGACGTAATAAAGCGGTTCCCGGATCCCTTCCGTCTCAGGTGCAAAGTGGCACACCGTGTGCTTTTAGTTGGTTCAATTTCAAGAAACCGAGTGGGAGTTTTCACACGAAAAAAATAGGGTTTGTTTGAAGGTTTTCCTTATTTTTGATTAACGGAGGGTGACACACACCACTCGGAGAGTATCTAATAGCTTCAAAGAAACGTGTTTTGCCTAATTCTAGTAAATACAATTAAACTCAGCAATTTTTTGCTGAGCAAGTTTCATACAGTACACAACACACACTGTTAAATAGCAGTATTTAAAAAGAAAAACTTGTGGAAGTGAGTCTCATGCGTCTCCGTTGTTTGCGGTCGCTGCCATCCAAGCGTACATTGTTATATAAATACAATCTGCATAGGTTGACGGACGTCACACCATGTGCATACTGGCTGACGGCGAAATGACCTTCTGTCATGACGTCACGATGTATGCTTAACATTTCCGCAACAGCATAAAGGTATTGAGAAATCTACTTAAATTATTCTCCGGCAAGTTATATTGAATTGCAATAGAAAACCTTTCAGCACTCCTGTTCTTTATTCCGTTGCCTTGGTAAGGAATACGAAAAGCTTACTTAATGATTATGAAGAAAGATGACTTGCATTTTTAGATGAAAATACCTTAAATAAGAATCTGCGACAGAAAGTGCTGTAGTAAATATGAACCTATATACAAATTTTAATCAAAAATATTCCGATTCTTCTTTTAAATGTCTATAAAATATTTATTTTTATTTAAATATATAATAATTATTTAAATATATATGATATTTCTTTTTTATGATATTTGAGGTAAACTAGGATTTCATTCAATCATCCAATCCTTTTTTTTTTGCTTACGATAAATTAATTTCATGAAATATTAACAATATAAGTGTATCATTATTTCTCTTAAGTATATTACTATTTTATTTAAGATAGATACATTATCAATATATTATTTTAAAAGCGAGTAAAAACGTTGACACAAAGAAACAGACTTCAAAATCTTCATTTACGAAACTATTATTAACTTTCTCGAACTCTTTGGTATTTGACTGCCTCTGTGGCGCAGTAGTAGCTAATGCGACTGCTGTGCAAGTCGATTCCTGAGTCGGACCAAATGTTTGTATGATCTGCAAATATTTGTTTCGGAGTTTGGATGTTTTCTATGTATGATATGTATGTATTTACAAAAAAAAATGTATATATGTATTTATATCAGTTGTCTAGTACCCATAGTACAAGCTATGCTTAGTTTGGAACTAGATGGCGTTGTGTGTTAGATGTCCGGAATATTTATTATTATTATATTAATTTATTATCATATTTTCTCTCTACGGTATGATGAACTTAGTGCAATAATTTATTAGAACGTATGTCTTTATTATTCCTGTCTATGTGTTTCGGAGTTTGGGTGTTTTCTATGTATGATATGTATCTATTTACAAAAAAGTATATAAGTATTAATATCAGTTATCTAGTAGCCATAGTACAAGCTCCGCTTAGTTTGGGACTAGATGGCGTTGTGTGTTAAAATGTCTGGACATATTTATTTATTTATTTTATTTATTTTCAACTACCGCATAATATTTCTACATCACCTGATGATTGAGAGGGAGAGAATGCCTAATGGCATTAATCCCGCTTTTGTACAATAAGTGCAATTTAAATAAATAAATAAAACTTTCAACAAACCTCAGCTCTTACGAACGTAGTTAAAATTCTCAAGAATAACAATTCAATTGCTACATTTTGAAATGTTGTTTGAAAGAGGAAAGATATAATGCAACTTACACACTTTTGTAACAAAACATTCAGAGTAAATCTTTATCTAGGCATGTAGCAGAATTAAGAGCACGTGAAGATTCCTTACTAATTGACTTATGTCAGACAGAAAGGCCTTTACAAGTAAAAGTGAAACTGATTTATTACTTGAGAGGACATCCTGAAACAGTTTTAGAAAAGAGGTATTTAAGGTTATGTAATTGCTCGATATAGTAAAACGACCATCGAAAAAATTCAATCGTAAGATACAGATAGATCATTTTCTAAATATGAAAAAGAAACTTACGTGCTATGTTCCTAGGAAAAAAACATTGATTTAACCGCAAAACAGCTGAAGTTATAACTTTTCTAACCGGTTTTAAACCGTAAAATCAAAATAACAAAGAAAGTCATAGGAAACATTGTATTTATTATATTACCAAAGTCAGCAAAAAAACTACATATTAATACGTGAAGCAAGAGTTTTATCTCATTTTTACGAAAATAGTGCGATCACTTAAAAAAAAAATTAAATTTCATACACCGAAAGACAAAAAGTTTACGTCGATGAGAAGTGCAGAAAACTAAAAAATATATAAAAACTAATTATGGTCAAAGTTAGACCACTAGGCGACCACTAGTCGTAGTAGTTAAATGTACTAAATCCCAATAAAGTATTTAAATATCACGTCTTATACTAAAAATCACTCCCTCAAAGTAACTACATGAATTGATATTAAAATTGCCATTATTCAAAATCGAAACCCATTTATGATGGGGCTGTCGACAAATTTTCAAATATTTCGTTTTAATTTTATGGCTATCACCTATTTACATAAAAAACTTAATAGATAACAACAAACTAATTAAAGTCAGTTTAATTTTTTAATTTTCTGCCATAAAATCGTTTCTATCTAATGATTCTATCTGATGAGTCTGATCAAGCTACTACCAATATACCTCATAGTAATTAGTTCTATTAATTGTATAGTTTTTCAGATTAAACAATGAGATTTAAGACTTTTAACGTTCAATTAACCCTTTAGTTACAGTGTAATATATAATTTGTGAAAAAAATCAACTTACCTTTTAAATAGATTTAAAACAAATGCAATATCTATTAAATATGTGCAATTTATATAATAGCAGAGCCACGCTGATTTGAACACGAACGGTCCGGCTCTGCCAACCTAAAATGGCAGCATTCGTACTGTCGTGTTTCGTTGGTGAGTGCGAAACCGAAGGTCCAATGATGCAGAATCATCTTAATAGACCGCCATAGTATGGGCTACGATGCTGTATTGTTGCATTGTCTTCATTCGCAATGGAGCATGGTGACCACTATTCTTGGATTAGGCAGAATAGAGTCTTCTGACAAGCTTATATATGAATATCTAAAAAAAATTGTAATATTTACAATGTTTGTTATATTTCAGTATGAAGCACTTTGTTTTTTACCAACCTCTTTTTACTGTATTCCGAATTTAAAAAGCGTTCAGTTTAAAGGCAAACTGATTACTGATACATTCAATTCAAGTGTCCCACTATGGCCCGCATAAACAAACATTTTCACTTTATTACATAAGGTATTTTTAATAACAGCCTTATGTGTTTTCCACAATATTGATATCAGAAGACATACATATTCTAAAAAACAAATGAACGGTTGATTTAACTTTCTATAGGGGCTTTTATCATATATTTTCTGTGACACGTTTGTTGTGACAAATGTAAAATAAAAAATACAGAGACTATATTAATACATATTCTTGAAACAAAACTCACTTGTACTTTCATTCGACTATTTATGCATTTATTTTTTTTACCTTACTAGTTTCGCCGTATATAAGGTTAGTAACATCAAAAAAAATATAGTTCATTAAATAGTGGAATAAAATAAGAAGTGAGTTTAATTTCAAGAATGTATTTAAACAAATTCCACCGTCTTTATTTATTTATTTAATGCAGAAAACAAGTTAAAATTCTTAACATACTTAACAAACACAACTTAAAGCTAGTTTAGATCTAAATTGTAACTCAAAGCGTATGCATACAGGAAAACAAAGGTGGATTGCGTCACAAATATTAATTACACGCATGAATATCCTTCTACGTATATGTAAAAAGAAAAACAGAAAAAAAGCAAAACAAAATTATACATACCACTACTTATGAGAGGGTTGCTGCGGTTTGGGATGGAGCATATCTCTGATGTCTTTTAAATGTTGCAAATGAAGGATTAAAAATACCAAGTGTCGGTAATCGAGAGTATAAACTATAACAATATTCAGCTTTGGTGGCGCTGTGGCTATATATGTTATATGTGGCTATATATATATATAATATGCTATGCCTGAGGTCGATCGGATTCGATGCCTGGATCCGGCTTAATGTTAATATGATCTGCAAACATTTGTTTCGGAGTTTGGGTGTTTTCTATTTGTAACAGGTATGTATTTACAAAAAAAACGTATATTAGTATTATATCAATCCTCAAAACCTAGCTGTTATAGTATAAGTTCTGCTTACTTTAAAGCTAGACGACGCGACGTTATGGGTTAGATTCAGGTGTCCGAAATTATAATTATCTTGAGAGGTACTTATGTGTAATGTAAGAAATGGTTTTTTATAGAGTACTAGGTACGCTTTAGCCACAGATCACGGCTAATGCACTTCTAATATCAGCCAACACTACTATACCGGTAATAGGGGAATTGCCCTATTAAGTAAACCATCTATAAATCGGTGTTGTAGGTTCAAGCTCGCGGCAATCTCAGAAAAACAGTGATCACGTAAAAAGTGTATTAAAGGCGCTGTATTAAAAGTTAGAAATGTTAAAGAAACTTATTGGGTATTAGAGAGTATTTTTTTATCTGAATCTAGAATCAGTTGAACATTTTAATGCCATATGACCTATACATGTTTTAATTTATAGTTCAATTTGTATTTTTTTTTGGAGTTCAGATGAAAAAATGTACAAGCATATAATATTCACGTAGAAGAACCTTAGTATATTTATGTTCTAATAAAACAATGTACGAATGACAAGAATAAAAAAGAGTTAAAACAGAAAGATCCAACTCAAACACGAAATGTAGCTACCACAAAAAATGTCATAACGTTACTTCAGGCTAATCCAAAACATCATATATACCCATATCTTTGCAAAAACTGGTATTTTCCGGATATTTTTCGTTGTATTAAAATACTCAAAAGATTACTATATCACCTTACATGAATGGCAATTACTGATAAACGAACAGTCGGACTACAAATATGATAATTAATTAGTGATCATTTCGGCATCAACGTTCAACGGCATCAACATCGTTAAATCATACGAAACAAATAACTATTTCCTCATTGTTTTAATTCGTAGAAACGTAAGAATGACTATTTGACAGTATATGAATTAAAACAATCTGTGTGCATCTGCCATATTGATTAACTTTCTAAAGCGGTTCCATTTATAATCGTTTATCGATAGCCTCAATGGTATCTGACAGAAATAAAGCTATTTTAGTAACTTATCTACTGATCATCTTCAAGTATCAGAGATTGCGGCTCAAACATAACATTGATGACCCTATATCGACCGCAACACCGAAATGCCACTCAATCGCCAGGCTGTTGAGCTCGGCACCATTTCACCACGCAAATGACACGGTAATGAACGGGTCGATAGAGCCCAATTCTCCCAATAATCCGATGCCAATCAGCTATATAGATCACGAGATTATTCGCGGCGGTTCGGTGATCGTGTCGTGAGAACGATAAGACACCAGTGAGCAGGTGGTACCCTCCCCAACGATGGTTAACTGTTCCACCATCGTCAACCGAGCGAGCCGAGCGCGCCTCCGCGCAGTCCCGACTCGAGAACCGCCAAAGCACGCGGGCCGCACTTCGAAACGATAACTGCTACCGCACCGTTTGTAACTTACGCGGGAACGAAAGCTCACCGCACAAGTGTTGCTCTTTGGAAAATCGCAGTGGCATTAAACATCTTTGACCGACAATAAGTGATCGTTTTTTGACATTGTTGTTTAAAACGTATTTTTTTTTACATCACAGTAGTAAGGTAATCGGGGCAGATAGCATTAACGGTTGGCTCCGCGCTCGAGTGTGGCAGACCGCAAGCATGACGAGCGCTGGCGATTGCGTTCTCGTGTTCCTCGTACTGGTATGTTACAAACGCTTATCTCACTTGCATATGTAAATTATTATCCATTTTTAACTCGTGTTTAACTCATAGGAATAGGTGAGTATTCTTTGATAAGCATTCACACTTTTTAGCTAAAGGACTACGTATAACAATCGGAATCGACTTCAATTCTTCTAATTTGTGCCAGTCCAATATAAATTAAAAACAAATTAACTGTAGCAACACAACGGCTTTACCAATTAACTTTTAAGACTTCTAAAAAAAAAATAAGAAAATTTGAATATTAATAGGTTCACAATAGACAAAGATAACGCAACAAATATATAAAGTCAATAAAAAAAGGTGAAGACGATGACTATTAGTTTCATATCTCACCTATATTAATAGCCATTATAAATTTGCAGTATTATAAATCGTAAACTCTTCGTTCCCATTCCGGTGTACCTATTCAAGATAGTGTTTGAATCCGGTTTCCTTGAACAGAACATAGTCATAAATAGTGTTTGTAATAAGCTCTAAGTTCTGTATAGCGTCAGCCTGTCTAACCTACTTTATTGTTTATTATGTAGGGCAAATATTACAGGTTAAATGGTAGAAAGGAATAAATTTATAATTTTACATTTGAGCATGGGTAAAGAAAGTTACCTACAGGACGTCTTATATGACACGTGTTCAAGAAAACCAAAGTTATTAGTATTATTAAACCACAAGTAAAACTCTAGTCCTATCACCTGCCTCTAGTCTTACAGCGGCAGAAGGTAACAGAAACTGAATATTATATAGAACTTATTCAGGAGACAGCACTATCTGGCTTGAGAACTGAACGCATAAATAAAACACTTGAGGCATTGGAGCTTGAGACGGAATTTACAAAAGGTGCTGTTGATAAATAAAAATTTACAGTCTAAACTTCCAAAAAAGCTGCTAAATTCCCGGTGGCACGTGAGCGCGATGAGGTTTTACTATATTATTTGATATTAGGTACCTATTATAACATTTATGAATAAACATGAAGAGTTACGCTTCGGCACGAGTGGGCCGACTCGACTAGAGTGATACCACAGCTTCACAGAAAATCGTTGTGAAACAGCGCTTGCGCTGTGTTTTACCAAGTTAGTGAGGATACCGGAGGCCCATACCCGCCGGCAACGGCCATAAAAGCCGGCAACGCACTTGTGACGCCTTTGGTGTTGCGGTTTTCCATGGGCGGCGGTAATCGCTTACCACCAGACGATGCGTCCGCTCGTTTGCCAATTATTCCATTTAAGAAATTCAAAATAATATTCAATTATTCAACTATATTACTAATTAAACTTCTCGCCTCTAATTTATCTTCGTCATTGCAATTGTTCTTGTTTACGAGAAACATCGTGTAAAAAAAACTGCTCTTCATTCTTTACATTACGTATAGAAAAAAAAATCAGATGTCATTACTAAGAATGTCTATACATACATTCTGATTTTAAATAATTAATCTATTTTATGAATATAAACTATTTTATATTCATAAAATAGATTAATTATTTAACCGTTTCCGATAAATTAATGACAAACTGTGTCATACATTTAATTTTAGCAATGCTATAGTTGACTTGAGTTAAATTTAAAATCCACTTTATATGTCTAACTGACATATATGACTTCAGTCATGTTATAAAATTTGGTTTGATTATATGAAACAATTGCAATGTTTACTGTTCAGCTTAAACAGCTTTTGGTTGACTAAATTTAAGACGAAAAAGCCACAAAGATTATACAGGACACATTTGTGTTATAAGAGTTTTATTCTTAATTAATGAGTGCAAACACAAGAAGTAAAAACACTAAGCAAATAATGTAATACCACTGAAAATAATTTACATCTTATTCAAACAAAAAAGATTGGGCTTGTTTATTTTATGTATTAGAAGACAAACTCCTTCATGGACACTACATTGACAAATAGCTAATCTATAAAAGTATTTATAAACAACAAAAAGCGGACCAAGACCAATACATTATACCCAATTTAAATGAGCAAAGTTTTCATTGTTTTAAAGTTGTGCGACAATTGTCCGAGCCCTATAAACCCAATTTTATATGAATGAACTACCATCATGATATATTCAGATTCTACAAACTATCAGTTACTAAGGATACTAGAACATTTATTTTGACGCTATCCCATCCACCTGGCTCTCGTTACCGTAAATCAAGGAGGTTGTCAGTACGCCCATTTTTTTTTTCTCCGTACTGAGCAAACTCTCTATTTTATATCCATTTTATACATATTTCGTATTATTAGCTGGAAAAGTACTAGCCCTCACTAGTTTTCTTTTCAGTGGACAGCACTTCCTTACTAAAATACTTCGAATCAAGCTTAAACCATGATCTCCGGCGCGAGACTCCTCAACAATAGCCTGATGCGCCCGCCTCTATACTTCACAGTAACTAAATGATCTAAAAATAAAGCGGATTGTATACATGAGGTTAGTAATCTAATTAACCTGAAATCAATGTAAATTTTGCAAATTTTCACACGCTTAGAATGTGCGTTGCATTGTACATGACTCACACACTTTGACCCTGAATAATTATATCTGGTGCTTGACCTCAAACAGGAATTAAATGATTCAGTGATGCTCTAGATGTTATTAGAGTGTTTATCCACTAATATGATGGAAAAAAATCATATTTAATGTAAGAAGCCTAAAGTTTTTAAAAATTTTAGACATATGGATTGGAAACTATTTAATTGTACACCGTATTACAGAGTAACAGGTGTGTTTCTACATATTTGTAGTTTGGATTTTATCGGTTTACAAAATACAACGAATTAAAAAGGAAATTAACAACGAAACACGTATTATTGTAAAGCTATATTTGCATAGCAAGCATTAGCAAGAGGCGCTCATAGCCCAGTTGCACTCGGTGATTAGAAACAATCAGCGAGGGCAAGCAACGACGGCGCGGTCAGTACCTGGATGGGTGACCGCTGGTGGCATGTTATCATGAGCGCCTCCGTGATTCGGAGGTCACGTTAAGCAGTCGGTCCCGGTTGTTATCATAGGATAACAGTCGTGAAGCTTAGTTGGAGGCCTTCGGGCGGCTTAAAAACATCTAACGGTAAGATTACGTAGCCACAACGTTGTCTTGCCAGTCCCCAACCCGCACTTGGGCAGCGTGGGGACGTATGGCCTTAACCCTCTCCTGAGAGGAGACCGAAGCCCAGCAGTGGGACATTATGGGTTGTTGATTGATATTTGCATATGCCGATATTATTCAAGGTTTATAAAAAATTCTACTTACCTTATGTCTGCTTACTTACTTAATTCGTACAATGTTACTCAACAATAAAAAAAACATTTCAATTTCACTTTTTATTTTACATTTACAACTTTTAAAACATTCGCGAACTGAAAGTAATTATCATACTATTATCATCTAATTAACCTTGAGTTTTCATTTATAAATTACCTCCTGTAGATTTGAAAAAAGTGAATTTGTATTAAATTAATCTGCACATAATTTTAAAACGGATTTAAAGATGTAGGTATGTGACATAACATTTATTTCTTGGTCTTTTAAGTATTAAGGTTCATGATTAAATATAAGTTGTAATAAAATAAATTAGAAGTAGTGATTGCAACCATGGTTTTTAGGATTCTGTAGTTCACATTTCGGAACCCTTATCGTTTCGTGATATCTTCCAAAAGGTTAGTGCTAGAAAGATGAAAATTAAAGTGAATATGTATTTTTACGATGTCGACAAAGTGCTACTAACTAACTAACCATGAAAAATTTTTTTCTGGGTACCTCCCCATCATTTAAAATGGGTATGATTATATAGTATGTTTTTTCTCGCATCTACCCCACAGAGTGGGGTATTATTAGATAGGTCTTTTAAAAACTTTGAGAGGTTGCTAAGACTATTTTTGATTTAGGTATCCGTTTGCCAGATATTCTAATTGAAAACGCTTTTTTTGCTACAATAGGGCGTGACCTGAACTCGATTTTTTTTTTAAATTCATGGTCTTAGTCCATGTTATGAAATTTGAAGGAAAAATATAACGGCAAAGATAACTTTGTTAATTCAGAAGTTATAGCGGTCGTACAAAATAACGAAATAATAAATAAACATTATTTATACTAATGTCTGACATGGAGTTAGCCGGTTTTTTTTATATATTACTAACTGACCCGTCGTTCGTCCCTCAAAAGGTATTTCTACAGTTTAACAACATTTTTTTTCATACTCGATTCCTATTAGTCGTAGTGTTTTACGCGTGCTATTATTACTACCATTAAAAAAACCTAACTATCTGAGCCCCGCGCTGTTACCCGCGGTACGAACGCAACCGCGGGCACCGCCGCGTCTTTAGCTGTAAAACTGGCTAAGCGAATACAAAATCTCATAATGATCAGATGAACGGTGCGACAACGCATTAAACACGAGCGGATAAACCTTGATAGAATGTAAAAAAAGAAAACGTCAAAATATAATTCTCATAACCTGACATTGACCTTTTCAAGCGCTAGATTATAAGCACTTCGAAAATTAAATTTCACGCGAATTAGCTATTTAACATTCCCATAAAGATACGTTAAGAAACATTTATATAGGTAACTGTTTTAGTGCTAAAAATTAACAACTTGTGAAAAGCTATGGCTTAGAAAGTTGATGCTAGTTCCGGGCATATTTGTTACGAATCTGGGTGTAGACGCCCAACGTCAGCAAATCTAATAACAGGTATAACAATAAATACCAGAGAATTATTAGTTCGAAACCATACAAAATAACCTTAGTAAAGGTCACGAGGAAAACACCTTTGACCTTTAAGATGGAGGACTACATTTTAAAAAAGTAATAACTAAATTCTGAATATGATAACTATATTTTATAATAAATATAGTTTTGAATGGTATTAGTAGCATCGGCGGTGAGGAACCTCACGTTCCGTGGTTCCAGTTAAAGATCAATCGTGAATAGCGTGCTTGACTTAAATTAATATCTGCGCGCACGCTTTCAATGTCCAGTCCACCCAGACGTAACTGCATCGAACTAATAGTGCAATAACATTCGCATAAAAATCTATTAATAGTGATTTATGTTAAAGGAAACTGTATAAAAGATGAACGGTAGATCTCGTTTCGAACTCTTAATTAGTTCTCGGAGATCTGAGCTTATGCCATTTTGTCCTCTAAAGCTAAAGCTTGAGAGCACAAAACCTATCACTGCTGTAAAAATTATTAGGGTCAATATACATAGTTATACTTAGTAATATATAGATTGAGTCCAAAGTGCGAGGAACAGAAAAAAACAAGTAAAATTGCCCTATTTATTCGAAGTTAAATTACATAAAAGCGTTCAAAGATGGAATAAAAACATTAAACTCATAAAATAGACAGTAACACCTTTCTTCAGAGTGAATATTATATCTCTGTGGTTAAACATGGCAATTATTGTAGCAATGATAACATAGAACTGGGAACATGATAAGGTATCGTGAGAACCGCACTGGAGTACAGGCAACCAGTTCTAATCTCTTAATTAAGGAAGTGTTATTTTGTTTCTAGGTAGAAAGACAACTTTATTACCCTTACTGATAACTTACTAATACAAGATGCTTTAGCAGGCTTCTACAACCAAGGTGCTCTATCATGAACATATTATCTTATAGAGTGCCCACAGATCAAATAATATTATGAAGGTATGTACGACCCCTTTGAATATTAGAAAATTTTATCTGTGCCGATATAATTCTAAACTTGAATATATACGCTAAAACTTAAATACAATAGCTGAGCCCCGCAATGTTATCCGCAGTAAGACTGAAACCGCAGGCAACGCCGTATGGCAAAGTTAGTCTAAACAGAGTAGCCTAAGTTACTTCTTATATCATCATCGACCTGCCAGTGAAAGTCCCGTCAAAATTAGTCGAGCCGTTCCAGGCATTAGCCAATAGACAGACAAAAATTGAAAAAAATAATGTTATTTTGGTATATGTACCGTATATACATACATATGTATGTAGTAAGAAGCGTTTCTTTTATTATTATTATGCGAATATATTATACAAACAAGCACTCAAATTTTATGTATTCGTATAAATGTATAGATTGAAAAAATGAAATTTTATAGTGCTACTTTGGATTCAATAGGTGAATGTCGTAGTTTTACTTCAGGAAGTGCCAGGGCTAAAGGAAAACAAGAAATATGGAGTCTATAGTTATCACGTGAGGGACCATAAGACTGTGGTAGTAATAATTTCTGAGAAGTAGAGGAAAAAATATCAAAGGTTGTCATGGAGAAACAAAAGGAAATACTATACTTATTGTTTGTTGTCCTATTTTTATCTTTCCTTGCTAGTTTAAAAGGGCACGGTAACAATAACGTCTTGTAATGGAAGTATGCTAAATCCGTTATGAAAATAGAGAAATCGTAGTTGTGTATTTTCCTATTTTGTTAAGGTTTGATGAACTTAGTGCAATAATTTAGTAGAATTTATGTCTTTATTATTCCTGTCTATGTGTGTGTTAATTGAACTAATCGTTGTTATAACGGGATATGGAGCATTTTTCTAGAACTTCCAATAGTTGTTTTACCATTTCATCCCGTTCACGTTGCTTTTTTTACAATAGAAGATTTTATTACGCCGTAAATTAGATGATAAAAAGTAATCAGCTTGACTGCGTAGCAAGCAAACTAAAAATGAGGAAAACATGAAAGAAAACATCCGATCAAATTAATACATTATTGCATTTGGACGCATCAATTTGTGTTGTATATTCCTTGTTATTCATTGGTTGTTTTAAATAATCTGATTTTATAACTCGAACAAAGTTATTGCTCGTGACATAAGTTTGGACTAAAATATTGATTTGTAATTAAACTAAACAGATACCTAATTATTAATATTTTTAGCATACATACTTCTGCTTTTGTGTTTCTTATACGAAGATTCATAACCAAGGTTGGTTGTTGTACAAACACACGATGCTCATATCCTCAAAGAAGTTATTGTCTTCAATTCTGTTATTAATTAAATCACACAATACCACGGCCTCACAAAAAACCGGTGTGAACAGCGCCTGCGCTGTGTTTCACCGAATGAGTGAGGATACTGGCGGCCCAGACCACAACCTCTCCCCCCATCCCCCAAACGCCGGCTACGCACTTGTGACGCCCCTGATGTTGCGAGTGTCCACGGGCATCGGTTATTATAGTTTACCATCAGGCGATACGTCTGCTCGTTGGCCCACTAAATTCCATAAAAAAAATCGAGTTAGTCAATTAGATTAGAAAATCGAGTGCAGTGCATTGGTTCTCTGATGATTTAAATAGCTTAACGAATGCTAGCTTTCTATGAAACTATCCCCATAGCACATAAACAGCATCTTTATCGCTTTTTTGTAGCTTACGTTCACAAATTATAGTTTTATAAAAATAGATCCTGACCTCCAAACCTAGAACCGTTAAATCCATGCAGCGGTTGTTTTCTTGGAGATTAGAAAAGCCATGCTATTGACTGACTGACAGTCTGACTGCAGGTTTTTTTGTAGGTATTTTTTAGTATATCGTTCATATTGCCAAAAATAATGGCTTTCGTAGCTTTCTGGCTGATCTCAGCCAAAGAATATTATTATTCCGCTGCCAGGCTATTGATGATTACAATATGTATCATAGTAGATATCTTCCAAATTTGTAACAACAGCCTTCAGCAGCCCATTGCTGAACTTCAGAAAGGAGGTAATGGCCTACTGCCTATACCGCGTTGGCTAGGCGGGTGGTATAGGGTTTGTTTCAAATCTGGGAGGGGTCCGGATGTGTTAATAACAGCAGTTCCATGATCCCTCTCGTCTCAGGCGCAGAGTGGTACACCGTGTGGTTTTATTCGGTCCGATTCCGACACACCACCCCGCCGCAAACACAAGCAAGAAGACGGCCTGTGGGTTGACGGCCCGTGGGGTAACGGCCGGTGGGCTGACTGCCCGTGGGGGTTTCCACACGTTAAAAAAAGGTTTTGTTTCAAGTTTTCTTTTCTTTACAGTGATGTTGTCTTCAGTTCGTGTTCTTAATCCGTGACTACACGGATATATTATAAAAAATAACAAAAATAAGTTATATAGGTACATAATAATATGCAAATATAACGATGAAACAAAACCGTTGGAATCAAAAACTGAGAAATCAATTCATTCCTCTCACCTACTCTTCACGCAATAATCAGAGTAAGACCGTTTAAAAAACCGTTTAACAATACGAATAAAATTTACATACAAGTGAAAACAATTATCTAGATTTGGGTTCTTTGTTCGCTCTTGTACCAGTCGATTGACCCTCGTTACTTACATTGTGTGTATTATTTTACATTTCTATACTTTTTCTTTTAATATTTTTAGCAACGAAAATACTACTTACCATCGGTTTTCTGAGTGGATGAGCATACCTTTCCCTCAGCAAAGTTACTATAGGTACCTATTCAAATTGAGAAATAATTATACATCAACTCAACGAATAAAATGATATACATATTCTAATAATTGTAATTCCAGTAACCTTTCAACTCATTCCTATTATAAGTATGATGTCAATGTCCATAAAGAACTCAAAATATGATATTTCATGAAATTAAAAGCAATTTTTTTTAACCTCAAAGAAATAGGAAATGGTAAAAAAAATGTTTTTAACCTTATTTATAGACAGTAAAACTAAACCATCACGGATTAATGACGGTCAGTCGGTGATTTAACTGACATACTTAGTAGCAGGCCATTTTATGCGCATTCGCAAGACAAAGACCTATAAACTATGTTGACTCAGCAATATGCAGTGAGCGACGCATAGCTCAGTAAGATAGACGAGGCATTAACCGTGATAAAGCGAATCGTCTTAAGGATGATTTCCACTGAACATCGGGACAGATTCTACAATCGTTTAACGATACTAAATCGTGTACGCAGTAAATAAAACCACAGCTTTTTTTACTTTCGCGAGCATCCTTTACTTTCAACGACACCGCATTACCGCGCTCACGTACACTTGAATCAAACACGGCGGCACAATCATTTAATTTATAAACCGCAATCACAATTTTAATTTGTAGTGGTGAGCAACGGTAGTGTGTTAAAGCAGCATTCGCGAGATAAGAAAAACAAAGAGAATAGTAAAAAAATACTTTAGTAACTTTACATGTTGGTGTTAGTGTATCTTTTAATTTGTTTTTTTTTTTTCAGTGCATACTAAGGTAGTAACCGATATGTTTGCCGTCTTACATTATCATCACCAATAGCCTTCAGTAGTCGGTACTGCTGGACATAAGCCGCTCTTTAGAAAGTAGGCTTACCATATCACGCTGGCTTGACGGGTTAGTGAGGGTCTCTTTCAAGTATTCCTTCTTTTTGCAGTATTGTCCTTGTTCATCCGCGTAATCCACTTTTCGTCACCACATAGATCGATCTGTTTTAATCGTAATCATTATATTTATTACCTTTTCTAAATTTTTGGAAGCAGCCTAGTAAGTCTTTTCTTCCATTTTCCTTGATCACTCTTTTCTTTTCATCGCAGTCCTTTCATCCTTTTTTAGGTACATGTAACTTCATTGTAACTTAACCAATATCTACTGCATACATCGTTTTTATCGTTTTTACAAAATTAATGTTTAAAAAATAATGGAAAAATGGTAAAAGTGCTCGTTTAAGAAAGTTTATATAAGCATATAATTAACCTATCTAAGGCGCAGTAGAAAAGTCACTGTAGGGCTTTATCTAACAACAATTAACATAAAAATAGCTCTTAAGCTTGACATTTTATGGTATATATAAGTATATGTTAGTTTTAGTATCTCAATCGGAAGTTTCGGAAAGTTGCAACGGCTATTTTCACAGGCGAAGTCTGAGTGCGTTCAATAGGTGTAATGTACCCATAATCTATCGATCGCGTCAATTCCTGAACTAATAAATACAATGCATATTAAATGTAACAAGAAAGAGAGAAGTGTTTTACTTTCGACGACTTACTTTTGAAGAGACTGTAGAATCTATCGTGGGAGAGCCACACTCTACCGTGGAAGAGCCACGCTTCGGCATGCATGGGCCGGTTCGACCGGAGTGATACCACGGCCTCACAGAAAACCAGTGTGAAACAGCGCATGCGCTGGGTCACTGAGTGAGTGAGGATACAGGAGACCAATAATCCAACCCTTCCCCTCAGCCCCTTCCCTACCCCCAAGGCCGGCAACGCACTTGTGTCGCCTCTAGTGTTTGTCCATGGGCGGCGGTAATCGCTTACCATCAGGCGATACGTATGCTCGTTTGCTATCTATTTCATAAAAAAAACTCGTCTTCGTAATATGTCGCAGACACCATCTCACGTTTTTTAAGCTAAGATTTTAATAACTATTTTCTATACCTACTGTAAAACATACTTAACTGCCTCGGTGGCGCAGCGGTAGCGTATGCGACTGCTGTTCTTGAGGTCTCGGGTTCGATTCCCGGGTCGGAATAAATGTTTGTATGATCTGCAAATATTTGTTTCGGAGTTTGGGTGTTTTCTATGTATGATATGTATATATTTACAAAAAAAAGTATATATGTATTTATATCAGTTGTCTAGTACCCATAAAACAAGCTATGCTTAGTTTGGGACTAGATTTGGGGCGTTGTGTGTTAGATGTCCAAAATATTTATTTTTTTATTTTTAAGATATGACATTTATGACCACGTAATAGATTAAAAATAGTAAGTAGTTAAATTGATATCCCATCAAATTTTCCGGAAGATAATAGCGAACATTTTCTTTGTGGTCAACTCTCATTGTAGCTGGGCTATCATTAAACTGATATCTAAAATTATCTGCGCTTAAGACTGATTCCACTATCAATTTAAACTGTATTTCTTCTGTCTAAGCATTAGTTAGTAAACAATTGTGGTCGACTTTAGTTTCTTATAGAAATTCTATTCAACTGAAAATTTTATGTAGTAATTAGAATAAAAATGTTTACTCTTATGTCTAAGCATTAGTTAGTAAACAATTGTGGTCGACTTTAGTTACTTATAGAAATTCGATTCAACTGAAAATTTTATGTGGTAATTAGAACTACTCTTGTGTCTAGCATTAGTTAGTAAACAATTGTGGTCGACTTTAGTTACTTATAGAAATTCGATTCAACTGAAAATTTTATGTAGTAATTAGAACTACTCTTGTGTCTAGCATTAGTTAGTAAACAATTGTGGTTGACTTTAGTTTCTTATAGAAATTCGATTCAACTGAAAATCTAATGTGGTAATTAGAAAGAAAAATATTAACAAGTCCCTGAATAAAAAATAAAATAACTGATAATAAATGACGAACTTCCAAATGTGACTTGATTCAAGACCCAAAAAGCTTGCGCTGTGTTTCACCGAGTGAGTGAGAATACCGGAGGCCCATACCCCAACCCCAACCCACTTCCCCCAAAAGCCGGCAATACACTTGTGACGCCTCTTATATTGCGAATGTCCATGGGCGGTGGTAATCGCTTACCATCAGGCGATAATCGGTTCGTTTGCCACTATATTCCACAATAAAACAAATTTTAACAGAATATCAGTACTGCCAGCAAATATTTTCAAAATTCTTAATAAAAGTAAAATCTGCATTGCAGCCTTTCTGAAAATAAGAGTTTGCATATTAGTTGATGCTTTAAATACAAATATACTTTAAATTAGGAAACGAATACTATTATCTAATAGTAATTATTATATACAGCTTGACTTACCAATAACGCTATATAACTATAGCAAAACTTAAAGGTATCGCTAGTTAATACGTTACCTATAATAAATGCAGTTTATATTATTCACAATCACAAGTATAATGACATTTAGTTTGAAAAATCTCTAATTTAAAGAATTTCGAATACTTGGTTCAAGTTTTTGTGTAAAAAAATACAAAATGTCTGTTTTCAATTTAATATTCAATTCCAAACAATTTTCTATTAAATTTTAAAGTTACTTTAAAAGCTTAAATATACTGCAGGTAAGTGAACGTCCTCTATCTAGGATGACTTCTTACGGTATATTTAGATTGAAAATTTAGTAGTAAATTTCAAGTTAAATTACTAGCCAATGAGATAAATTAAATGCTCGAACTTAAAACATAATTAATAATATTATAAGTAAAATCTTTTCAATGCGATTTCTTAAGAAATACTGACTTTATTTAAGGAAGTATGTAACATATCAAGTAAAATACTTGGGTGCTCCAAACCAAGCTGGTCATAGCATAATTGACAGCTTTTAATAATAATAATCAAAATCAACTTCGAACGATCGTGCACGGTACACCCACTAATTTTAAGAATGGAAAGATTTAAATTTAATAATGCTAGCGATGTATCACTACTGCAAATAAAACAATAGATGATTGATATGTGCTACAGAAATGGCGGTGCTCTACTTTGCAGTATCACTTACCAAAAAATTGGTTTGTAGATTACAATCAGTGAAGCTTTGTTGTCGCACTAATGAGAATGAGAAATACACTTTCTTGGTGATACTTTGTTATTGAAGTCAATTTCGTTTTCGTTAGCTCCGATTCAGGTGAAATTGTGTTTTTTTCTAGGTGTTTCGGCCAAGAATATTAAATTTAAATTATGTTTAACACAATACGTATATGCGATATCTATTTATACCCAAATTAAGATACAAATCAAATACAGGGTAATTTTTTTTTATTTATTTATTTTCATTGCGTACATATTACAAAAATACTAAATAAAATGAGTGACAAAAAGGATTACTACAACAATTGGCGGTCTTATCGCTCACGCCGATCTTATCCAGACAACTATCATGGACATCAGATTGTTATGTATGATTTTTAGTAGTACACACAATTAATACAATACAATAAGTATTTAAAAAATAAAAAAGGAAAAAAAAAGAGAAAAAGGAAAACAACATGAAAATAGTTACAATAATAAAAATAAATCAATAGAGGTTTATACCTGCTCAAATACACACTCGTTCCCTATACACGTGCATTAATAAGCAAATAACAGAAACCTACACAAATAACTATACAACAAATATACAGATCCATAAATATCCTATTCAAGTATTGACAATGACAAGTAGTACTCCTTCACCAGCTTTTTAAATACAGTTAAGGTTTTTGCTTGTCGAATGCTCTCAGGCAAGTTGTTCCAAAGCCTTACTGCCTGTACCGTGAAATATTTGTCTACAAATTGAGTGGAATGTGTTGACATTTTTAGTATTAACTTTTCCGATGATCTCAGGTCCCTGCAATGTGTATTTTTTAAGAACTGTAACATACTAAAAGTAACTGTAACGGTAATATACTAAAAGACTAAAAATCATCGTCGCCTTTAAAAATCTTGCTCGGCTGGCTGGACCGGAGTGATACCATGGCCTCACAAACCGGTGTGAGACAGCGCCTGCGCTGTGTTTCACGCAGTGAGTGAGGTCACCCGAGGCCCAAACCCCAACCCCTCCCCCATCCCTCTCCCCATCCCCCAAGGGCCGGCAACGCACTTATGACGCCTCTGGTGTTGCCGGTATCCCTGGGCGGCAATTATCGCTTACCATCAGGCCATACGTCTGCTCGTTTGCCCCTATTCCATAAAAAAATGTGTAATGTAATTGACTGCAGGAATAGCGTAGTAGTTTAAGCAATCGCCACGCCATTTTATACCGCGCTGAGTGTTATGGGTACAAATCCTACATGGGACATCACTTTGTGTGATCTATAATAAGTTTTTTTAAGTGTGGCTGTTCTTGGTGTCCGTTTCATGTATGTTTGTAAAGTCCCCGCGACACAAGATTTATTCCTAATGCGGCAGTTGAATCTTTTAACAAAAAAAAACTAAGTAATTTACCTGATCAAGAGTATACTAGTACGTGTAACAAAATTGTCTATTGGGCATACATAAAGCCTCCTATGAATATAATATGAAGCCAATTTATCACCCCGGAGACACGATAATTCACTGAAATTTTAATTGATATATATTTGCAAGTAAAAAATATACCTTAAACCGTGGAAAAATGTTAGGAAAATCCAAAAAGGTGACGGTCAATCAGCATTTCATATCTGATGTCTGATATCAGGCTTCCTCAAAACGAAGATAATCCTTTCTTTAGAACACCAATTTAAGAAAGCGAGCTATTAAACAATGTATATAACTAGTCTAAAATTCAAATAAAAAAACAATTAAATTATAAAGAAAGAATAGAAGTTCCGTTATTTACTAGATAAGTTTGAAGATACCAACATCTGGTATTACATTATGATTACGAAAATTTTTAGACAATTTAACAATTGCAATTATTTACCATTAGATAAACATCTCTACAGACAAAAGTAAAGCGTATTCAACTGTAAGTTCATCATAGATCTTATCCCGATTAACCTCAAAACGTCTGAACACAATGTGAAAGGAAACTCATACATACAGGATATACGTATGTGTTTAACAATACCCATGTCAATTAGCCTCCTAATTGTTAGACGGTGTGTTCCTTTACGTTCTTCTAATTTGAATGCTTATTGTTACAGATCCAGGCGGCATTCTCACAAGACTACGATGGTACGTACACACCGTTACTCTGTCTCTCAATATCTGTTAATTAACTTATTATAAAAATACATCAAGTCAAGTCTAGTCAAGATGTCAATTTTTGATTTGGTGAAGATAAAGATTTTTTTTTTATATAAGAAATAAAAAATAAAATAAATAAAGTCAGGTGGATATGATTATAATTTCTAAATCGAGATTGTTATGATGATGATGATAATAAATGTTAATATTAAGTATTTCAATTAACAAAACTAAGATCTATGGATTGATAAAGGCGATGTGCTATTTAAAGATAAAAGTCAGGGTTAGATATTAGACGATACAGGATGTATAATCTAATATCTGCCAATTGAATCAGCTATAAAATATATGCATATTATTTCTGAAGTGTTAATTGAAAGTTAAAACTTAAGAATGAATGAAAAAATGGAATTTTAGGTCATCCAATTGCCCTAATTATTAGATACTATTCAGATGAAGTCTTTTTTCGAATAAGATGTTCAAAAATGAATATAACCATAGGACGTCCGTGACAGCTATTCATTTTACTACAATTAATCTTAAAGCGAAATTCCCGTACAATAACTTAAATAGATCACTTTTTAAAATAAGATTGGAACTATCTTACTAATATTATAAACGCGAAAGTTTGTAAGTATGGATGGATGTTTGTTACTCTTTCACGTAAAAACCACTGAATGGATTTTAATGAAACTTTACAATAATATAGCTTATACATAAGAATAACAAATGGGCTATAATTTATAAAGATACACAAAATCTTTGTACCGCGGGACTCAGCTAATCAATAAATAAATAAATGTTTCGGACATCTAACACACAACGCCATCTAGTCCCTAGCTAATCAGATCCATGATTTGACTTTCCATTTTTTTAAAAAATAAAGGAGATGTTACCATTAAAAGTTTATTTGAGACATTTGTAACGTATTTGAAAATTGATTTTATTGGATGACGTACTTGAGTTTAGGTTCAGAGGTCCGATGTTTCCCAATACAGCAGACTTATGAAAAAATATCTATTGATTATTTTTAAATCAAATTAAAATTTCGAACATTAGCGGACCACCCGATACATTACCTACTCTGATTATCTTTACTTCTTTTTACCAACAGACGCTTGGAAAACAAAAACATAAAGTTTTAACAAAATTTAAGTTTTCAATTTGTGTTCCTTATCAAGGTTAAAATAAGTTTACAAAGTAAACTTTTATGTGAATCATCAGAGTACTTTTATAAAGCAAAAGTACTTTGAATCTAAAACCCAATAAGCGTGACGGCATCTATAAGAACTCATTGCCGGACAGTGTCGGTCTCTCCACTGTTTTAAGACAGCTTTACGCTTTGACCTCGAAACGCTCATACAAATCGTTCAATTGATGACAGGAAATTCAAAAATATATAAATCTTACTTTATAATCATTCATTGATAACCTGCATAAAAAACTACTAGTAAATCATCTGCAAATGAATTCAGGTAAATTGCAATCATCAATATCTATTTCAGTCACGGACATTCAATGCACTTTTGCGAGTAGTGGCACTGGTCTTCGAGATTCTGTTACCGCTTTGCTGAGGAAGCCGGAAGGATTTCGAGGTGCACCACTGTTTGCAGATGACCGTGCAACGGACCCTATTGCTGATCCTGTTTGCCAAATAAAACCCGAACCAGAAGATAGTACAGGATTATTGTACAAATTGCGGATCACGGACTTCACAAGATGCGGCGTACTCAAACGAAACGTAAGTCATGTGAAAGGTCAATATTAAAATGTATTTACAATAGGTGGTTTTGTCTTGCTAATATTGGCTTGGATTTTGATCTCTATTTTACCAGTGAATATTGAATTTGTATTCATTCCTGGTAAAACATAGATGTAATTGATCTAAGTATATGTTAATTTAATTCTCGTTGTATATTTAACAAATAAATTATGTTTTTATAATAAGAATCTACCACTTGTTTAATCTGCATTGTACACTAAAGAAGAAAAAATATGTAATAACTACTTGTGACGTTTTTGTGAAGTAATTGCCGTTTTTTCTTCATAATATTTTTCATAACAAAAATATCAACAGTGGGAGAACCGCGCTATGGCACGAATGGGCCGGCTTGACCGGAGTGGTACCACGGTCTCACAGAAAACCGGTGTGAAACAGCGCTTGCGCTGTGTTTTACCAAATGAGTGAGGACAACTGAGGCTCACACCTCGAGTCTTCCTCCTATCCACCTCCCCATTCCCCAAAGGCCGACAGCGCACTTGTGACGCCTCTGGTGTTGCGGGTGTCTATGGGTGGCAGTAATCGCTTACCTGCTGCTACTCGTTTGCCCATGTTCCATAAAAAAAACGAAATCATAAATACCATTTTTATGATGTCCTCTTTACGCCATTAAGTGTCATTTCAATGCGCCTAAATAACCAAAAAAAGTGTTTATACGCATTAAGCTCACAACCGAACTAATCGTCACCTCAGTGACTCAAAATTCAGGCCGTTTATGTAGGTTACGTGCCTGGTGCAGTCAATGGGGCAATTTCTCTGAGAGCCGTTCTTTTATTTATGGTAATGAATTTGAATTTCACTTACGAATTTCAATTCATTGTTATTATTAATATGTACAACATTAAAACAGCACAGACAAACTCACTCAGACATTTTTAGGCGCCAATTCGAACGTTGCGTACACACCTCATTTTCAATACCGTCGGCTGAAACAATTGGCTGAATTTCAATTAATATTATTACTTGTGAAATCTAATTCTATTTGTCTACACGAGCAAATCAAGTGTCTCTTTTGTAATTGAATATTTTACGTGACTAATATAGAAATGGGTCAATCGTGTAGTAAGACTTATATTTTTTGGAACACGTTCTGTGGAAGCCACGTATTTCTAAAAAAAAGGCCATACTTTAGACGGTGATAATACAATTAGCTTTTTCTTTTTAATTGCACTTTAACACCTGTGACAGTTACAAGATAAACAACTTAAACCAAAAACGTCAACTCACAGTTGTGTTATTTAGGGTGGCCGTAAGCCAAGCGTGTTGGAATTTTGAGAAATTTTATTTCGTTGATATCTCAGAAGCGGTAAGTGAACGGTTAATAGTTAGAGAATAAAATAAGTACCGTTAAAATAAAAAAAAATGCTTAGCATGTATTTACCAATGCTACCTCTGTAATTAAATAAAATCTCTAAATAAACGTATTTCAATTCCAATCCAGGATGACATTTGTGTAATTAGAATTGCCATTTATTCTATGGTTAGATAAATTTCCGTAACATGTATCTGTTTAAAAAATGTAGATTTACGTGATCTGAATACTAATCTGCTACAAAATCTGAGCTTACCTATGGCAAAATCTTTAAGTAATTAAGTGGCTTTTCTGTTATCACATTAAGAATTTTTACCCCTTTCGACGAATGAATGATATTGCAACTCAATAATAAACTTGTTTCTGTTCATAATCCTCCAACCATAAAAGGCAATTACGTATATATGTAAAAACAGAATTGTATTTTCCTAGCCTCATTAACTGTTAACATTGACAAGATAGGCGCTCATAGCCCAGTTGCACTCGGTGATTAGAAACAATCAGCGAGGGCAAGCAACGACGGCGCGGTCAGTACCTGGATGGGTGACCGCTGGTGCCATGTTACCATGAGCGTCTCCGTGATTCGGAGGTCACGTTAAGCAGTCGGTCCCGGTTGTTATCATAGGATAACAGTCGTGAAGCTTAGTAGGAGGCCTTCGGGCGGCTTAAAAACATCCAACGGTAAGATTACGTAGCCACAACGTTGTCTTGCCAGTCCCCAACCCGCACTTGGCCAGCGTGGGGACGTATGGCCTTAACCCTCTCCTGAGAGGAGACCCGAGCCCAGCAGTGGGACATTATGGGTTGTTGATTGATTGACAAGATAAGTGTGAACACCGCAATATTTTCATGTTTAATGCGTAATTTATCTATGAAATTAAAATTGAACGGTCATTATTAGGGGCGAGAGTTATTTAATACAACAAAAATAGCAAAAAGTACAATAGCTCAATTTGTGATACTATGTTTTCAATGCTTTTGATCACACCTTATAACTTTAATCCTAATTTCAGATGATGCAAAGAAACACAACTATTACTGCAATTTAAGCATACTGGTTTCTTGTAAATATTTTATGTATGAAGGTATTCAAGTCTGATAACAGCAAAAACAGTTTTTTTCATCCTACTTTTTTACGTTAAAATCTTAGCAGATTTTGTAAATGTTTCTTCTTGGATATTAACTGTAAATTGTCTTAACCTGCGTAATTTTGAGATCCCAGTAAAACAAATTACCGTGACAGTTAACAAGTACCCCTTAAGTCTATAGCGGTTTCGGCATTATATTACATAATATAATGCCGAAACCGCATACTTTTATATCATAAATGGTGAAACGGGCCTACTCTACTCCACTCAGCACCAAACTTTCATGTAGTAAACGTAAAATTAGGTAGATACTTTAGGACTGTAGGTATCTTGGAATCGAAAGATAAAGTACAACACATTCCTTTAGTTCCTAACAGTGAATCAGAAGTATCATGGCCTACACAAGTCTCATCTAATATATTATTAACCAGTGCCCGCTTATACCGCTGTGCTATTGAGGTAAAGAGAAATCTTAAACACCTGTGTCAACACGGGAACTTTGCATCGATTGAATACAATGCATTTCTCTAAACTAGTTCGTTTCTCTATAATTGTGTCAATAATCCGGGTTATTGGAGAATAGCAACTCGCGACTACGTTTAATAACTAAACTGTGGACTCTGTTTTTTGTTTCTGCCAAAACATTTACAGTTTTTGCTTTAAGAAAAGTGGTGTTCATTCTCTATCGTTGTTTTTCTTACTTCAAATTCAAATTTTATCAAAATGGTATCTTTTTAAGCTTTTATGACACTTTATATACATTGTTTATTTTTAAATTATGTGCTTTACTTGTTTTATACTCCTAACTTTACCCTGGCATGCTTCACTGTGGCACATGTGGTAATTTCAAGTAACCGTGTCAAAAATTATCTCCAATTGTTGCAAAACTTTTTGAGTACTCATAACTATGGTAAATAAATTATTTAGTAATTCGTGACTGACACCAAAAAATCTTTTGGCTCTGTGTAAAACGAATCTGTGGTAAAAATTGTCGCCTGCGGTATTTATATTAGTATAATTTTATAACTTACGTTTATTATGTTCAGCAATTGCAAAACAAATAAAAAGGCAGTGACAACATACTAAAGCAACATAGTAGTTAGCGTTCATATTTATTTTAGGAGGACGGAAATAACTTTGAAGGCTCTGTAAAATAGAAACTGGTTAGACCGGCGGAACATCGCGAGATACTAGGAAGTATTATTCTAAGAATATAAGCCATTACGTCTTAAGGTAGGTTCAATGGAATTCACTAATAAGTAACTTATTAATAAACATTTTCAGTTATTTAAATCGTTAATTAGCACAAAGCGTTAAGCAATAACAGGCATGTAGTTACGCTTAAAATGTGTCTCTAATCGATCAAAAGTTTGCGGTTCTCTCTAAACTGTCTGTGACAGAGAGATGTGCATCAACAACAAGCCGTAGTTGATAAGGTACTGTTATTATAAAAGTGTGTCTAGCCTTAACGTCCACTAACTTAGACAATAGATCGCAGAGTTAGCAAAAGCGGTAAAAGCAGCCTTTCTTCTTCTTCTTCTGATGAGATGGAAACCAACTAAATAGCTATTTCTGGCGATGTCAAGTATTTAAATTCTTCAAATCATAAGTCTTCCTCGTGATGAAAGTGATGATTAAAAATTTAAAAAAATGTGAATGAGATGAAGTGGGGACCGTCTCGAAACAAAAAACGATATCGGCTGCTTTTTTGTTAATAATAGAGGTTCACTGACATATGGTGTGGTGGTGGATTACAATATCCATGACAATAGCGCTACTAAAAGAAGAAAACTTTTGAGAAACGCTTTGGCAACCGTCTGAAAAGCGTAGTAATAGTAGCCCAAAGCTTCACAATGTCACACATTGCACCGATCACAAACAATTAAATGGACAGGACAAATAAAATTAATTTAGTCAAATTAGTTAGTCAAATTAATTTTCAATATGAAATTTAAAACACTGGCTAGCGGTTCAAGCGCGCATTGTCATTTCGTGTTTGTTTACTATTCAGTCTTTCAGTAATGTAACTGAAAGACTTGTCTCCAGTTTTAATTGCTATAAAAATTATGGAAGAAGAAGGTAATTTTATTCACAAACACTACTAACGCAGTATCAATTTCAACTCCGATAATTTCGATGAAGTGACCATCGACGTCACATTTCCACCTACCTCCTCGTAAACAAACAAAACAAACAACAACCTATAATGTCCCACTGCTGGGCTCGGGTCTCCTCTCAGGAGAGGGTTAAGGCCATACGTCCCCACGCTGGCCAAGTGCGGATTGGGGACTGGCAAGAATACGTTGTGGCTACGTAAATCTTGCCGTTGGATGTTTTTAAGCCGCCCGAAGGCCTCCAACTAAGCTTCACGATTGTTATCGTATGATAACAACCGGGACCGACTGCTTAACGTGACCTCCGAATCACGGAGACGCTCATGGTAACATGCCACCAGCGGTCACCCATCCAGGTACTGACCGCGCCATCGTTGCTTACCCTCGATGATTGTTTCTAATCACCGAGTGCAACTGGGCTATGAGCGCCACTTCGCTCGTACCTCTATCCCAAAGTTTATTGCAATCTGTGGAGCGGTTTAGCCGTAAAAGCGTAACAGTATATCTGTTACGCTGTGTATAGAAGTATCTATTAACTATTTCTTACCCTAAAAAGAATTTTAACTACAAGTTAAATTAACGGTAAATCTGTAAATAAAAAAAAACTATTCAACTTTTTCAAATAATCGTGGAAGTCTTCTGGCGCCACTAGTTGTGAGCTCTAGTTAATAATACGTATATAAAACTTCAATGAAACCGGTTATATATTTCAAACTTCCTTATTTACAAAATATTAGACTACTGGTTTTTGAAATGCATTCCTTTTGCTAAAACGTAATACATGTGGCTTAAGGCTAAATTGAACGAAAAGAATTTCCTACAGCCGTAATCTTACTGTAACGTGTACAAGCATTATTTAACGTGGGAGAGCCACGCTTCGGCACGAATGGGCAGCCTCGACCGGAGTGATACCACGCCCTCACAGAAAACCGATGTGAAACAGCGCTTGCGCTGTGTTTCACCCAGTGAGTGAGAATACCGGAGGCCCGTTATTATAAACGTATTTTAATAATTATACTCTCCTAGTTTTAGTAATTTCCTTGTTCCTTCTATCTTTTACTAGATGTTCCTGTTCCCTTGTATCAAAAAATTTCTCCATGCAAAACTTTCTTCGCAAGATGAAGCCGAACTCAACACTCCATCAATTTGCGCCATGAAGTCCATTTATTAATATTGAACCGCAGGTTAACGAGTAATAAAAATAACATGTAGTCCATTTTGTAGGTGATTTACTGTTATCTAAAAACCTGTACCTATTAAAATATGCATGAACCTATTGACCGCTTTTGCGATTTTAAACTTCAGAATATTAGTTGTCAACTCTAATCTTATTTAATAGGCTATTAGAGTAACTTTATGTTAAGTGTAATGTTTAATATAAGTTCTTTTAAAGACAGTTTTATGTATCACTTTATTAATCTACCTAAGACTATATCTATTTATACCAGTCATGTAGCCAAATAGATAATGGTATTTTCTTTTCAATACAGGGTTTCGTTCACGTCCGGGTTTGGTTCCCGCAATTTCCAGGTGTCGTCATGCAATCAGACCAAGAACTTATTATAATGTGCAAGCCGCCGGAACCAACCATTATCGAGAATAAAGCGGCTGGATTTGCTGGAAGTTTGTAAGTATTCAGTTTATTCTGGAATAATTCAAGTTATTTTATCTGAAATACAAATTGATCTCTATAATAAGTGTCACTATATTGTCATTATAGTGTCTCTTTCTTTTTCCCATCTTGGCCAAGAAATCAAACTTGGAAAAGACAACCAAGAAACAAGCATTAACAGAAGGGTGCGTCTTGGATGAGCTGCTTTTGTAAAACTGGACTTTGCTTTTCGAATGAATCTCACCAGCAGACAAAAAGCACGTATATACAACCAGTGCATCTTACCCGTCCTTACCTACGGAGCCGAAACTTGGGTAACTACAAAGGCTATACTTCAGAGACCTTTAGTCACCCAAAGGGCAATGGAACGTAAGCTGGTAGGAGTAAAACAAACAAGTGGTTGAAAAAACGAAGCAAAGTTGCAGATACCGTAAAGCGTGTTGCTAAACTGAAATGATAATGGGCAGGTCACGTAGCCCGTAAGTCTGGTTCGTGGTGCAAAGGCCTCTTAGAATGGAGACCGTGGGGTTTTAAAAGACCAGTTGGCAGACCGCAGTTGAGATGGAAAAATGAAATCAGGAAGGTGGCGGGCCAAAATTGGATACAAACTGCCCAAAATAGAAAGAAGTGGAGGGGGTTGAAGGAGGCCTACACCAAATTGGTTGAAGAAGGCTTGAGATGATGATGATGAGTGTCTCTTTAGTACTTACGAGGTATATTTTAGTTGTAGAATATTTATGAATGTAATATTTTATGTACTTCATTTGTGATTGAAATTAGCATGTAATAAATTATAATAGAGTTGAAAGAAAATAAAGACACTTTGCACAAAGTGCTGACCCATGTGGTACAAGGCCAAAGCGAGTGTCTAAAACAATATTTTAACTTATTATAATCTAGACCCGTCAAACTTCTTTTTTTTCTTCAAAGCTTGTGGTAAAAATAATCCAATTAATCCAATTAATTTTAATCGATCAATATCTAATCAGCATTTCCAATATCGTTCAATTAATTTAAACACAGTGTCAAGACACAGATATGTTCCGTGTTCTTACTTTTAAATGGATTATGGATGAATTATTTGAAAATGAATTAACATATATTTTACATATGGCGGTTCAAAACCAATTTAATCACATACATTCTAAAGATCAAGTACTGTATCTGAAGATCAGTATACATATTTCCTTATTTATAATTATCATTTAACATTCAGGTACATTTCTATATTGTTTACAACTTAGAGGCTGTAAGTTCACAGTTAAAAATAATACTTAAGTGGCTTAGTGTTATATAACGTTTATTAATAGGGGGAAAGAGTGTTTTACACACATAATATCACAAAGAGTAGTATATAGAATATCACAAATATAGAATATCACAAAGAGAGTACTTTTGTTGTTATGAAAGAGAAAAAATTTAAACAAAATATCGTAAAAAATTACCTATAATTACTGCATGCTAGACAATGAAAGAAAATAATATCACTCAATTACGGTCAAAACTTAAAAAGTACTTTCTAGGCAATCTCTATAATGAATTTTATCACATACACTCAAATTAAATATTAAATACAAAGCTCATATAGATTCAAACATTTGCGATAACTTTTCTTTCACATGAATCGGTAAATACATGTGAATGTTATTTTACTACATAAATAATTTAAAAAAAACAGGTATATTTGTGCATAAATCGTCTCTGAACAGGAACCTGCATCCTCAGACGCGATGCCAGTTGAAAGGTCGCCGCAACGAATAGATGACAAGATTTCTTTTATTTTATTTTATTTTATTTTTATTTTATTTTATTTAGGGTAACAACAGTGTTTTGTAAAGACAGTTACATATATAATATTTACTAGGATATGACCAACTACAGTTATCCATTATTACATATAAATTTTCAAAAAAGTTTTTGTTTATTCAAATGTCTACTTTAAGTTAGAAACCCGGTACTTCAAATAAAAAACATAATCTGAACGGTACATAAAGTCAATGTCCTTTAACCTAACGTATTTTACAATATTTACTTCACAGTCCTCACGGCGCCAGAGTATCAGGCGTCGTAGAAGAAACTCCAGGTCGCCTCGAGTACGAAGTGGCTCTGTACAAGGAAGCACCTCCTGTCTCCAGGCATACTAACCATTCAGTAGATTTGCCGGTCGATCAGGTAACTACTGTACGTTTCAATCATATAAGTATAATGTACATTTGTACTCGTAACTTTGGCTTATCAGCTCTACTTTTTTACTTAGTTGTTCGCTTAAGCATTAATTTTTGTTACATATTCGTTTGATATTAACATTTGTATATTCGATACATATATATAAGTTGGATTTTTACTGCAACTGTGGTCTTGATGCTTCAAAAAATAGATTACGGTTAGAGATCTATTGGTTGAATTTAAGTTTCAACTTTTCTGTATTTATAACTTGTATTACCGGCTATCCTCAACAGCTTACAGAAACAGCTTCTGATCCAATTGGAAATCAGCCCAAAAACTTAAACTGATTAGAACAGAAGATAAGGTAGCTGTCCGCTAACAATGCAATTTGGTAAAAAATATTTTTCGACAGAAATTTGGGTCACGGTCATGGTACACGATTACGGTTTGCTGACAAATAAGAAAAAAAGACAACTCGATGTGGATAATTGGTAGTTGAAAAAATATTCCGTTGTCATAGATAGATAATTGAATCGGTAATTGTTTAGGCGGTGCCAATCGGCACAAAACTTCAACTGCGTGCGCGCATCAACCCAGACTCAGCGTGGCGGCATATTAAATTGTTGGAGGTGGCCGTCTCACCTGACCCTGATAGGCCACACGCACCCGGTGCTGTGCTTCTTGTTAAAGATGGGTAAGTAAATACAAAAACATATTATATTTTCTTTTATAGGTACCTACTGCGAGATTATTCGCGATGAAAGGTAGACAAGTTGTTTCCCCTGACATTATACATGTAAGGTTATTGTTCCGCTCCAATTCACAATAAAATGATCTGTCTAACAAGTTATACAAGTTAGAACTAGTACACGGAATCATAGACTATATTCAAATGACTTCAGGGTTTTATATAGTGTTTACTTTTAGATGGAGGTAATAGACTTGAATAAATTGCATGTTACTATAGAGTATTAAACATACACAGCGCGTTCAAAACCCATCGTTTGAACACGATCTTAATTAATGTACCAAAAAACAAGTTGTTGTTTTTGTCAAAATTTCATATTTTAAATGTACTCAAATATAAACAATTTAAAATAAATTGTTGACAATGAAGTAACTTACACTTTCTCTTAACCATGTCTTCTCTCCATCCAATGGTTGCCTGTAAGAGATTGCCTCCGGGCGATAAGGCCGCCAATTGTACTTCTCCAACTGTATGTTAACCTAGCAATAATCTGGTGTACAATAAAGAGATGATCTATTATTATTATTATTAACTTACATAATAATGAAACTAACGCTGGATAGGACATGACAAAAATTTATTTTAAGAAAACAGTCTATTGAATATCATCAACATCATGATCTCAGCCGAAATATGTCTACTGTTATTGAATATACTGTCCTAATAAAGATCCTCGTGGTTAAAAAAATGACAAACATTGCTTTACTTACCTATGGTGGATATTTACCAAACAGATGTCGAAATCGTGACTTCGCTTCAATCATCCCTCACCAGCCAGCCCGTTACCGAGAGCGGCACAACGAAGTGTTTTTGGATTTCGAGGCATTCCTCCTGGCTTCGATGAAAGAACGTTCAACGCTTTGGATACACTCGCAAATAAAAGCTTGTATGGATGCCGGTGATTGCCAACCTGACTACTGTTTGGACTTATTTGAACCCTCAGGTCAGTAATAATCACTTACCAACAACTAATTAAGCATAACTTACGATATGAGAGACTTCCTAACAATAAATAAAAGGTATTAAAATAAGTTGCGCTAAGCTGAAATCGAACTCGCGGTCCCTAAAGTTTTAATCTATAGGATACTATAAGTAGTTTTTTTTTAAGATAAACAAGCTTATTATTTAAATAAGCTTTTTTCAAAATAATTTATACTTCCAAATTTAATTTATGGTCAATATAGAGCAGATGGTTTTCACAATGATAAGTGGCTACCGAACCACGTATAGACATAATGCAACTCGAGAATAAAAATGCGGTGCTGGCCTTTGGTTGGCGATTGAGCCTTTGATAACCTCATTCTCTCGGTGAAATGCAGTGAAAGATTTACTTACGTTTCGATTTACTGTGAATCCGTGCATCGTTGCCGTCGAACCTATGTGGTAATAAATTTCTCAAACGGTTTATCTCTACGTAGTATAAAATGAAGACGCTTTCGCACTCCGTTCGCTTAAATCTTTTAAACTACTCAACAAATTTAAATTCAGTTTTCAGCAATAGACAGTGATTCAAGTTTATATGTATAATATATACATACCATAGATAAAATAAAGATTTCCACGCAAAGCGGATCGCTAGTTTTAAGTATAATCCAATTAGAAATGTTGTTGACCTTATATATTTATAGTATTTTCGCCTCAATCACAGCAAGTATTGCGCACGATACATCTATAAATCTTGACACAACTTTGTAATATCTCTTACATATAATTTTTAGGACATGGCCGTCGACGACGATCGTTACCTGAGATTTCCCACAATCACAACATCACGAATGCCGCATTAGTGTCTGAAGCTGACAATTCTACAGTACCGTTCACAAGGTTCAAAGAGAACCTGGAATACTCGGTTGTTATGCCTGGAGAACTGTTTCATAGGACACCGATTGAAAGTACGTGCGCTACTTCCATGATGGTAGCGGTAGCTTTGGGAGCTCTCTTGTTCATGTCTGCTTTACTAGTAAGTAACAAAAATATACCTTTTTTGCTTTAAAGGACCACTTACGCTCTAAAAATATATGATGTGTGGGGGGGATTTATAAACATTGTAGAAACGAACACATAGAACACCCAGAATACGAACAACGGTTTGTGGATGATACAAAATATCGTCATATGTGGGGATCGAACCGCCATCAACGCTGTAAAAGCACTACAAAATTACATATTATGCATATTATAAAAATAACTTAAGATATGTTTCAAAATAGGCAGAGCCTGTAAAAAAAGTACTGATAAAGATAAATAAGTGTGCTCATCACACAATAGGTATTGTTTGTCCTCTATGGGCTTCGAACCCCTCATCTCTAACTGTCATGATCGGAAACCACTTCAGACAGTTGATTGTTTGCTGGGTACATTACGAATTCGTCTAAAGTCAATATTAATAGCGTGAAGTGTAAGACACAAAAAATATTTGATTTCATTAAAATTTGGAACGGAACTATATCGATATCTCATATTAAGTAAGACTCGATGCAGTAGTAACTTACTATTATTACTGATATTATGTTGACTTATAGAAAACGTGTAGAGATTCTCGGTGGCGCAATTGTAGCGTATGCGACTGCTGTGCTTCAAGTCTCGGGTATGATGCCCGGGTCGGACCGAAGTTCGTTTATTTCGGAGTTTAGGCATTTTATATGTATATATATATATGATATATATGTATTTACAAAAAAAAGTATATACATGTATTTCTATTAGTTGTCAAGTATTAATAGTATAAGCTTTGACGTCTGAAAATGTTACGCCATGCTTCGTATTTTCACAGATGTGCTACTTGGCTACAAAATTAAACGCCACGATGCTGAAAAACAGCAGTCTACAAACACCATCAGGAAAGGGCTTCGAACAAATACTGAGAGAGCTGGCGCACCACTCCCTACCAGACTCAGGGTACACCGGTCGGCCTACTGTACAGTGACATAATGGAACGACGCTGAAGATATATCACAAAGTGTTGAACAATTTATGAGGCTATTAGATTGTACGAAGTGCGTAAAGACGTGATTTAAATTCATGATAAAGGATTTTAATCACTCGGGTGCTGTTTAAATAAGTAAATTTAGAGCAAAACATGCTTGTACGTGTAGGTTTAGTTTATGTTACGTTAAGGAATATTTAAAAGATTCAATTTAAACTTATGACTGAGAATTCGCGAGCTGTTTTGGGTGCAAGACTATAGACAACTTGGTAATTTTTCAGTCATGACTGTCAGAAGTTGTAACAGTTTATGGTAATGATATTATTAGTGTTAAGTCTAATTTATTTCTCTTTTTTAAGTGAAAGTAGACAGTAAAAAAAATAAGATAATTTTTTCTTTTCCTTTCTGCTCCCGTCTGATTAAGTACAGAAAAAAATACCCACACTAAAGTATTAATATAATATAACACTGCAGCTGTAGGGACTTAATAACCATAGATATTTATTTTTCTTATATAAGGGCAACTTGATAATAAAAAGACTTGTTAAGACAAGTAGAAAATCTAATCAAGTATTTTACTTTTATGGAAATGGGGTAAACGAGCAGACGGATCGCCTGATGGTAAGCGACTACCGCTGCCCATGGACACCCGCAACACCAGAGGCATCAGAAGTGCGTTGCTGGCCTTTGGGGGATGAGGGAAGATGTTAAGATATGGGCCTCCAGTATCCTCACTCACTAGGCGAAACACAGCGCAGGCGCTGTTTCACATAGATTTTATGTGAGGCCGTGGTATCACTCCAGTCGAACCGATCCATGCATGCCGAAACGTGGTTCTCCCACGGTATATTGTTCTCCCAATGCTCCCGATCGACTCATGAATATGGATTTTATAAAAGATATTAATATGACCGCTTAAATTAGTAATCTTGACTAGGGTGGCATGCGCTGAAATGCGTTCCTCCGCGCCAGCCGGTTCGCCGGTGGCGAATTAAGTCTTAAGTCAAAATCTTCCTCCATTCACCGCCTCCACCAGCACAAACAGTAAAATAAGATTAACTCACTCTTAGTTACCGCGCACCAGTATTTCTGGAAGCAGACATTCCCAGAAAGGATCTGGGTCAGTCGGAAACAAGGGAACCCACGCTGATACCCTACCAGTTGATAACGACAGGCTGGAACACCCGTACGGTGAGGAAGCAAACAGCTGTATACCGTGGCTCGAAAAGTGGTCACGCGGCACTTACAACCTTCTTCGGGTGGTGGCCGATGGCCGTTAACCTCCAAGAGCTTAGCCGTTTCCTAATATACTTCATCGAGCACTTCCGCCTCTGAATCTCGCGGGGATATTCTTACAACGTGCAGCCTCCTCCCTAGACACGGTACGGAACCGAATTGAGTACGGTTGGGGGGATGGATCACGAGAGAGCCCGTGAACTAAAAGGGCCTACACTTTACATAGATCCAGCACCTCGGCGCACCCAACGGCTAGAGAAATATCCCTGGTACCCAGGTGCATAGCTCTTTTAAGGTTTTCCTCTCGACCTGTAAAAGGTGTCATCCGCGTACCAGATTGCGCCCAGTCTGGATGAGAAACCCCAGTTGTACCTATGTTCCACAGGAAGGTAGTACGATCCTCTTTATAGCTGCTGCTAACCACCTCCGGCGACATTTTGAACACGAAAACATCATGTTTATAAGTTGAATGTCTTATATCTGTATATTTTATTATGTCATTATAATGACATCCATATTCGTCAATATATATAAATGCAAACCTTTATAAACTTTGTATTACTTTAGAGAACGAATGTATAATTTAATTTTTCATTTATCTACTTATCTTAGCCACAAATGTCTCTATGTCCTTCACGTATAAATTTAAAAAATTAAATTACTGGAAACTTGAGCGTGATTAAGAACTCCCAAAACTGTCACCTAGTATAGAAGACTATAACTAGGCGATAGTGAGAAACGTAGCATCAGGCCAGCCATTAAAGTCTGTTACTGTTGTGATCGCTCGGTGGGGATTATCTAGAGGTATTACCTTCCTCCTTGAATTTGAGCTAGACAAACAATTCAAATGAAATATACACTTTTCTTGCCTTTTTTGGCAAATTGATTTGTTAAATCATATATAGCTGGAGACATGGTGGACTGGTGACAAGTTTTATAGTCGTTCCTGTCCCATCGAAGTCCTTCGGTAATTTTTATCAGTTTTAATTTTGAAAAACTCATAAAGATTAACTGAGATATCTTTACTGTATTTAGCTGTCGCTTTTCCAGCAGCGTTTTTTACCACTTCGCTTGAATAAGATAGGAGTTTCTCCCGATGATGTTATGAAAAAAGTAGATATCGCATTATCGCGCACTAATTGTTGCAAATGTAGACAATTGTTGTGATTTCATTTAGCCGGTTAATAGAAGCTAGCGAATAAACACGTTGTCTAAGCGCATCCGTGGAGTGTTAATATTATTACCAAATATATATACCAAGCTGTGTGTTAAGAATGAGTAAAAACTATGGTTCCAAGTTAATTACAAATGCAGGAGTTACATACCAAGCGTAAGTATTTAAGTACGTAATACTTGTATTTTGTCATGGGTTGTTACCCATTTACGGAAATTATTAAATAAAATTTTGTATTATTATAGACACGGTAAAAAGGATAGAGAATTCGATTGTAACTGGAGTGCGACAATGACAACTAACGGGTGCCTTGCATGCGTCATAGATTAATCAAACAGAAGGGATATCGTAGGCATGTGGTTTTAGTCGGTTCGATTCCGACACACCGCCCCGCCGCAAACCCCACGTAAAAAAAAACGCATAATACATAGCGGCCGCGTCCTCCCGCACATCCGTCTAATTGAATCTTAGTATTTTTTATTCAATAGATATTCTCATATTACTATTATGTTTACTGTTTACTTGTCTTTGTCTTTCTTGATTATATTAATTAGCAATAATAGTATTAGAATGTATGTTGGTCAAAAAAACCGTGTACTTATATTGTTTTATATTTTCCAGATTTCTAAGTGATGATCTTAGAAGACTGAAATGGGTTAGCACAGTTCAGGCGCAAAAACAATGAATACGACGAAAAATAGTACTATTTGTTTCGCACATTTTAAGCAGGAAGATAAATACACTTCTTTAAAAGGATAAATACGTCGGAAAAAACTCCATTGCATTTCGTAAACACGATAAAGGTTATTTGTATCCATAATAAAATTGTAGTATGATAAAATCTGTCCTTAGTTTTATATTAAAATTAATTTCAATGGTTCTTCTTCTTCTTTTGATGATATGGCAATCAGCCGGATCAGCTATTTCTGCCAATGTCAAGTATTTCAAGTCTTCAATTCTAAGTCTTCGAGTCTTCAAGTCTTCGTCGTGATGGAATTAATGATAAAAAATATAAAAAATGTGGATGAGATGAAATGGGGACCGTCCTTTGCAAAAATAAAAAACGATCAATTTCATTGGTTTCACATTTCACTATTAATGACATTCTCATCATCGATCCCACAGTGCCTTAAGACGAAAGTCTTCAATGCGTGCGTCCTACCCGTAATGACATACGGAGCCGAAACGTGGACACTTACGGTTCGACTGGTCCATAAGTTCAAAGTCGCTCAGCGTGCAATGGAGAGGTATATGCTCGGCGTTTCTCTAAGGGATCGCATTAGAAACGAGGTGATCCGACAAAGAACCAGGCTCATCGACGTAGCCCACAGGATTAGCAAGCTGAAGTGGCAGTAGGCTGGCCACATTTGCCGAAGAACCGATAACCGTTGGGGTAAACGAGTTCTTGAGTGGAGACCGCGTCTCGGCAAACGTAGTGTAGGACGTCCACAAGCCAGGTGCAGCGATGATTTGCGCAAGACGGCTGGCAGGAGCAGGATGCGAGAAGCCATAGATCGAACTAAGTGGCGTGAAATTGGAGAGGCCTATTTTATTTTTATTTTATTTATTTTAAAACTTCATGCACACATGTACAACGGCGGGCTTAATGCCCAAGGCATTCTCTACCAGCCAACCTTTGGATGGTGTAGAAATTTTGTGGGGTAGATGCATTGTGGTGGGAAAAAAAAAATATTCGTGAAGTTACAATATATACATAAAAATATAAATAAATATATATACACACTAATACATAAACTTTACATACGTACACTGTGAGTGGGTACTGAGTTGTTTACTAATTAAGGCTTTCCTGTCATCTGGTAAAAAGATGGTTTTTTACATTCTTCTTAAATGAGTCACGGCTTGTAGACATCCTGATTTCGAGTGGGAGCGTGTTCCACAGCATTACAGCCTGCATAATGTCCAGCAGTGGACTGCGATAGGCTGATGATGATGATGACATTTTGTTTAAATTACAAAATGGAAACTATATAATTTACAATGACAAGTCAAATACTTTTTTCTTTTCAGAATAAAAATGGTGTTTCAAAAATTGCCTCTCCTACTGGTCTGAACCACGTAAATATACTGATAAGTGTGCAAAGTGTACGAAATTCGTATATCTCGATGCTCAAGAAGATATTAACAATTTTTGACAAGTCTTGTCTTGTATCCAAATAAAAATATCCTGTATGCAAGACAACTCGAAATACATTAAATCAATATCTGTGAATGTGGACTTGAAATTTAAATGCCCTAAGACTAGATTTCCAATTTATGAATTCTTTCCTGCTCATAGTTCTCTCCCCACGTCCCTTAAATTACTCTTAACGCGGGTTTCCACTTCTTTTATATATATACTAGGCAAGTGTATAGCTGTAAATAAAATTAAACTATAATTTTCACATCAAATTATTTATACATTTAGTACCATGATTTTTTAAAGTCATTTATACGTATAAATGTTAATATTTTAATATGTTTCCTATTAACTTAAAGGTGTGTATTTATTAATGGCTTTAAAAGTCAACAAAATAGTATTTATTTAATTTCACTATCCAAAATTAAATAATTTTTTCAGCTCTACCGAAGCTCTACAATAAATCTTTTGACAGTATGTCTTTCAAAAATGTGGTCACACCATAGAGCCATTAATCAAAAGTTGAAGTTAGGTAGTAGCAACACTGTGAACAGCTGATATTTGTCAAAACTCATCAATACGTATGACATCAACAAACCCCTGCATAAATTTCATTTAGGCTTTTGTTCTGTAGTAGTAGTAACTCAATATTGCCAATTTTAAATGATAATGTGCAAATGTGCTCATTTATGAATACTTACCTACTACAAAACAGTACAACTGTTGCAGCAAAAATGAGCAAAAGGAGTTTTAGCAACACATCATCTAGTACAAATGTAAAAAAGCCAAAACATTGGTCTCTAGGGTTAGCCGATGCAATGAAAGATCCTGATGCCATAGTCAGGAAAACCAAGTACTGTGTTATAATCAAAGACAAATATCCTAAGGCTAAAATTCACTACTTAGTTTTACCTCAAGAAAATATAAGCAGCATCTATGTATTAAATAAATCGCATCTAAAACTTTTAGAAGAATTTGGTAAATTGTTCAAGGAAATACAAGAGGAAGTCGAAGTGACACTTAGAGCTGGTTTTCACGCAGTACCAAGTATGCAAAGACTTCATATGCATATAATCAGTACAGACATGGTCTCACCGTGTTTGAAAACTAAAGTACATTGGAATAGTTTTACTACTGATTTTTTTAAGTCTTACGAAGGTAAGAAAGTATTGTTTAACTAAGTTCTCAATATATAATACTATCAGTTTTGCATGTCAGATTTTATATCACATGCCTTTAAACGGTCATTCTCACGTAATTTATTCTCATTATAAGTTTTAAGCATCTGCATATATTATCTGGGGATACATGCTAGCCCAGATTACTAGTCAGTTAAAGGTTAGCATGCATGAAAGTGATCTCATCGATGTCATTTTGTCTTCCTGATATCCATGGTGTGTAGCAAATGTGAAGGTAGTGCGTCTGAAGCCAGTAAGATGGAATAGAGAATAAAGTACTCTAAAAAACATCCCGAGTACTGGAAGACTTCACATTACATCCATCACTGCCTCTGTGGCTCAGTGGAAGCGTTTGCGACTGCTGTGCTTGAGGTCTCAGGTTTGATTTCCAGGTCAGACCAAATGTTTGTACGATCTGCAAATATTTGTTTTGGGGTTTGGGTGTTTTCTATGTATAATATGTATGTATTTACAAAAAAAAAGGTATATATGTATTTATATCAGTCTTCTAGTGCCCATAATACAAGATCTGCTTAGGGACTAGATGGTGTTGTGTATAAGATGTCTGAAATGTTTATTTATCTAATTCAATAACCCTTGCAGTTGAATGTAATGATACAATTTTAAAAAGATAACTATTGCATTAGGAGTAAATCCTGTTGTAAGGGGCTTTACAAGTACATGAAACAGACCCAAAGAAGACGTATGCAGAAAACAACAAAATGTGCACCAAACAATTGCTGTCCCTGTGGGTTTTGAACCCACATCACAATAGAAAACTGACCTACGCCATACATGCAGACATGTTGGGTAGTTGTAGGGTTCCAAGGATTTCCTTTCGAAGGTGCACCGGGTTCCCCAGCTTGTAGTACCGAGATAGCGTACGGTTTTAGCCAGTTTCAGTCTGACATAGCCACAAAAAACAAAAAAGGGGTATTGAAAACACAATGAAACAAACAAATTTAAAATTAAAACTTATTATTACATGTAGCGTCAACAAATGATTAACATGACATGTTATTATACTAGACTTAGACAATATTTTAAGGAGATGCCTTTTCCACATTTTTACAATAAACCAAGTAATTTGAGTAGTGTGAATTTACAACATGGTCTTTTGTAATAAGTTATAAAACAAATAAGACAATTTAAGAGTTCACTTATCATGTTACAAACTGTAACATTTTGAAAATAATAATTAATATACAATACATTCATATGAACTTTCACACAATTAAAGGTGTAGTTACATATACTAGTTTTTCCATCTTCAATTTATATATATATGTTATAAAATATGTATATGTATGTATGGTGTATATATGGTATATACAAAATAATGACTTTTATTTAATCAAGTATTAACAAACTTAATTATATGTTACAGATGTACAGCAACAATTAAAAGAGAATGGCAATATAAAGAAGATATCACCAGAATTGCATAAGAGCCTATTGGCCACTGAACTACAATGTAATCAATGTTCATACAAGCCAAAAAACATGCCAGGGCTCAAAGAACATTTGCTTACACATAATAAATAAGTGATGTTTTAATTTACCAAGTTTGATTTAACAATGTCATGGTGTATAATTTTCTAAAAATAGATAAACTAGTGTCAACTAGTATCTTAACCACTAATCCCCATCAGTATCTTACAGAAATGCCTCCATTCATAAACATTATTTAATGTTAAGCAATGCTCTATTTTTTTTCAATTCAAAATTCAAATTTCTAAAGTAGTGCTAATAACACAAAACCATTGCTTAAGGTTAAAAAATGTTTATACATATGGAGGTTAGTTCTTGTTACAGTTCATCAGTTTAATTGGCAACTTTAAAATTTTACAATAGTAATCATCAACTACACAATTTAGTTATTATCTACAGATGGTTATAACTGTATAACATAAATGTTAATGCTTTTTGCACTAAGATTAGTAATCTTAGTGCAAAAAGCATTAACATTTGTTTTAATAATTCATACATATATTTAGTTCTATCACACTCGTCACATTGCAATTTAGAATATAAATATCAAAATATTATTTGGATAAAAAGAAATAATTACTGTTCAATTTTTAAAACTAGTGTTTTAATAAATTTTATGATTTTGTGAAAAATAATTAATACAATCTCTTGATTTTTGCTTCAAAGCATAATTAATAGCATGCACAATGAAGTATATAGTTAAAGTTGAAGTATGTTTTATTGCATACCTACTATAAGCCCAGTTGAAATTGTTCCATGTGATGACAAGAATTAAAATAGACTTGCCGTGTAACTAATATTTTAAAAAACATGGGGCTACTTACTGAATGTAAAAATGGTCACCCACTTGCCAATGTTAAATTCTAATTCAATTCCGTAATATAATTACTAACTTAATTTAATTGCACTGATTATAATCCTAATTCATTATAGTGCTACTGAATTTAATCACATTGATTTAGTATTTTGTACTTTAAAGCGCAATTTGATAAGTATTAAGCTAATAAAGTATATTTTCGACTTAATAATATGATTAGTATTAAGTATTAATTTATTTATTTTAAATTGCACACTATATTTATTGCCAAAATGCATGTAATATCTCCCTACCTTTTTCCCAACTGTATTTGGGGTCGGTGTAATGAGTTTTCTTCCCTATTCTCCTCTATCACGCGTCAGTTCACTGTTTACTCCGTTCTTGGCCATATCTTTTTTTACGCAGTCCATCCATTTTTTCTTTGGTCGTCCTCTACTCTTACATCCGTCAACGTCCATGCTTAAAATTTTCTTAATCACATTTTGCTCATCTCTACGCATCACATGTCCATACCAGGTTAGTCTGTTGCTTCTCAACTTTTCATCCACTGGTGCTACTTTCAGGCTTCCTCTGATGTAATCATTCTTCATTCTTCACCTTATCCATTCTAGTTCCACCACACATGCATCTCAACAATCGCATTTCAGCTACATGCAGGCGTCGCTCATTTTCTTTATTGGCCAACACTCAGATCCATGCAAGACGGCAGGTCTGATGATCCTTTTATTTATTTGCCAAACTTCATAGAAGTAATTTAAAAAACTTTAACTTATTACCTAAGACAAGAATTTAAGTTTCTTATCACTGTAAGTTTTTATTCTATAGATGGCATCTTATTTCGTTGTAATGCTTATTGTTGAGTAATTTATGGTTATCTACGTTAACAATGAGTTAAAGCCCTAGTAACAAAAAACCAAAAATTGAAGCAAAATCCTGAAACATAATTTTAATTGTATGTGATGTTCCAATTATACTGTGGATTACATTACACATTTACACAGTAAATGTTAGAAATCATTACTTGTGCGCAATATTTTGTTAGATCTAGGGCTTTCGAAATCTAAATAACTTGAATCAGTGCTTTGACTTATATCTAATTCTGAGGAACTATAAATTGATATGTTACGTCTTTTGAATGTCTTCTTAGATTCCACTGATGTGGGCGTTACACACTCTGACACAGGAGTAGAATTATGTGACACAAAACTGCAATCAGTTTCTGATGTAACTACTCTTGATAATAAAAGTTCACTATCATCTTCACTGGGCGTGACTGGAGCTGGAAGTGATAATTTGGACATTTGAAACTTTACCGGCGGGCTCTCTGCACAACTAGAAACTTCACAATTTGCTTGTGCAGCTTTCATTGTTCTACCCATACGAGCCATAACCACTTGAACAGGATCATCTATTCCCAGTTTTTCGCATAGTTCTACAGTTTGTGGATTTATTAAAGGTTCCCGTGGGGCAACCTTAGGACTATTTTTGTCAAAGACAGGTGCTGTCCTTACAAAATTTTCTTCCTTTATAATAAGACTATCAAATAACTTCTTAATATTTTCCTGCTCTTCTTCTGTTGGGGTAAAATCATATCTTTCATTACCACCTGGCCCGGGCATATAGCAGTCAATGTTTTTAACTGTCATAAGATGATTAGTATTCTTTAAAGTAGCTAACCATTCAACATCATATTTTAGAGATAAGTCACCATCAAGCTCGGTGGGTATGTCTAGGATTTGCAAATGTCTGCGTTTGGGCAAACATTTGTCCAATGCTAAGAACTTTGTCTCTGTATTTGGTTCTTGATGTTTGACAATTGCAGCAAATTGACAATGCAAATGAGCTGCAAACCAATAGTCGGGTTTGATAGTGTGTAATAATGTCTCCGCTGGTACACTGCCTAATTGATTGGACTCAATGTCCTCTCTGGAAAAAAGTATTTTTATGTTAGTTTATGATGAAACAATATGTTCATTAATTACTATATGAAATCCTGAAATAAATAGTAATAACTTGTTTTGTATTTACAATAGTATTAGACAGATTTTTAAGATTACCTGAAAAATGGTTTGTGCCGCAGTAGAGCGTCTTTATTTCCATACTGTGTTATGCCTCTTGGCCAATCATGAGACAACATTACATTTACTTTATCCTTCAATTGACTTAATCTGAATACATCCAGTGATCTCACATGATACACTGTCCTCAAAGAGCTTGGTGTGTATGGCAGAGTTTCCCACAATCCTTGACGATAATCAAAGGGCTTATATATGCCCGATATACCTGAAAGAATAAAACATTTGTAATCAAAGAACAATCTTTATCAGGACAATGAATTTTCTACAATGTTTTATTTCTTTTTATTATAACAATATTTTTTATTTTATTTATTTGCATTATATTTATTACTTTATGCACTAAATCTGTACATTGGTGAACTTAATGCCCATGGCATTCTCTTCCAGTCAACCTTCGGGTGGTGTAGAAATGTAGTGAGATAGGGGCACAGAGGTTTCATATTACACTAATATAACACTATCTATTTCATTGTATATAGGCTGAACAAGACAATAAAAAGTTATAATATATGATGAAAGGAACCTAAAAAACGGGAAAACCAATTCTAATTCAGATCAGTTGGTCCCGGTTGTTATCCTATGATAACAGTTATAAAGCTCAAAAAACATCCAATAGTAAGATTACGTAGCCACAACATAGTCTTGCCACTAGCCAACCAGCACTTGGCCAGAGTGGGGACGTATGGCCTTAACCCTCTCCTGAGAGGAGACCCGAGCACAGCAGTGGGATATTAAAGATTGTTGATGATGATTGATGAGTTTGTAGGTTAATTACTAATAAATGATCTTTAATTTGTGAGTAAATCATTTACAGATATTTTTACACATCTGACTTTACAGCCGGAAGGTGGCATTAAATAGTTTCTATTACCTCCTATTCTTAGTTTTCCAAACTGTACAACACCAGCTCTTCCTAAGTAGTAAATATTTGGTGCTACCCATCCACCATAGGGTAACTCTTGTAAGTAATTTGATGCTTCATGGTTACCGCCAATGAAAATAGTTAGTAGTGGAGCTCTTTTTTCTCCACTATAGTACCTGAAAGAAAAAAAGCCAATAGTTACTATTCTCTTTTCTAGCTGGTTTAAAGGATATTGTCTAATTCAAACATGTAATATACATCTCTGTGTACTCTTTAAACAACCAGTTAAGTAAACAATAAGTTAAAGTAAAATAATGATTTTGTAAAGGTGTGTGTTTATTATATTATGATGACTAAATCAGATTAATGTATTATTATAACTCGTAAGTCTGGTGCTTAGAAAATAAGATACACAGAATTTCTAGGCTTCAATAAATCTATAAAGATTGATAGATTGCTTCCAAAGGGAATAGACAGAGATCAAATTATGAACTCATGTGTGTCTGGGGCACTAGGTAACAGTTGATTAAAAACATGTGCATTTGAGGCATACAGCAAAGTGTGGCACCTGTCAAGATCTCAGGGAAAAAGACAGAAAGGAGTGTTTGTGTTCATATAAATCAAAGTTTACTAATCCTATAAATGTCAATATTTTTAATCCATACAAAAACTAAAAATTCGAAAGTAACTCTGTTTATCATCATGGCTAAGCCACTGTACCCGATTCAACGATTCAGGAAGGACATAAGCTACTCTTTACAGCGATAACCGTCATATATGCAGTAGGAGCTGCAGCCAAAGACTAATAATTGAGTTAACAAAAATTACAAAATACGTAATAAAACAAACCAGAATAGATTAAGATGATTGCATTAAATAAAACTATTTAAAAGTTGTAATGGTTGCAGCACTAGTTTCAAAACTTATATTTTACATTCATGAACCATAATAACCTTACTTTGAGGTTGCAGATGATAATTGAATTGAAAATATAATGAATGAATGATTATTTAATAGCACATTGAATATCTTTACCATTTTATCTTGAAGGAAAGTCAAATATCAATGCCACAAAGAGGTACAAAATTAATTCTCAGGAATACAACATAATAATAAACGTTGGAAAAATAACATGAGCATATAGAAATGACAGTAACTAACAAAACTTATTACTACACTAACTTGTGAAATGAACACATGCGCTGGAACTTTTCTGGCACAGCCATCGCTTTTAAATCACTATGATTACGAATAGCTTGAAAATCACCACAACAGATCAGCAAGTCTATTTTAATGCTTTCCCTGTCCTGTATAGTTTGAATACAGTCGTATATCTTTTCCAGCTCACCGTGAGCACAACCTTCTATAGCAATTTTCATTTTTATTTAGTAGTTTCGCTATATAATTATGTATCAAGTTGAAATTATTCGAACTGACTTAGCACATCCGACCGACACAACGTGACACACGACTGAACCTAAACTGACTGCTTCTGTCACGCTATGACGCAGTGACGCTACTGGCTGACGCTAGGGATGCTTCCGACTCATTGTGAAATCGGTTTATCGAGTGTTCTATTCAGCTTGACTATTTATAAAATTTTGATTTTTATTACTGAATCAAATGAATGAATGAAGTTTACCCTACAATATCGACACTTGTTTTTTTCTGTTTAGTATGTACCCCTGAGTACGTCGTGATTTCAGGTATTTTTTGCCAACGTATTAACTATATTTTAGCATAGAACAAACACTTCTTTTGATGTCCTGGCTAAAAATGAAGATTTGAGACTGAGGATGCCTCTGCATTCCACTAAATTCTATGGCCAATCCTTTACGGTTGAAGCCGTACGCTTGTGGAATGCATTGCCGATAAATATCAGGCAAGCCGAGCCCAGCAGTGTGACATTATGGGTAGTTGATTGATTGATTGATTGATCAGGAAAGCGAAAATAGTTGATAGCTTTAAGACAATGTTTCAAGAATTTTATAGGTTATAACTGACTTTTCATTTTTGTATGTGATATAATTGAAATAATTATGATAAGTGGTGTATGTGTTTGTATATATATGTATGTGTGTATGTATATGTATTTATGTGTATATATGTATATGCTTGTGTATATGTTTGTATGTATCTGTGTATAATTGAATATATGAAGATATATGTATGTGTCCGTGATTATATTCATAAAAATTTAAATTTTTCTCTAAAATTAATTGCACCGTCAACTGCTACAGTTTCTTCGATACTTTTGATGCATCATTAGGTTGCCTGGAAGAGATTGCTTTTGGCAATAAGGTCGCCCTTTGTACATTATATTATACGTTGATCATTTTATGTACTCACTTAAAATTGTAAAAACGGTGTACAAATAAAGTGTTTTCTATCTATCTATCTATCTATCTAAAAACGCGTTAAACAAAACAACCAAAATAATTCTGTTGTCTCTTCACTTTTACGGTTTGATGATTTTTTCAAAGATACATGTTAACAAGCGATACTGAAGTTTCAAATCACTTAAAAACAAATTGGATTTTTTTGTGCAAAAATCTTCCACAAACGGCACGTTATCTACGATGGAATGCGAACCTCTATTGTTCTTTTCACAGGTACATTTACAATTTCAATAGGCTATATATATTTTGGTATTTATGGTGGTATTGAAGACCACCGCTCTAGTAACTTTACTTAGTGTGAAACACCTTGCAAATACGGAAAAGATCGAATTAAAGTAGTGATTTTATTTTACTAACATACTCTTTAGTTTATTTAAACATTGCTGGTATATTTTTGTTAAGTAATAGATAATAAAATAAGATAATTATAGTAAAACAGTATTCGGTATTAAGTGGACTGTGTTATTATTGTTGAATCACAAATTATTGACAAGATTTAAAAGAAATTACTGTTGGAAATAGGTAATTAACATATACAAAAAGTTATGTCTGTTTGTTACGCTTATCATTTAGGGGTATGAAAAATAAATGTGGGCCGATTCCCAGACCTACTCGATATGCGCACAAAATTTAATAAAAATCGGTCCAGCCGTTTTGAAGGAGCCAAACCACTCACACGATGAAGCTTTAAATCTTTTTGCTGATTTATATCTTTTGAAATTGCGGACACAATTGGAGCAAGTCTGATTACCAAAATTTAGATATAATGCTCTCTTATAAAATAATATATTGTGCACAAAACTCTGTTATCCTATATCCTGTTATATATGTGACAAACGCAAAAAAACTCTGTTATCCTCCACCCTCAAGCATTGAAGTAAGAGATATAAGCCCTAAAGTAAATCTACAAGACTTGCTGGACCATCCCGTGTTTTAAACATTGAAAATGTTAACAACCGAACAAGAAGGATTCTTAAATTGGATTGTCACTTTAGTTGTAACTTATAATAAAGGTTAATGTTATTTTCTATATCATTCAAAAACTCCCAAAATAGTTCTGTTGTCTCTTTGATACCAACACGCGTTCCTAAGAAAAAGGGTCTTGACAAATAGACAGACGGACGGCAAAGTAATCCTTATAAGAGTTCCGTTTTTTCCTTTTATGGTACAGAAACCTAAACACCAGTTCTAACAACAAAGCTGTGATGATGAATAATCCAACAACTAAGTGTAAAAAAAAATAGTTCGTTAACTTGTTTGAATTTTGCCGCAACAATCAAAACAGTTTCTGTAAAAAAACGAATAGCGCCATCTGTGCTATAAATACGGAACTCATCTTCATTTCGTCTTGACAAGTAATCCATCAACACAATTGAGTACATAATACAAATCTACGCCACTAGAGGACACTACTATTGCTAATATCGATCAACACAATCGAGTACAAAATATTCTTTATCCAATATGCCTCAATGCGAAGGATGTATGCTTAATAATGTTTTACCTAAATTTTTAAAATGCGCTCACTGCAGCAAATATTATGATCCGCTATGCGCAAACATTTCTCAGTACCACTTTTTTAACACTATGTCTTCTTCTTCTTTTGATGAATGGCAATCAGCCGGATCAGCTATTTCTGCCAATGTCAAGTATTTCAAGTCTTCAATTCTAAGTCTTCGAGTCTTCAAGACTTCGTCGTGATGGAATTAATGATAAAAAATATAAAAAATGTGGATGACATGAAATGGGGACCGTCTTTCGCAAAAACAAAAAACGATCTCCCTTAACACTATGTCAAAAGAGCACAAAAATGTATGGAGATGCCAAGCTTGTACATGTAATATGTCAAAAGGAGACCATTCTAACAACTCAATACAACCATACCTACAACAAAACATTTGTGATGATTCTATAGTGTTAATTAAGGCGAAGACCCACTCAGACCACACAAAATTACATCAGTGAAAATGATTAAAGTTTGGTAGACATAATTGGGAATACAATGAACCAAACCTCGGACAGTATTATATTAGCGCCATTTGTACCCGCAACCCTAAAAGCAGAAGATCAAATGCTAGAAAAATACAGAAAACCTTAGTAAAAGAAAAAGACAAAATAAAATAATAAATATTCTCAATTGATAAAAACATTGAACACATAGAACATCAACTACACCTTCTAAAAAATTCAAAAAGAATTGTACTCTACGCTCTTTTTGAAACTGAATATTCTCTTATAGACCGCATCTCTCGGTATTTCATGAAGTTATGTATATAAACATTGATTCATACATTGGAGGAGATTAAGCGTATCGGAAAACGAGGAGATCGTAGACCTCTAGCTATAGAATTAACAAACAAGAGAATAACGAGACATGTGTTACAAAACTCTAGCGTCTATTACAATTCAGGACTGGCTGTTGGAATGTTCATGAAAGGAAATGCCTTAAACTCCGAGAAAACCTAATAATAGCTAGACAAAACGGCAACCATGCTGTAATAAAGAATAACAAACTATATATAAACGGCAAAGAGTACACAAATAGTCCCCCACAAACGTCGAAAGCCTCCCAGTCTTCAGAGACTTCAACAATCAAATCTGGGATCAGTCCCAGATAAAGAAAACAGTAACAGCAAATCGAACTTAGATAGTAACAACACCAAGGCCAAAAAAGAAATAACACAACCGCAGACACAGCCAGCAGCGTCAATACCTATGAAGAGGAAACCCACTCGGAACTATACATGTCAATACTGAACTCAATGTTGTATTTCAGAATTTACAAAGTATAGGCAACAAGCATCAGCTAATCGAGCATTTCCTATTAGATTTAAATAAAGATTTATTATTATTGTCAGAGCTATGGAAAAATGAAAACTATTGTGATATGGTTTCATAGTCAGGATACAGAATGAGCTCTACCTTCTGTCGTAAAACGCTTGAAGGGTAGGTGTCTATGCAATTGTTAAGGATAGTTTAGAGTGCACCGACAGGCAAGAAATAAACAACTATAGTATGGAGTTTATAATAAAATTTAGTGCTCTAGAAATACCAAAATTAAATTGTATTTTCATTGGTTTATATAGACCAGATCGACACAAGTAACTTGTAATCCGAGGCAACTTGCGTAAAGAACTTGCGTAACCCGGAACGAATCTCACATGAATATTCCGGGCAACGCTCACAACACCACCGTAAACACGATATAATAATAGCGTATGGCTCCAACCAACAATACCCTCTAAGGATGCCAGAGGCTCGCCCTATCGGCGACCACCGGACAGGTATTGTCTGCCACGAGACCTCGTCTGCGTGGCAACTACTCCCGGACTATCTGATACCCATCTATCCTCAACCCCCGACCTAGTGCTGGCTGACGGGCGCTCCTTTGGGTCTACACCCCTAGGAGCTCGACCTCGCTAACTACAGGTCGTACTTTGAAGAAACGTCAATACGTCACTTGAGTGAGGCTCGCCCTAGTCTGGGCGAACAGAGCTACCGTCCACACTAGGGTACTGTATAGTGTTATAAACCGAAGAATTCTGCTTACAGCCGTGTCGTATCGCTCGGTTCACCCAAATTGTACAAAAGTCGCCGTAAGGAAGACACTGTGCTATCAGCTTTTGAGCAAGCTGTAAGTGCACGTTAACAAGCCACATACAGTTACGGAACAGGCCCAGATACATTGTTTGGGATTGATCCGGTACGAGGACCGAATTGAACACGATTGAAGCACCATAAAATTTATCACATCGGCACTCATGAAATGAAGAAACTTTGGTTTTTGTACAGGGCCACCATCGAGTCCACTGTCTAATCACCGGAAAGACAGCCCTGGTGGCCGTCTCTTTAAGGGTCGCGCCTCGTACTGTAATTAAACTATCAATGCCAAAACGGATTACACCCAACCAGGCTGGGATCTCATACGTGACGGTACGTTCCTAAATAATCTGCCAGATTGTATCATTGTATATATGTTATATCAGTAGTTGCGTTAGCCACTCTGGCACCCCTGATAGTTGAGGTTAATAAATGCGTTGGAGGTTTTCAACAGCAACGGCAATTCCAAGCAAGCCGCTAAGTAAAATATCGAAAAGAAAATAAAGCATTTTCATAATTTCGGTAACTAAACGCTCATAATTTTTACTTTAAACAAAATATAAGAATGATTTAATCTTTATTTACCTATCGTTTATAATTTAGCCATGTTCCTACTAATAATATAAATGCAAAAATTTGGAGAATGAATGTATAGATGTTTGTTACCCTGTCATCCAAAATTTACTAAACGGATTTCTATGAAATTTTCCAAACAATTTTTTCAAAAATCTATTGCAGAAACTGATTGATTGCGAACTCTTGTTGTTGATTGAGGCAAGTCTCCGAAATAAGGATCAAATGACGCGGATGAAGATAATTGTAAATCCGGGTAATTGGGGCGATAACGGTGACTGAGCCACAATTGAGACACAATACACCCCTTCCCCCTCCCCCTTCTCCCCTATACATCAAATATCTGTACCTATTCGGTTCGATTTCGACACACTACACACAAACCCTGTAGAATGACGGCTTGAAACTTTTTCCACCCCTAAAAAATAGGTACTGAATTGCAGGGGTTAGAAGAGGCGGCAAATATGTAACTCCGCCACTGCAGCCACTAAAACCATTATTTCTCCACTAAATGAAGTATTAAAACCACCAGTCTTAGTGGAAAATCCACTAATATGGCAACACTGCTTGGAACCTGAACCTACTTCTTTTGATGAATGGCAATCAGCCGGATCAGCTATTTCTGCCAATGTCAAGTATTTCAAGTCTTCAATTCTAAGTCTTCGAGTCTTCAAGTCTTCGTCGTGATGGAATTAATGATAAAAAATATAAAAAATGTGGATGACATGAAATGGGGACCGTCTTTCGCAAAAACAAAAAACGATCTCCAACCTGAACCTACAATGGGCATAATGGTGACGCCTGTCATGAATTGACAAGTACAGCCTGTCGGAAATTTCTGCGCACCCGGCATCGGCCCGCCTTCGCCTATCTAGTACCGTTGCCAACGCAACGCCGACCCACGTATATTATTCTTGCTCCTGTTTATAATTTTATTTATTTATTTTACTATTTCTATTACCACAGTAAGCGAGCGAATAGGCCGCAAAATTTCAGTCTAGAAGAACGCGAATCAAAAATTTCATTAGGAGGAGAAGACAGTGACAGCGAAACCGATGACAATATTTTGAGTGATAAGGAAGACGACACTGGCAGCGTAACGATGTCTGGTGTTGAGGCTCTCCCAGTATAGTTTCGCCACTTTCTCCTGCTCTTTACTTTTCAGTTTTTTTTTTACTCTATAAAGTAGATTTTGTTATAAAAGTTGTATAAAAGAGTAAAACATAGATACACAGAAATAAAATCTTATTTAATTTTACATCTCGAACATTTTTTCCTACATCTCGAATTTTTTTGCCACGTCTTTAGTTTGCATGACGTCATTAAGCCAGGTTCGAAGTTATTTCCGACGAGTTGTACATTATATGACGTCACTCAAAATTATTACCAGTATTAGTACTCGCTAAACTAAGTTTATTTCTCTTTTCTCACTAAGGTAAACATAAGTAAAAAAGATATTATATATGTGTGTAAAATGTACCTATTGTTCGTATAGTAGCATAGAGCTACTTCCTCTAATTACTTGAATCCTCAGTAATATTTCTGAATTTATGCTAGTTTAATCAGACTTGACGTGAATTGAAAGAAAGACTTGACTTTCCAAAAGGGTCTCCTGACCCATAAATTTTCGACAGGGGCCCGTAGTCTAATAATCCAGGTTGTTATTAAGACGTTGTTGTAAGAAAAACCCAACAACACTTCTTAGCCCAACCCGAGAATCGACCTCTTGATCGATAGTCACGTACGCTAGCCACTAGCGGTGAGCGTACGTGACTGCCGATGCCGTTGGTGCCATTGGTCTAGACCAATGAGGCAGTTATAGCTACTTGAAGTATGAACAGTCTGAATAGAAATGTGTAATTGTAACAAGTTGTAAAATAATTCAAATTTATATTCATATGTACAAGTTGAAATTCCATTTTTCGTTTACGTTGGAACAAGGCCCGAATAACCAATATAAGCAGGCCTCCGAGAACGGCACTGTACGAATCACATAGTGGTTCAAGTGGTCATTTCGCTGCACCTACAGTTCTGAGTATTGTGTGTTCGATTCCCACATGGAGCACTCTGTGTGTGATTAACAAATTATCATTATTAGTCTGAATGTTTTTTCTTTTGTTCCATACCTTAACAAAGATTATGAAACGTAAATCATGAGTTCTTGATGCGAAAATTTACTATCGAAAATTTATGTATAGAGTTGTTAACTCGAATGCCGCTTTACCTACCGCATACCTTGACAACCCAATTAGCGTGTTCATTGCGAGAAGTGGCAAAGAATTAGATCGCGCTAATTGGTGCGAAGTAGAAGATTTTATAAAAAGCAACTAATTATGGGTACCTACGCGTCACTTAGTTGTTGATCACGCCGCTTGCAATGTCAAGGTTGTACATCACCAGACTATAACAGTCCACAGCTGAGCATAAGCCTGGCTTAGAAAGGATGTTCGTTAAGTTCCCTTTAATTAATTTAAATTTAGGTGCAAGGCTGTTACTGACATCAATGTTGTAGTATCATCGATAGAAACAATAACTAACATCCACAATTTATTCTGAAAATACAACTAAAAGCCCCAGAATTATCCAATTAATTAACTTTAGCTAAAGTGCAAATTACATCACTTACTTACATTTATGTGATAACTGCAAAAATAATTTCAGAATGGGAGAACAATGCGTCGTCGGCACAAATGGGCGGGCTTGACCGGAGTGACACCACGGCCTCACAGAGAACCTGTTAAAAAGATAAAAGAAGATGTGAAGCACTTATTTCGTTGCTTTTTATCCGGCGAGTGAGATTACCATAACCCAAAATCTGCCAATTTTCCGCAGCGACAAAAGGGCAGCAATGCATTCTGTGACTCTTCAGTTGTAGCTATCCATGGCATAGGTGAGTGATAAACTATCAGGTGACCCCTCTTTCCGTACTTATATCCCTAAGTGCCATAAAAAAATCTAGTACTTTCTGAATTTTTAAACAACGAGTATGTGGATATCGGACAGCTCTATGCATGTTGAATGTGAACTTCGCTATCAAAGGTCGAGTGAGCATCTCCAGTAGGTACGTAGATAAAGGTATGGGTGCTCTGACGTCAGAATGGCCGGCAGCGCGCACCAATGACGATGCGAGGCGGCGCTACGATGCGCTGGCGCACCGCCCACTCGCAGCTGCGTGGAAAACTCGGAAAACTTGATGCGCTTTTATGACTGAATGTAAACAAATATTTTGCTACATTGATAGTTAATTGGTATAGTAAACCTTTGCAATACAATAACTAAGTATCGACCTACAAGAAAATGAAACACATTTATAATTACATACGCGTCTAGTTTTAAATAAATAAAATGGTGTTATCACACTTACAGACGTTATTTAATTTAATATATTTGTGAAATACAAATATTCTATTTCGGAATTTATTTATGCTACTTTGTAACTATTTGTACGCATGCATGTATTTATATTGAAGTTTTTTATTATGAGTAATCAATAAGTAAACAAACACAAGACGAACGTATCAGCAGTCGGCGCGCGCCCCTTCTGTCAAACATTTTTATAGTAATGCGCGGAGTATAAGGAACTCTTTATAGTCTATGCGCGCGAGTCGGTCGCACGCGTACGTTCATCTTACTATTTAAAAAATACGCGGAATTCGATCGTTCGAAGTTTAAGATTGTGTCATTGACAATGAGTTGGGACCAAGAACGAGATCGTCAACCTCAAACCGACATGGTGGAGATTAATGAAGCTGTTGGCAAATTATTAGAAAGTTTTAATTATGATAGTATTGTCCCGCAACCGACCAAGTGAGTAATTAGTTTTATGTTATTAATATTTAGTATTGCCCGTCCTTATAGTCCGTGAATTTCGTTAGATTGTAATGCGTTGGAATAAACTTCCGTTTTTAAACTGCTTTCGCGGTTTATGACATTTTTTAATTTTAAAAAGTTATTAAATTCTTACTTGTTTGGGATAGACGTCACAGGAAATTAAAACTTATTGTTTTTTTTTTATTTTAACATTTAAGTACTTATATTATTTATTCCTCTACGTCTACGACTCTACGTTGTCTTCTACAACTTAATATTGTTTTATAGTTTGTACCTTAAACAGTTTAAACCGTAGATAAGGTATTTTTAATTTAAACGGAGAACAAAATTATACTTAAAATCAAATAATTATAGATTTACTTCTTGATTTTGAAATGTAGTTAGCATCTTCTTGTCCGGTAAAAGAACATTTTTCAAAATTTGAATTTGTTTTTAATTTCTTATTTCAATTTCAGAAGAGTAACAATTTTTTTTTAAATATGCCTTTCATTGTCTATTTCTCTACATTTTAAATTATAAATGTACCTAGGTATTTTCGTCACATTTGGATTCGTTTACAACTATACAAAAATTTGAACGCAACAAACTGAGAGAGTATTGAGAGGTACCTAGCCGAGTAGGAGTTGTAGATCTAGCGGTATTTCTCATAAGTGTATATCATGTTGAGTCATTCAACCTCGCATGAATGTGCCAAACGAATGTACGTATCTTACTGATTAAGTTTGTAACTTTGAAAATTGTAAAGTTTAACACTAGTTTTTCTTTCATGGAAAGTTACCTAAGTGTGGAGACCACTTGCTAGGTAGTCTAAGTACCTACTAAATATGCTACAAACCCCATAGTTAGTTAATATTATAAATTTGAAAGTAACTCTGTCTGCCGCACTTTCACGGCTAAACCGCTGCACCAATAGCAATGAAATTTAGCATTGGGATATTTTGATTCTTGAGGAAAGAAAAAGGCTTCCTTAGTTTTATTTTAACGCTACCTAAGTTATATGTTGTGCACTGTGAATAACACGCTTTTCTTAGTCTTCTGCAAATAAGCTCTATGATTATTGGTTGATGTTACTTTCAGTACAATACAATGTATATGATACAATATACCTAAAGTAAACATATTTTTTTTATGATAGTGTTGCTAATATGTTATCATCATCATTATTAATTGCCTTTCAGCCCTCTGCTGGACATAGGCCTCTCATGAGAAAGGAGATTTTATCGTACTATGCCATGCTAGCCGAACGAGTTGAATATTCAATTTCCTAATTTAAATACATAAATAGTTATATAAGGGCTTAGACTGCACGCAGTCTCGTACAGGCAACCATTGGATGTTCAAAATCTATAACAGATACTTAAAAATGATTCTGTAAAAGTGATTAAAAAAGTAAGTCGTTCTTGTTTAAAAGTGTAATGTTATTTAATCTTTCTGATCGTGGTAGGAGGACCGAGGAGAAGCCTAAATTAGATTCAGTAATGGACTATTTAAGGTTGTTGATGATGATGATATATAGCTATCTATGCACGGAAATGTTAAATATCATTGTGCACGGCGTCACCTGGGCCCAATTGAAAACTAGTGTCAGTCGCTTTGTCTGACATAATCGGGTCCATTTTTGGCATTTTGCAAAACTATTGTAAGTTACCTTTTGTATTACTTTTTGTTGCCAAAATAAATATTTTTCTTTCTTTCTTTCTTCCTTCTTTCTTTCTATTCGTATCTACGTCCTACTAATTTTATAAAAGTTAAAGTTTGTAAGTATGGATGGATGTTTGTTACTCTTTCACGTAAAAAGTACTGAATGGATTTTAATGAAACTTTACAATAATATAGCAAATACATCAGAATAACAATATAGGCTACAATTTATGAAGATATCACACAATATCTTTGTACTGCGGGTAATACCGCGGAGCTCAGCTGGTTATAAATATAGTAAAAGGCATTTCAATACTTTGGCAATAGGGAATATGCATGTTTTTTTTTATTTCTTAATCTGATCATTTACATCTCTATATCGTAGAAAAAATATAAATAGGCTTGAAAATAGTCAAACAAATTTTCAAAGTGAAATTTAAAACACTGACTAAATTTGAGTTATTCAAACGCCGCCATTTTGCGCGTGCTTTTTGCTTAGCCAAAGGCGTCATTGTCATTTGGTGTTTGTTTACTATTCAGTGTTTCAGTAACCTAATACTTATTAACAATTTTTATTGCTATAAAAATCATGGAAGAAGGTAATTTTTCTGACAAATACTACTAACACAGTTTGAATTTCCACTCCGGTAATTTCGATGACGTGACCATTGACGTCACATTTCGTTTCGACCGTAAGCGTTTTGTAAGTTTGAATTTCCCTGCCTTAATTTGACCTTTTATTAAATATTTCCTATGCTTAAATAGTCATTAAACAAAAAATACGATTTAAGTTTAAAGTAAAGACAATAAAGAATCTAGAAAAAATTTTTTGAGTCAAATATTTTTTTTTTATGCATATTCCCTATTGTAAGGAATACTTTTATTCCAATGACTTTTTACTCAACTATGATATCTCTTAGTTGAGTTACTTAACTACGAGATAATTCATAATAAAAAAATTAATAGGGTACAAAAAAGATAATGGTAACAACGAAGGTTTTTAATTCAAGAAATCTTGCAAAATAATAATACGAGATAAAAGGAAAATAATAATGGCTCAACAATAATGCTTTAAGCTTGTTTATCTTTATATTATTTATTGCTTTTGTGACCCCGTATAACATGAATTATTCCGTAATTAGTTATGCTTAATACCTAAGTGAGATAGAGTGTATCTATGTAATGTGGAGCCGAGGTCACCGGGTCGGCTATGGGCGGTCTACATTAAACCAACACGGGATCTACCGCTTCTAATTGAATAGGCACTATGTTATCCCTTATCTCATCTCTTCTTGTTTGTTAATTTCCGATCAACTGCTTTGGCCTTTTACATCGACAATCTTCTCTTCCCATTTGATGTTCACCGAGGCAGTAGAAACTATAGGTTACTCTTGCTCGTCTTGAAGAAAAGTACCCTTTTGTGAGGTTCCGTTCTCTGAAAGAAAAACGAACTCTTACGCGATCCCTTTGTTTTTCAATACCACTTTTCTAAGAATGTGTGAAGTTATCAACTTAAAATTCACATTAAATACTTATAATAACTTTTCAAAGTGAAACTTTGAAGTTTAGAAGATTTTTGACTGTTTCGCAGATAAATCAAAACGTAGGTACATAGGTAACTTATCATTTACGGAAGAGTTAAGAATAATGAAAGAACATTTGGCAAGAATCGAGATCTCATAGTGGAAAATGTTATATCTCTCAAATATATTTATTGCAATTCTAAAATTATACAGGATATTTACTGTAACAATATGACATAGATAATAAAATAATAATTATAATAAAACCGTTTATTTCCCACCAGATGCACACGATATGTTGGTTACATTTAAATTTCAATATAATTTTACAACTAAAGTAGTTTCGATTTCAAAAACGGCTGATACTAATTTTAATTTCGTTAAAATAGTTTGAATCTAAAAACAATATAGACATTAAAATAATTTTACCATATTGATTAAGGATTTTTTTAAGGAAAACTCTGGCTGTTACTGAAACAGGTTTTATCTAAAACTGTTCGATCCAGCCCGTAGAAATTTCGGTGATCCAAAGCAAGTAATGGACCGTTGATATATTAAGTGGTGCCACGCTACTTTCTACGGATCTGAGTTTTGTGGATTCAAACCCCATTGGGACAACACTTTATATAATTCACAAATTGCTGTTTCGAATCTGGGTGTACTTTGTGTCCGTCTCAGTGAATGCGGGAGAGTCGGATAAAAAAATATGACTGTGAACTTAAGTAGTATGAAATCGGAGAAGTATACACTACTAACCTCGTATTAAAATATCCAAATCTTCCAGGATTTTGATTACTTGGAATAGTTATATTCTTTCCTTGATTTTAGTAAGTAATTCTTTATTTATATTTTTATTTATTTATCTTCATTGCGTATATATTACGAAATACTAAATAAAATGAGTGACAAAAAGGATTACTACAATAATTATTACGGCGATCTCTTCCAGACAGCAACAAGTTAGGTATATGATAATTTTTAATTCCAAATCATAGGAAAGCTTATTTATAAAATGTTTATTAAAACGTAAACGCCTAAAAATATATATTAGAATAATAACTATTTGACTTCCGAATTTATATTTTCAGCCGTAGTAATAACATACTAACTAAAACCGTCGGAGAAGTACAGGAGAGGCTACGGGTGTAACCCCGTATGGCAAGGCCTGAGCTGGTGGTGGCCATTCAATGCCATAGGTATGTGTTACGCATCTAGCTTCTTTGTGGCTATTGGGATTTTTATTTATCAACTCACGATTGTCGTTGCGGCTTATGACTTTAGTCGCGAAAATAAAGACGATACAAGCATACACACGTTCATGATGGTTATTTGACAGTATGTATTAGTTAAAGGCGTGCCGTTGCTTGACATAATATTTGTCAAGTTCCCTTCCTGCCTGGTAGGCCGATTTATTTCCGCGAGACATAGCGATAAATATGCCTGCGCAAACATTCTCATTATGGGGCCCTTATCTCTGCGAGGGAGTCCCCGACCAAAACTTGTTCCCGTCGAAAGCGTTGAGCTTTGTATGAATATATTACTGGTTTTTACACAATTTAAACTGTACCGCGACTTATTTTTAAGATTTTTCTTCAACCATCAGTCTAATAACCTAATCTCAAAAGCTCCAGGTTCTGGTAGACTAGCAGGTAGTAACAGAATCCCGTGTTCTTTGATTGGTGGTTATTACTACAACATACATAGACTGTTATGTATAAATGACTATAGTTTCAGAACGTAATTCTTAATTATATTTTTTAAATCGTACGTCTAGCTCTGTAGTACCTATTAAAGCCAAATTCTCCGATCAATTTATATAGTTTATGTCCTTTTCACACACTTAGTAAGTTCAAAGCTCGCGTCAGATTAAGATTTCCTCGCCTGTGTTGATCTCGCACCGGTGCGAGCAAACATCCCGTCGGTTTGCGGAGTGATTGTAGCCTGGCGTGTAAGTGGGGGCGCAAACAACCTCACACAGGTGCCGCCGGAACACAACCCCTGTTTGTACAGGCCACTTCGCGCCCTTTGCACCTTTCTCACTTGCACTTGTTACGTCTTGACATTTGAACTTAGAATGAATGAAAATGGCTATTCCTAAGAATGAAAATAAAACATGCTGTCGAAACTAAATTTTAATGATTTATTTATAGCACAAATAGTTTAGAGATTATATGTATTGGATGTGCCTGGATATTATTTTCTTTATTTAATAGTTGTAATCGCGTATCACCTATGTCCAGACGACAATTAACGCTCTTTGTGAAAAAGCGAATCATTGTGATATGGCTGGACTGCTCTGACAATGTCTTGTTTAATCTTACTAATGTATGTAAGGAATGTACTCGTATTCGTGTAATAACCATTTCATACTTTGAAATTTAGTAAGGTTTCGCCGCTTTGAAAATTAGTAAGTTGCATTGCTTTTGATCGCTACGTCATGAACTATGTAAACCACGAATGTATACAAAGTACGGTTCAAAAGCTTAATTTATAAAATTTAATTCTTTTAAAAGTAGGATTGGGGTTGAAATTTGTATTTTGTTTCTAATCTACGTTTTTAAATGATATACAGATAATCATGATAATCGTGACTGCCTCGGTGGCATAGTGGTAAGTGTACGTGACTGCTGTGCTTGAGGTCTTAGTATTGATGCCTGGTTCGGTCGTATGATCTGCAAATATTTGTTACGAAGTTTGGGTATTTTCTATGTATAATATACCTATGTGTAAAATATTTATAAAAAAGTCTACATATATGTATTAATATTAGTTGCCTAGTACCCATAATACAAGCTCTGCTTAACTTGGGACTAGCTGGCGTTACATGTTAGATGCTCGAAATATTTATTATGATTATAGATTAGTAACTACCTATGAGATGCCTACAGTCACATGTATTTCATAAAAATGCTTTTCATTCAATTTTTAGATGAAACTAAGGCAAATTTCCGTACTCATTATTATCAATCCAAATCAAATCGTTGTGTCGTAGGCCTATTATTTGAGGACTCCGAGGTAACTCCTTTATCTGGGGGATAATCTAGATATCTATACAAATAAATAAGATTGTAATTTCAACTTAACTGTTTTTCACTAAACGCATTTGAAAGTAAAGGTAGCAATACTTACATCAAATCAGATAATATCTGGAACGGCTGTACCAATTTGACTAGCAGTTTGCTAATGCTGTAACTTAGGTTTATTTATTTTTAGAAAAAAGATAGAGTTACAGGAACACCTTAATAAAACGCATAAAATAGTGATCACTATCCGATTTAAAAGCAACAAAAATTGGAAGTAATGTTAATACTACCAAGGCGCTCATAGCCCAGTTGCACTCGGTGATTAGAAACAATCACCGAGGGTAAGCAACGATGGCGCGGTCAGTACCTGGATGGGTGACCGCTAGTGGCATGTTACCATGAGCGTCTCCGTGATTCGGAGGTCACGTTAAGCAGTAGGTCCCGGTTGTTATCATACGATAACAGTCGTGAAGCTTAGTTGGAGGACTTCGGGCGGCTTAAAAACATCCAACGACAAGATTTACGTAGCCACAACGTATTCTTGCCAGTCCCCAACCCGCACTTGGCCAGCGTGGGGACGTATGGCCTTAACCCTCTCCTGAGAGGAGACCCGAGCCCAGCAGTGGGATATTATGGGTTGTTGATTGATTGATACCAATATGAATTTATACTATTAAAACTCTTGTATTTTAACGAATTGTAATAAATTGAATTCCCTATTCCTTAGTTTTAACCTTTAAGACGTATTTTTTTCTTCAAATTTAAACGTGGTTTCTGTTCATATCACCATACAACAGCTTTTAACAGTCCACTGATGTACATAGACTTTTCCGTAGCAAGGAGTTTTTGTCCTAATATATCACGGTTGGTTTAGGGGATTTGTTTCAGGGTTTCTGATGGCGTAAGAAAGCGGTTCCCGGATCCCTCCCGTCTCAGGCGCAGAGTGGCCCACGGTGTGGTTTTAGTTAGTTTATTCCGACTCACCGCCCCACCACGCGTTAGAGGTAATACTTCTTTGGCGTAACAAGATAAAAATTAGAAAAAGTAAAATGTTGACCATAGCTTACTTCAGGATGTCGGTTTTTCCTGACGGAGTCCGCGCGTATTGTAAAAAATTACTTTCATTATTTATCCCTTTCGCGCCAAAAGAAGTATAACTTCAAAAACTAAACAAATCGGTTTATAAATAGCTGACTTTTGAAATGCCAAAAAACTTACCACGGAATTGAAAAGATCCTCTTTTTTCATCCCTCAAAAAGAGTTGCGTGTAAAATTTACTACACACATACTAGGATAAAGGAAAAGATAAGTCGTTTAGTTCAATAAATATGACGTTATCGCTTTGATGTTTATAAATATATTAATATATCGGCACAAATCAAATTATGTTTTATGCAAACTTTGCATTAATCATAAGCTTTGCTACACTTCTTGCACTAATTACTATTCTAATCTACAAGAGCCTGTTTTGATTTCATTAGGATACTATTCAACAGTTATTTTTTCTAAAAGCTTGATCCCTTAATACCTTTATTACTCGTTAAGAATAATTATTTGCTTTAACACACATTAGTCTATTGAAACATCTTTGGCATTGCAAGTGTTCCGGCAAGAGTACCGACTAGTGTCAAATATTGACAGAGTGTAATCTGGCCGGCACCGTGTGTGTAGTTAGCGTAGGGTTGGTAATGTGCGCTGTTAACACCAACACCATCCACCACCATACCCGTTCATTACCGTGAACATACTATTTGGTGCAACACTACGCTAAACTAAACGTTATTCGCGATGCCTTCGTAACGTTTGCCCACTTAATTGAATAAACCTGTGTTAATTACGATCTATATCTCTATAGTTGTGTAAAAGTTTAACATTACCCTAAGCTTAACAAACCTTATATGGTTTTCTATTATTATATAAAAACTAGCTGTGCCCGCGACTTAGTCCGCGTGCAATAGTGACTTAGGCTTACATTTAAACAACTTTCACCCCCTTACAATTATTTATCGAATTAAAAAGTAGCCTTATGTCCGTTCTCAAGCCTTAGACTTTCTGTGAACCTTTTTCATGTACTTGTGTTCTATAACGACGTTATCTGCCAAATTTCATAGCTCTATGTCAATGGGAAGTATCCTATGAGTTTTGAATCCCATGGGAGTGTCGAAATGATTTTTACACAACTTTGAATAACCGAAAACCTGAGTATAAGGTTTAAATTTCTACTCGATACCTTGACGCGTTCTCGAAATAAAGAACTGAACTGAACTTCTGAGTGACAGACAGGCAGGCGGACAACAAATTGCTAAAAGTATCTAACTACGCTCTACTTAAAGCCCTAAAAAATGTGTGTTGGCATAAAGCTAAAGAGCAAAATTAATTTAATCGAATTAATATTAGCTTAGTTAAAAATAAATTCTGAATAAAGCATAATCATAATAATATATATTAGTTAAAGCTAGAATTTATTGCAATAAAAAATATTGGTTTGTTTATCTATGCCACAAAAACTAAAGATTCTAGCACCGAGCTCAAATTTTGACACGATACAAAAAAACGCTTCAAAAATGACTTTTAGCAACTTTTCAGACACTAAAGCATGAAAAAACAGAAATGAGGAACAAAACTTGTTAAAATTGCCAACATATTTATTAAACGGCGAAGTGTTTCGTTTGAATAATTTTAGACCAAGGTCAAAACCTCTTCTCTGAGGAGAGGCTGATCATGATGAAGATGATAACAGATAGTTCCATTACTATATTACTTTTCTCTCAGACCAGAAACAAGAATTAAGGAATACTACATAGCAAAAAAATGGAAATAATTTATGGTTAAAAGTAATAAGTTCCCCGTCGCTTGTTTAGCCATCTTGATAGTATAATTTACGTGTACCATTTAACAAATCTTTTTGATAGATAGTAACAATGGCTGCTACAATTACGATTTTAAACTTACATTACTTAACTATAATTAGTTAAGTAACTTATTGCAACAATACTATTAGAATATATTTTTACGTACGATTTTTTATATTATCATTATGATTATTTGCCTTAGCAAGAACTTAATACAAGTAGAGCTGTAAAGAATATAAGCAAATGTTTAATTAACGGTTGTGGCTGCATTTTCACAACAACAATGGCTGGCAACACCGCGGAGCTCAACTAGTCTAAAAAGGTAGTCTATAGTCTAAGTACTCCTTATATCATAAGCTACCTTTCACAGGCAGATAAAGATAAAATACAGCAACAACCATAAACTAAATATTTGCTTAAATTATTTCTTTCATTCTATCCACGGTTGTAGTTGTACCGCGGGTAACACGGCGGGGCTTATATGTAGCAGAACCAGGCTGATTTCAGCACGAACAGACCAGCTCGACCGGAGCGTTACTAACCCCGTACAGAAGATCAACGTAAAATGACAGCACCGTGCTGTCGTGGTTCGTTGGTGAGTGCGAGCCCGGAGGCCCAATGTTGCAGAATCATCATTAGGCCGCTATGGTGTGGGTCACCATACTGCATTGTTTCATTCACAATGAGTATAGTGACTACCACTCTTGGATTTAGCTTAATGCTTTTCATCAGACAGAGTAGAGACACTTTGGCAGGCCCTTACATAAAAAAGCTAGAACTCATTTATATTTGATAAATTCAGACCTCTCTTTTTGTACATTTGAGACAACTAAACATGTTCGAAACCTAAAATAAGTGATTTGTTTAAACATATGCATTTACCAATTGTAACTAACTTGCGACTACTACGTGTGCTTACTTAACCCTACAATACCCCTAATATTTACTTTTAAAGATATCACAGCGGTAGTGGACGTTATCAGTGTTTTGTAGACACAGATGTACGTATAAGTATCTACTCGATGTTCCCAGGCATCTTGTCAACCTTTTATGTTGTTATTTAATTGATTGGAGACCCCTATGTAAGTCAAGGACTTCTAAATGATGCCAATAGAAAACATCAAGATGTTGTTAATCATTTGTTTATTTTACACACCTCTTAGGTATGATTTTTCTAGCTCCAAAGTCTTCATTAAGGTTGCAAGGGTACGCTAATAAGTGCAAAGTTTTCTTGCATCAACAGAATTAAGTTATGACCCGATTTTTGTAAGGAATATCACATTGCACTAATAAAATACTACATCGTTTAGTTTAAGATAGGAGGATTATGAGATGTTTACTTCAGTGGTATTGTAATATCAACAAATAATAATAGTTATCTAAAAAGGAAGGATTTTTCGATTCCTACCCAGGACAAATAATTGTGTTATGCATGAACACGATGACATACCTGTGTCTGAGTGTTTTTTTTTTGTTCATGGATGAGGTGGGTACATTTTTTATTTAACCTATAATAAGTAAGTTCTTAAACTAATGTAAATATACCTACAAAATTTTGAGTCGGCGCCAAACGAGCAAATAATTTTGTGAACATATTTTTTTTGTGAACGCTTTGGTTTTGTCTACCAAATAAGGTAATACACAAACCTCATGATGAACGAGCTTTGCAGAAATGCAGAGACTGACAGCTCTAAAGCTCACTCATCGTGAGGTTTTTTCGTAATGTAGTGTAACTATTTTAATGTAATGTTTTATTTACATTTTACATATTTTATTGAAAAAAAATCGGATTTAAGGAATATTTTTTGCTTTTTTTGTAATAATTACGTTCAAATTCTGATTACCAAGTGAGCTTTAATTTCATAACAACTTTTAAAATAAATGACAGAAGAAATGTGTTTAATTTAGAAAGTCTATGTTTTTCATGGCTAAAATGATAGCATTATTGGACTTCCGGGATGTGAGTTCCAATCGGATTGTATTCGTAGAATGCAGCTTATCATTTGAAAATAGGGCGCATCTGTAACGATCGTGTACGCCCAAAGGCTATCTAGCTTGTGCATTTATACATATTTTAGTGGTGTAAAAGTACGGGCCCACTAATTCTTTCCAATAACATTTAACAAAATTATAAATTAATTAATAAATTCCCGGTTTTCACTTTCAAAGTTTAGTTCCAGAATAAGAAAAAGTAATGGTTATCAACTTATGTCTACAGCTTATGTAAATAATTATCAACGTCTTTAGACAAGCCAATTAAACTTTTTAATTTTTCTTCAATATTTTATTGACGTCTCATAAGGATTTTTCAGTAGCTATTGTTATATAGTTACTCCATTATGCAGAACTAGGTTAAACAAAGTCAATTCTAGAACAATCACTGCCCTTTCTTGAACTATTTTGTCAATTTGACAAATAAAACACTAACCTCTGTAAGTTGTGAATCCTGGCCACCATTTCGACTCTTAGGTTTTGTGTTCTTTTAATAATATGTGAACATTAGTTAATCGTAGTCAAAATTTTGTATTGAAAAAACATAAGGTATCAATTAAGAAATAGCAAAACCTAAGAGTAGAGAGTAGCTAATCTATAAGAGTTCTGTCTAAAACATACTATTACAAATTAATTCCATAATAAGGTCATCTTCATCTTCCTAGCTTTTATCCTTCCCAAGATTTGGGGTCAGCTACTAGTTCAACAGGTTTTATCTGAATATAAGTTTTTACACGTAGCGACTGGCATCGGGCCTCCGCAACCCTGAGGGTGAACTGAATTTGAAGGTTGAACTAGACGGCACTGACTTCTGGATGGCGTAAGAAAGCGGTTCCCGGATCCCTCCCGTCTCAGGCGCAGAGTGGCACACCGTGGTGGTTTAGTGGGTAGTCTGCTGGTGTCAGTCAGGAGTCCCACAAAAAGCGAACCCACTGTACCCGCAGGGGGGGAGCGAAGTGCGTAAAGGCATTCCACCACGTCAAAAAAAAAAAAAAAAGACGGCACTGACTTCCCAATAACGATTGCCATAGATGTTCATGACAACCGGGACCGATATCTTAACGTGCTCTTCGAGGCACGGCGGTAAACACCACAATATTACCTACAAAAAATAAAACAGATTTAAGTATAAAATTATTGTATGGGAACCATAGTTATTTATTGACATTATGCATCGAATAAATACCTAGACCATAACTCGCCTTACGTTATCGGTATTCAGTAAACGATGCACTAATTTCCCAGAACCCTGTTCAACTGAAATGTAACTGTGAGAAAATAATCCCCTTTTTCTTCCATTCCAATACATGATATCGACCCTCAATGACAGCACCCCTGTAATATAAACTGATACCGCAATTCCCAGGGATGCTTAAAGCAGGTGGTTCGTATAATCTAATCACTGGGTAATTATTCGTTCGGGCGCTGATAAAAGACGGTCGAGTGGTAAAATAATGATTTAGAAAGTCATCTTTTGGCTACCGTCCCGTTTAACAGCCCCATTAATTGTTTTATTGCTGTTGTTACATTGACTGTAAAGATAAGTACGGTCGTCAAGATGTTTATAAAATTGAATGCATCGGATGCTGGGGGAGATTTTAACGGCGGTTTCAGTCATGTAAATACTTTGTCATTTGTTCTGGTTTGGTTTTATTGAAAATGTATATATCTAGTACTGAATATTTTTCTTAGTAAGACTGCACATTGTTTTTAACTAAAATCACAAACAAGAGTAGTTACAAGTTTTTAATTTTCTACAAATTTTGTGAAAATCAATACCATAATAATTAAAATTGATTAAAAAAAGAAAATTGTTTATTTGATTGACAATTTGAAATAAGTGATAATTGAAATTTTTAATTGCATTTGTATTTTTAAAGGTTATTTAAAAATAATTTTAAACAGCTTTTACAAGTCATAATGCCTCTAATAAAGTACTATAATGTACTCACTTTAAAATACCTACTTTGTTAATTTCTACATACTCTCTCTTTCTCTTTCTCTCTCATCACTGATCACACATCACTTGAACCATGCTACAAGTGCACAATTCGTTAACGCTCTATCGGCAATATTCATAAACGCACTTGGAGAGTTTGCAGCAATACTTTAAAGGAGCACTACAAATAGTGCAACTAAGCACTTTGGCGGCAACAAACTGTCCGAAGTATGTCCTCTTGGCAAATTTATGTGTAGTAATACACTAATAGCTAAGTACGATGGGTGGCTACGTCGGCGCAGTACTGAAAAGCAGAAATAGCGTGGGCGGGTCTGTTACAGATGACAGCTATCTGCTCTGTTTATGACTTCCTCAGCCAGTGGCCTCAAAGCGTATACATGTACCTACAGTAGAATAATTTTTGGAAAATATTTACCGGTTTCTATACATTTCAGATAGGTCCTATTAAGAAACCATTACATACACTTTTTAAATGTTCCTTTTCAAAATTATCAAGTTGGGGTTTTCGTGAGTCAATCCAAATAATGTTGTTTTAAATCTCTTCTAGATATATTGACTACGAAGGAAAAAGACGAAACTAAAAGTTTGCAATAAAAGCTTAAAAAATCGGCCAAGTGCGAGTCGGACTAGCGCAAGAAGGGTTTCGTATCATTATCTATACATTTCAAGCGTCTATATGTTGCCGTTATCAATATCGAGCAAAAACGAGCAAAGGAATTACATTTTATTGTACGGAAGACACGTTTTCTTATTTTTGAAAATTTAAACTATCACGGTTCATGAGATACAGCCTGGTGACAGACAGACAGCAAAGTTTTAGTAATAGGGTCCCGTTTTACCCTTTTGGTACAGAACCCTAAAAAGAACATTCTATGAATAATATACCAGTCATTAAATAAACATAGTTTCATAGGAGAAATTTGGACTTCGGTAACCTTACTCAGTCGATTAAGAGCAACGAAATAACTTGATTTGAAACTGATTTTCTGAGAAACCGTGATATCATTGTGGCCGAACTGGCCATTTGTACCTTATTTCAACTGTTTGTATCTTAAAACAATTAAAATTCCATTTATCAGTGTCAAAATAAAATTTCTTTACTAAAATATTCAAATTTCAGTACGAAACTAAAATTTAACAAAGCCTCTTTATGATGTCAATCAATCAATCAACGACCCATAATCCCCCACTGCTGGGCTCGGGTCTCCTTTCAGAAGAAGGTTAAGGCCATACGTCCCCACGCTGGCCAAGTGCGGGTTGGGGATTGGCAAGACAAGGTTGTGGCTACGTAATCTTACCGTTGGATGTTTTTGAAGCCACCCAAAGGCCTCCAACTAAGCTTCACGACTATTATCCTATGATAACAACCGGGATCGATTGCTTAACGTGACCTCCGAATCACGGAGACGCTCATGGGAACATGCCACCAGCGGTCACCCATCCAGGTACTGAACGCGCCATCGATGATTGTTTCTAAACACCGAGTGCAACTGGGCTATGAGCGGCTCATAGCCATTTGATGTAAGTACATGTAATTTAATTGTTTTAAATCAACATCGTCATCATTAACGGTGTATGATAGTCCACTGCCTGTCTGCCACTACTGCCTGCCTGACACTGTATGCCCTTCCTTAGAATACAGACCTTGGTCTACTATTACACGCTGTTCAGACGGGTATTTCAAGTTATCCTTCTCTTTGTAGTTCTTGTTATCTTGCATAGATTACTCTCTTAGTCGGTTTTTACTCGTGTATTCGTTGTTCTTGAATACTTATTTATTTTTAATTCATCAAATTTCCTTAATTTGATTTACTTTTGCATGACGAATATAAATAATTATTTATATATACCAGTAGGCAACGATGCGGAGGAATTTTTTGATGCTTGTATGTAAATAATGTTGTATTAATTTTAATTTAATTTTATTAGATAAATAAGAACATACTTATGAAATGTAAATTAGTATTTATTAAAAGAAACATTGAACAGCTACATAAAAGGAAAAAACAAAGTTAGTTTATTTCGTAAAATGTATGAATTTTAGTGGGTACCAATAGCGATAGATAATTTAGTCCCTAAGATAATACAGACTAACTACGTCAAGTGGATATTACTGAAACCAAGTACCAACTTCACAAGTATCGGTTTTTTATCTAATTTTAAATAGGTACAGTGCGTAACAATATTATATTGACGTTGACTATTTCAGGGCCTCATTTTAAAGATGAATTATGGGCAGCTACAATTAGGCGTCAGCAAACAATTTAACAATAATTTAAAACAAGGTACTTCTTGTAACCGTATCCTTGTTAGTAACTATCGATCATTGTGTAACAACTGCTTACAGCTTCTGCGCAGTGGTTTTTTTAAACAATAGCCTAGTAACTTATAGGAAAGCATGCCTAAGCATAACATCGTTGCTGGTAAAACTAGACACGTGTAACATTTTGGACAAGAACAACCTCGGTGTGAATTTCCATATATTTGAAGGCCTTATAATTTGGTATTGTAAGAAGGTTACTGCCTCGTTGGTCGAGTGGCTAGCGTATGCGACTTCCGATCAAGAGGTCTCGAGTTGAATTATCGAGTCGCGCGCAAAAAGTGTTATTGAATTTTCTTTACAATAAATTCCTACTAACAGTCCTAAATATGGAAGGCAGCGGTGTATTACGCCTGTGCCTTGAAGAGTAGGTACCATAAGCAGTCGGTTCCAGTTTTGTATATGGCTATTATTATTGAATATACATTTCCCTCTATACGTAAATTTACTGACAACTTTTTTTTTTACGTGGTGGAATGCCTTTACGCACTTCGTCCCCCCTCCCCCCGCGGGGACAGGGGGTTCGCTTCGTTTGGGACTCCTGACTGACTCCAGCCAGACTACCCACTAAACCACCACGGTGTGCCACTCTGCGCCTGAGACGGGAGAGATCCGGGAACCGCTTTCTTACGCTATCCGGACCCCTCCCAGAAATTTACTGACAACTACTTCAACCTACGAATTCAGGTCGCTCTCAGAGGTACAGAGATCCGATGCCAGTTGATACGTGGAAAAACTGATCTTCAGGTAAAACCGATTAAACTAGTAGCCGACCTCAAATAATGTTGGGCTTAAGGCCAGCCAGAAAACTTAAAATAGCTGTAAAAATTATCCTTCTGATCTGAAGTAGATCTCAGGGTAGATTCCCGGGTCAGATCAATTTTACAAATATTTGCTTGGGAGTTTGGGTGTTTTCTATCTCTAATATGTAGCAGTGCCCTCAAATATACTAACAACCTTTAAATTCAGTGCACCCATGACCACAGAAGTCCGATGCTAGCCGCTCCATGGAAAACCTAATATATTGGTAAAACCCAGTGAACTAGGAACCGAATCGAATAATATTGGGAATAATAAAGACTAAGAAGATGATGGTAAGAAGGTTAGGAAAATCAAATTTAATATATATTAAGTAAATTCCGTTTTTTTGCTTTACCACTATAATGGTCATTATGTAAACGTATTTTATTCTAAGCAAAACATATACCTTAGAAACAATAAAAAATCTAGGTATTAGTAATACTCGTTCTAATATTCATCTTCATAGGCCACAACTGTTTAAAAAGTCATTAAAAAACAGTTTTCATGACTCATTTCATTAATCAAAACAATATTTTTTATCTTTAGTTAAGTAAATTAATTTGTTGAATACGCACATTTTCAATAACTTTTTTTTTCTATTAATTTTTTCCTTCTATAAAAAAAGGCCTGTCCTGGCCTTATTTAATTAGGCCTGGTTTACTTGTAAATTCTTATTCCAAAAAAATTTATCACTTGAAAGACATAATTTCTAAATAGTCCGGTCTAGATTATCTTTGTCACATATGGTTATTGCAGTGAGATCAAGAACAACTGTCAAGTAGTCCCTGATTGCTTCAAGTAGGGACAATGAACTATGTTATTTATAATATGATGGGATCGAAAACTCTTAAGTAACCTACACTAAGTCGGATACTTTCATGTTCCTTAAAAATATAATGAGAAATAATAACTATTCTTAACAGCCGCAATACGGAATATTGTATACCTACCTACTTGAAATCCAAATCAATATATCAACTAAGCCGAAAGCTCAAATACTTATCTTGAAACAAACATCAACACCCGAATACAGTTTGAGACAAAACATACTTAAAATAAGATTGAGTAATACGGATATAATAAACACGTGCCCCATACATTCAAACCACTTGTAGATGAACATAATTATACGTAGGTACCAATAGTTACCAATACTTATGGCACTTAGAAGAAATCCTAAACTTATACAGATGTACGCCAGTCGGGTGACTGTGAAATCTGGTTGTAAATCATTCCGCGCACGACTATAAAACTTTTTGTCGCTATAACATGTTGTTTTATTAAACTTTATTTAATTTTAACGTTGTAATGTGTAGTATCTGTTATTAGTAATGAACTGGTAATCAGTCTTGGATAGGAAAAGAAGTAACCAGACTTATATATTTACATAATTAAATAATTATTTTGAAGATAAATTTTATAATAATATTTATACGACACCAATACCATTTTGTAACTATTGTTGAAGTTGAAGTTGCTTGTAAGAGATTGCTTTTTAGCGATAAGGCCGCCATTTGTACTCAAATATAACTGTATCAATTGGTGTACAATGGAGTTTATTCTATTCTATTCTATTCTATCATCCTACTAATAAATCTAAGCGATACATCAATATGTACATAAATACAAAATACGGTAGTGTACTTTTAGCGTATATTTTTCAAGTGTTTTTGTATGGTAGCTATTGTATAGTTAAAATGTATATTATTTTAAATTTCAGTTTTTTCAAGGTATTTGGAGACGTTGAATATAAAAATGGAACTTTTAATCTTATTGATAATTTTATTAAATAGGGGTTGAAAACTTGCTTTTGGATCATCTCTGGTATTCATTTATTAGGTAGTAGTCGAAGTGAAGTACAATTTCAAGACTTTTCTGTATAATTTCTATAAGCAACTATTCTCTATATTAATATATTACTTAGCTCCATTTAAAAATCCAAGCGCGAACATTTGTTTCATTAGGCATGAACATATATTTAATAATGATTATTCTATTTATTATTTAAGAAATTCCATTACGAATAAATTGGCTATTATTCTCTACGTAACTAATTATGTTGTTATACTTAATAATCGAAAAACTCAAATATTACTCGTGTATTGTCCGTGATGCACTCCTAAGCATCACAATGCGGTCTACCATTCCTTAAAAGTACCATATCTTGTACAAAAAAATTCAATGGTTTTTTTCCTGATACGTTAGTAGAAAACTCTCCCATTCATTTATAAAATCGCTTTGACTGTCCTCATAATACCAGCTTCATCATAATACTTTTACATCATTTAAAACCTGAAAAAGACACTACACATAGCCAATTCGTTTAGTTAGATAGTGTCGGTACACCAGCACGCAATTGTGGTCATTGTTTTGAAATACGAATATAATTCATAAAAGTTAAGTGCTTGCATAGATAGTAAAGACAAATTACACGAAAAATAAAAACATCTCGTCTTCCAAGCCTTTATTAAAACATTTTCAGTTTACACGTTAGAAGAGTCAACAAACACAACCATTCACTAAACTGCTTCGGCGTAAACTGACATATCATATTTTACATATGGGTGTACGCAGCTATCGGCTCCTTTGTTTTTACTTTGACAAAAAACGCACGATGTGACCAAAGCGACCGTATCTAAGCGAATGGACTATACATGTTGGATCAACATTTTTACTTTACAAATGATAGTATTGGCCTCATGATTGTCATATACCTTATTTATATTTTTACAGACATAAAGTAGTAAAGACTGCTTAACACATAACACCACATTTCAATTTAAAATAAATTGTAATTTTAAAAGATACTTCATACTGAAGAGAGAAAAAATAGCAACACATTTATCTTAGTTTGTAAAAATTTAAATAAAAACCCTGCAAGCCATATCTGTGCAGCGCTTTAAATAGAAACAAATACCTACGTTCTCAGCAATTAAAACTAAAGTAGTTACTATCTGTGATTGTCAGAGGCCAATGTTACTAACCAGATGGCGACGCGCGGTGGGTCTTCTGTCGCCTTACAAAAACTGCAAGTACTCTATATTACAAAAGGAAGTGGCTTCTGGCTCATCTGTACCTATTGGTCATAAAAGAGACGTCTAGCTCTTGTTATTTTCTACGCATAATACTTTTAGTTTAAAAGCTTAAGCTCTGCTTAGAAAAGTAAATGTAAATTGTTTTGGTGTAAAACTCTATTATTTAAAACATATTAGATTCAATGTTTGTGTAATTTTTTTTGTTTTAGTAGAGTTTAAAATCTCGCTGTGTTTTGTTGCCTCCTATTGCTTCTTATGTTAATGCTAATGCAATTTAGTAAATACATTTAGTTTTATATTCTAAGATAACGTCTATGTTTTAAGACTAAGCCATGTTTTTTTAGTAATCGTAGTTTAAAGAACAGTGACGGATAATTTTGTGAAAACAGCCAAAACAATAGATATATTTTGTTGTATTTAGGTATTTACAATTTGGAATAGGTTAAATGAAATAAATAAAATTGTTTAGTTAAAAAATATTACGATAATAATTGTTTGGTTGTTTAAACTATCAAATACTTGACGTAAATGGAGCTAGTAGTTATTTCAAACAATTGCCATGCCAATTCGTTACCAGAAATTTGCTGTATTATCGTCTTCGTGTTGAGTAGGTTACCTGCCTACTGCAGATTGTTCTAAATAGGCTAGAAATCTTAAGGAACGCCGTAAGTAAAAGCTACAAAAGGGAATGTATTTTGCTACTTCTAGTACCCAGTTAGGATTGTCAAGAGTTGAAGGAGTACACATATTTATTGATAACAGCTTCCCATCAAATGCGCCGTACTGCATGACTGTCATAAGTAATAGATTAAAAGTTTATTAGTTACATTCAAAAGTTTAATCATTCATGCTCACAAAGATACAATAGAACCAAAATCCTTCTATAGAAATGTCAAAAATAGGCACCTATTTATTTCACAGTTTAGTATTGGTGTAATAAAATAGTTAAATGTTAAGAGAACTGGTTCTGAGTAATAAACAAGGAAACCGCTGGAAGTTCGCCGAAGCGGTAGGTGATTATTTCTCCTCATGTTACTTCCCGAGAGTAATCCGTTAGAAATCGATCGACTTTTAGTGGCGTGTCAGTGTTTGAAGAAAAAAACATAATTTATTGTCAGCATTCAGATCGCAAGGAAACCCGAACGCGGCATTAGAAAATAAAAAAGTAATAAAATAAGAGATGTTTACGAGCGTAAAATGACGTGGGCCCGCGCCACTTGGGCTGTTTACAAATGTTACATGCGCTGGCGCAGCACTGTTTACTGCACGACTACATAAAGGGTAAACTCGTAATTTATTTTCTTTATAGTCGTCGACTCCTCGCTTGATGGCTTTGGTTACCTAGTAATTATCGGGCGCGCGCCGAAAGCTAAACCAATTTGAGTAGAGTCAGACCGCGCCGGCTCAAGTGCGCATTTCATATTGTTTATGTCAATATGAACTTTTTGTTCGTAAAAAGTTCGTGGTTCTAAACTTAAGCTATTCATAACTATATCCAAAAATAATATTACAAGTAGAGAAATTCAATGAATTGTTATGTTTGATGATTTATTTAAAAATCTTTGTAATTTTTTTTAAATTATTTAAATTACAAAAAAAAACAGTATACAATAACAAACTTAAAACGCCCATAAAATAAACCTGTATTTCATTATGTTTTGTTTAATAATCTACATGCACGTTTAAACAAGAAATCAGGTACATAATATATGTATATGAATAATAAAATAAATAAATGTTGAAAGCACTATAAGAATTAATACGTGCAGGGTAAGTACAGTTATTTACGTTGTATGGTGTGATGGATGAAGCCATAATCTTCAATCACAGTAACAGGAATAATTATTATATTATGGTTTATGTTAGATGATTAATTTATAGACTTATGTTAGATTACTGTTTGCTTTAGGTAAGTCGATATTTTCGACTATTCGTTTTAAGACAGATATTTTTTTTTTTTTCACTGGCATGTAACTTGTAACGATGTAGAGTAAGAAGGCTATTTTTTTAAGGTCCATACTTCTAAATAAAAAATGAAAATCAAAAAATCAAAATATGTCTAAAGAAACTTCCGAAGTAAAAGACTACGCAATATATTTATTTATGTTTCATATAATAACCAACAAAAATCGATAGATTGATTGATCCTAATGTTTTCACAAGGAGTAAATTTTTTAGTATGATTTTCGTTTGCAGTTATACCGACCCCGAACTATAAGAGATGCTAGCCTAATATATTTTTATTTTATTTATACAGAGGCGGTGGTTGCATGCGAGGAACTCATGTTAAGCGTCCGATGAATGCGTTCATGGTCTTCGCACAAGCTATGCGCAAGCGCCTATCAGAACAACGCCCTGCTCTACACAACGCGGAGCTTAGCAAATCTTTAGGATTAATGTGGAAGTGAGTAATTTGGAATTTACTATTTAAATACATGAGCTTTGAACAGAATTCTAGAAATATTGAGCACATCAAAATACCATCTAGTAGAATTAAAAAGTACGTACCTACGCGTACTCTGCGCGTGCGGCGCCCCACAGCGCGGCGTGCATCGATTGTTTACTCATTAAAATGCTATCGCCGCTAACTGACACGATAACATCTCTAACGGCTCGCTCAAATAGAAAATTGTGGAGCAAATTCGCAGGGTATAAGACATTATCGAGATATGCAGCTGATTGCCTAGATATAAATCATACATCGAAAATACGATTCTCTTATTAACTGACTTTCTCAAAAGGTGGAGGATTAACACTGATAGCCTCGCTATCCAAAAATCCAAGGAAAATTATCGACAGTTAAATTACCGTTACTAGCGTATTATCATTGCCATTTTATTGCCACTCACAATATTGTTTATTGTACAGATTATAATAACATGCACTTACGGAATCAACATTCTAACCCTTTCTTTTAAAGTTATTCAAAAAAATTTTAACCAACGTTGTTACTATGTTCAATCATCATCATCAACAACCCACAATGTCCCACTGCTGAGCTCGGGTCTCCTCTCAGGAGAGGGTTAAGGCCATATGTCCCCACGCAGGCCAAATGCGGGTTGGGGTCGTTGTTACTAATTCTAAATTAATTTGATCACATCGGGAAGTTTCAGAGGCAATATTTATAATATTTGATCCTTGTTTATTTATCTGTTCTTATGATTTAATTTTACCTCCAAAAACCAGATTTAATTACGGGTGGACTGACCGATCAGTCGATTTTTTGCATTTATGTCTATTAAACTCTTCAATTCAATACACAAAAATTTCGCATTTCGAGGCCTTGCTAATTGACTTCGATGTCCAGCTGTAGAATATTAAAGGTATTATGACGATGATAGTCATCAAATATTTGACTAAAATATCTGACCTACTGACTTCATTATATAATAGGATATCACGTCACGTCATGTCACATCAACAGCCCTTAATAATCCACAGCTGAACAGAACCATAACCTTAGAAAGGAGGTTTTAATCTACTATAAAATACAGGCTAGACAGGTTGGTTAGACAAACACCCATAGTTTGTTTCCATTTTTTTTTTATTTGCCGTAGTTTGCCTCTTGAGTTGGCTCTTACAACAACCACAGGATGAATAGAGGTGACATTGCGCACTGTTAATCCGTCACCACACGGGTAGGACATAATAATACTCTTTTAAAGATCCAATAAACTTTAGACGTTCATAAAAGCAAGCAAGTTTTCTAGCCGCCTAGTCAGTCGGCCACCCGCACGCCTCGCACAATCCGAATGACAACGAAGAGACATGCCCACAAGCTCTCGAATCATCAAAGAAAACAGTCGGTGAAGTGAGCCTGATTGCTCTGTTATGATTGGCGGGCTCTCTTATACTGTCAACACTTCCGAGAGACAGATATCGATCACTAGATTAGCAAGGTTAAAGGTTTTAAAAATAAAATTTGATCACTTCTATCTATTATAAAATTATTGATAGAAAATTATTTTCAATGTAGTTATTATTGATAATCTTTTAAATTTTAGCATTGTGTATATATGTTCTGAAAATTTTTTTTTTCTACAAATATTCTAAGCAACTTTAAAATAACATCCAAGACTAACGATCTATCGTGTTAGACGTGAAATTAAAAAAAAGCTTTTTGGATTTCTCGTAAGTTTCTAGTCTGCTGGACTGTTGTTTGACCAAAAAAGGCTTTTTTTATGGGATAGGGGCAAACGAGCAGACGGAAACTAGATAAAATATTTTGCTTTCATTCATATTTCGATATTTTAAAGTAATATTTACTTTTATGTAATCGAGCAATGATGGGATGCACTGGTCCAGTTATACATACCGATTGTGGGTGGTTGATGATTGGTCAAACATTGAACTTAAAAATGAATAGTAATGATAGTTTATAGTCTAGACAAATGGGAATTAAATGATAAATGGGCAATGGCGTAGAAATAGTGAGAATAGCAGATCGAATATTTGGACCTCGAACTTTATTCCTTTAGTTGTCTATGTTTTAGTGATAGATCGCATTTGCAATTGAAACCTGCAGCAGATATCTAAAATTAATTAATGTTATTGAATATAATTTCTTATGATTGATTCATCATAACTGACAGAACTGAATACGCACCATCTTAATCAATTTAACTTAAATACACAATTAATATTCTACTTTTCCTCCCAAAAGTATGAGAGTATTTGTAATAATTTCGTCTTACAGAAATCTTGATTCATGACAATATGATAGAATAACCTTATATTAAAGTATAAACATACATATAATGCCAGTGAGCATAGTTGATATATTTCAAGTGAAATATGCATCTGTACATGGCTCATGGTACATTAGGAATGACCGGCGGCATCTGGCAATAGTTGCGCCGATGCTATCTCGAGCCGAACGCCGCGCGCCTCTCACCACACGTCCCACAAAAACATTTGATTAAAATCTTCATAGATTATCTTATTAATTATATCAAATAATAATAATTAAATTCCTTTACAGAAGTTTAGGCGAAGACGAGAAATTGCCCTTCATCAGGGAAGCAAACAATTTGAGAACGCAACACAAGAAAAAATATCCAAATTACAAATACCAGCCTCGGCGACGTAAGGTGCCTCCGGCATCCGCTGTCAGACCGAAACGGGAGCCATCTCCGGAGAGAGATCAATTCGACTTCGCTGGTATACCTGACATTTCGCCTGCATTGCTGCCAGATGGGCCACCAGATAATGCCGAACTGGAGCAATATTTAAAACCAGTCCCCGACTATCATGAGTTACAGCCTCGATATCCGACTCATAGTTTAGCACATCATCCAACTACTACGCTGTACCCCTCGATGCCACCACATTATCACAACTCCTGTACAGACTGGCCACACTACGAACCTTGAACCACAAAGTCCGTGTTGTGACTCTTCTTTATATAACTCAAAGACTTTTTAGCTCTGGCGTATAAAATTTAAATTTTTATCAAAGTTTGTAAGTAAGAAATATTTTATCGCCGCTCATTTTTTGTTACTTATAAATGTAGGTCACATAAGTTGTAAATATACATACCTAATTGTGTAGATATGTAAACTCTGTGCGAAACAGCGCGCACGTGCGTTTAATTTGAGTAAGCTGGATAAATATTTATTATGCTAACTGTTTTCTTCAACTATTAGTTTTTACTATCGAGAGATGATTTCATTTCATAGAATAGTTACTGAACTGTTCCTGAATCGTATATACTTTAGAATTTATTTAATATTTAATAGTATGTAGTTATAAGATATCTTGAAAAATAAGAAAGTAAAAATTGGAATTTGAAATTTATTAAACTTTTCTCTTAGTAACGCATGTAAGTTTGAATCCATTAGTTTGATGCTTGGTCGAATTAATTCATTCTTGGTCTTATTAACTAAAAAGGGAGTCCTTCTTAAGTTCATTATGTTTTCGTATGTAAAAAACTTAATAGTTTGCGTATTTCTGAAATATTTTTATTGGAAGTTTCTACTTTTATTTATCCTTTGAAACTGACTATTTATTAACTGTTCAGATCCATAAATAGGCTATCTAATTTCCTCTAATGTAATTTATTATTTTACACTAAGAACAATACTTACTCTAGGCTTATACTAAGAATAATAAAGGACATAGAACATAGAAATACCATTAAAATTTAATGAACGGTACTTTACAAATTCCTTTGAGTACCAAAGTTATGTGTAAACTTCGAGTAATAGTATGTAAGTGAAATATAAGTGACAATTATGTAATAAATAAGTTATTGTTGTGATTAATTAGCTGTAGTTTTATAACAAATAGACATGTTCAATAAATATATATTTTTTTATGTTCTATATACCAGCCTCGACTTTCTAATTACTTTATATTTGTAACCATTTCAATATCTGCAGCTATGTCATAAATGTATCAAAGCTCCGTGTAAAACTCAATCTCACTTAAATGGTTCTTACAATTTTTCATCTTTTGCGGGTAGACTGCAAACTAAATCGTATAAACTTAATTGTAAAGAAGAGACATTAAAATAGATATCAGAATGCAACTTTATTCACTTTTTTCTGGGGAATAGAGATATCGCACTTGGCGTTGAGTTTGTAAGAGTTTTAATTTCACGTTCTGTTAGATGATTAGATTTAGATTAAGCTGTCCCGTATGTTTCGTTACTTGATTATGAGGATGGCACATACATAGATACTGCTTTGCTGTATTGTGTTACTTACAATCAAGTTAATATTAAGATCCAAGTAGGTTCTCTGTAAATCTAAAGTCGTAGTGTATAACATGCTTACAAAAAGTATTTCTAATGATGTATAACTATTAACTATCTGTGTATTTGTATGTATAAGAATCTGATGAAAAAATAATTGACACTACAGTGAGTCATCTTATCTTCTGGTGTTGCTGCTGCAAATTAAATACGATAAAATTTATAAGTCAGCAAATACGTGCACTTATTTTCTTATATACGTGTAGCAATAACTTTGTTCCCTTTTTTGGAGGATGAAATTTTACACTATTAACGTTTATGCGGAGGAGGAGTGCAGAAAGTTTAAAGCTTAATAATAAAAAAAGAAAATAATAATAATTATGGTCGAATTTCGACTAGGTACAGCACGACCAGGTATTATTTTAAATGTTTAAAACCTTTAAAGCAAACTCTTCGTTTTTACGAGAAGACTGCAAGCCTTTATTAATTTAAGCAATTTTTTTTAAGTATTTTGCTATTTTGTGTTGTATAAAGTACCAAAATAAAATTTCAATTTTTCGAATTTTACATATTGGGATTGACAGGAAATTGTATGTCCGACCTTACAAGAAAGATCACAAGCAACTTAATTTAGATATTATTAATATTCTTTTATGTAATTGTTTTTAATGTCATTGTAAAGAATCCTTTTAAATTTTTATTATAAAATGTACTTTATGAAATCGGAGGAAATAAATTAATAAAATGACTTTTCATGTAGGTATTTAAGTGGGATGGTTGAAGAATATTTCTCAGAATGTATTATCGTCAGTATAATTTAAGGTCGTCGTCGGATGATGCGCGAGATAGGCGGCGACCCCTGCCCGTCCGCGCGTTTCCGCCGACCGCTCATCGCGCCCGCCCCGCGACTCGAACACAACGCGTCCTTGTTCTCACCCCTGCCTTATCACTCTCACATTTTTCGCGACCGATACTAATGAGGCCAATAAACATATCAGCAAATTATGTAATTATGCTACTAAGAGTATTTATGCGAAATAAGGTTGATTTATTGCTTACACAGTTTATGATGTTACCGACTTATGATAAGACCGATCGTTGTAACCAGCATCCTTTTGCTAATTTTCCAGTTGCAAATCATATTCTGTACACACAATTTACAGTGTCCCGTTTTTTAATTGCCTACTTCCATCTATAGCTTGTCACCATTAAAACGGTGAACATAAGTCAACCTTTCAGCGCATGAATATCGTCACAATTTCGAGATTTGTAACTTCCACAGAAACAAAAACATTGTACAAAAAAGGTCTTTATGAATTTGTAATGGTGCATAATGGCTGCAATATTAAGATTGAGTGCAAATGAAGCGCGAGGCGCGTGCGCATGGCGGCGGCTCGCGTTTCACATACGGTACACATGGACCGACCGACGAAGTGATATCGTATACTTTGGCTAACACACTTTTTGTGGCCAACACATAAGATATTAATTACAGAGGCGGAGAACACCATGCTCAATTTTACGCCTTAATCTCTGTTTTTTTTATTTTCTCATCCGTTTAGGTTTACATTACACTAATCTTCGAAAATTCAAACACGCAGTTTATTTGTGATTTAAATTTAAAGTTGAATCTATTTCAAATTTGATTAAAAATAAGTTGAACTGAAGTAACTAAGAGGAAAGCTATAGAAGTATATGTAAGTATAGAGTGCAAAGTGTAAGTGCAGTCAAGACACTCAAGTGGATTCAATGTGAGACATTTCGTGTGAATCTCCACGCGGTGGTATGGTATGTTCAGTGTAAGTCGATACCACGGCGTCTGGTGAACATCGAGGAACAAAATACTACTACACAATATAAAGTAGATAAGTAGCTTCTCGCCCTTTTGAGCCAACACGTGTGGAATAATTCTACGCAAGTATGACTACGATTACGTGGTATGGTTGTGATTAAGAACTCAAACGTCGTAATCACAAATAATTAATACCTAATTTTGTTTAGCTTTATTGTGAAACGTGAATATCCTTTTGGATCAAAATGATTGTGTAATAGGTACTCAGGAACACCACTGTTTCCGTATTTATACATTTAGTAATGAACTGACATTCTCACAAACTTTAAACAAAGCGTGAATATCACCACCACAATCCACGTTCGAAATTTGGCAACCTGCAAGATATAAAAAATATGTTGGTACCACAATAATCTACATTTCAATATGTAGGTATATCCCCTTATCATCCCCTACTTACTGATATAAAATCTGCGTTATAAAAGAGAAAGAAAGAAAAAAAATAACTTAGGCTTCATAATGAGTATTGACTCGTCATGAAGCTTGACAGAAACTGATATTGAAGAGGGTTTAAACCAATAATACTTAAATACCAAAAACGGTAAGTAGTATGCTGAATCTAGGTAATCCAGCGGAGAACTAGGGTCATCAACATAGCCCACAGGATTAAGCCTGGTGGAGTAATGTATTGCGCAAGCTGGCAGAAGCTGAATGCAAGAAGCCAGGGATCAAACCGAGTGGCATGCAATTGGAGAGGCCTATGTCCAGCTGTGCATTGCGGTAGGCTGATGATGGAGTAAATAATGTATGTCATTATCATCATTACCATCTCAGCCGAATGACTCCCCATCACACTCCATAGCAATCGGTCCTGTGCTGCATTGCCGTCCACTACTAAACGAAGGTCCAAGGAGCGTCAGCTAAAACATGTTTAATTAGTTATAAGGACTTAACGAGTAGAGGTAAAGTGCATTTAATTCTCATATTTGTTGCTCTTATTTAAGGTTTTTCCAAGGCGAAAGGTTCCAACATTTCTTAGTATTTTTGTAACTTTCCGATAAAGCTACAAGCATTGACTCGAATTAGTAGTAGGAAAGTTACGATAGTAGTGCGGAGTACCTACCTTAATATCTTCTTCTTCTCTGAGTTGGCAACCAGTCGGATCAGCTATTTCTCCCAATATCAAGTACTTAGTTAAAACCTTTAAATCTTGAGTCTTTAAAACTTCGTCGTGATGAAACGGGAACCGTATTTCAAACAAAAACAATAAACAATCTCCTTAATATCGATTGCTACAGTCATGTACGGGATGTATTAACATAGATTGATTATTGAATTCTATCTAAATTGACTGAATTCAATAATGCAGACATTCTTTTGTCGGTCGATAGTACTTCGTGCCCTTAATTTCACACATATAAAGCTGCAAGTAAGTGTGTTTGTTACGCTTTCACGCGAAAACTACTTAACCGATCATCATGAAACATTGCACACATGTTCTTGGAGGTGTTAGAAGTAACATAGGATGCCTTTTATTAAATGCGAGTCAAGCCGCGGGTGAAAGCTAGTAAATAATAAATCATGTTAATCAGTTTATGACAATACAGATCCCTTTTTTTGTGCGGAAATCCTCTCGGATATCTACTGGTATCACTATACCGACTGGTGGTTATGTCGGACTCGAACCGACTAAAAACCGTACATCCTCTCTGATACTAGAAGTAGGGGCACCAGGTGCATCCTCGAAAGGAAATCCCTGGAACTCCGACGTTCCTCGGGCCACCCACTGTTTGTAAGTGGCCCCCTACTGTATAGGAACCCTAACACTCCTATTCTATTCAGAACAGGGCGCGAGCACTTTATAGGGCTCGGCTCAGGTATCTTAACAAACTTCAAGCGGCTTAAAACTGGTTCATGTCCTAATATTTGGCAACACTAGTCTAGTGCCATTCTGATGGACTTTAAAATACCTATTATTGATGATTTGCTACTTTTTCGGTTTCTTTTCCTACAAAATACTGTTCCATAGCTCAATAGTCCATAGTTTTCCAATCTATAAAATAGATGATATCAATAAACACCGTGATCAGCTTCTTTACTTTGCGTATCTTCATTATTTAAATAATGAAATGTTTTAAAATCATGTAATAGTATCGATCCCATTGATTTGATGACCCTCTTGCTGTCAATCATATGAATTAGTCAATTTGTGGTATCTATAACATCAATAAAATAGATTTTATCGATACTATCGAAAGCACTATTGATATCATAACTATTTTTGGAAGTCAACTATCGATAGTGAAACTATCGATATTTAGGCAAATCCAATCAGCAGCGAATTTTGACGTATATGCTGCCAGATAATGACAGCTATGTGTATGCTAATTTATTCAGAAGTTTTCATTAAATATGTGAAGGAACGGGTAGCATATTCCTCCAACACAAAGGGAGGATCCTCCGACCAGGCGAGATGATCATGCCTGGCGGGCCGCTGCCCAACGGTTGATGTTGGGAAGTTGCATATATGTTAATCGGCGCGAGAACTTCTATTGCGCGATGTAGGATTGGTAGCTTCTTCGTACACTACATTACTCCGTAGTTCAGTGTATCTTCGGTAGATGGCGTTGTCATATGTTTATGTTGCCGCTGTATGTGGAAGTCGCTACAAATATGAACCTTTTTAGGCCACCATATCTTTTTTAAATAAAATACAAAGTAGTAAATAAATATATTTATAGAATCTTGCTCATTGGAAAAAAATATTGCTTGATGAATTTTATTATTTTTCTTTAATTCTAAAACTATTATGTATTGAATAAAACGTCCATACTAAAAATATCCTTTATTATTCTCTTTACTATACCGTTCTTTAAAAACATCATAAAATACTAATATTCATATTTTTTGCATGGTAGAAAGACTCTGTATATATTACGCAGGTAAATTCGTAAATAATATATATACATATATATATATATATATAACACGAAATTTTTTGCCAAACTAAAGTCTCAACATCCATATTTTGTTCTACTAAATTTGTAGTAAACTTCATCAAGATTTAGTCATTTTTAGCATCAAGCCCACCTCTATCATTGCTCCTTTGTGTTGAAAAAAATGCACTGGCCTAGCTTGGAGTCGGAGTGTCATAACTGTCAGTCGACGATTTGACAATTGACAAATCGAAATTTAGTCTAGAGTAAAATGTTAACGGGCTTGTAGTTATTAGTTATTCTCCAGTTGAATTAATATTTTTTTTGGAAATGATAACGTTTATCCATGAAGATTATTAGCGGACAATATTAATGGCCGATCTACCGAATGGCTGGGTTCAGCTGGTGAGTATTAGTGTTGTCCACAAATACTTATTTATGGGGATTCAATTCTGAGTGTTTTACGTACAGTTGTATATTGTTCCTTGAACTCTTTAATTGGATGAATTGGCCAATTGAATAGACAATAAAACCGATATTTATGTGCGGAGTTTCTCAATACTAGGTACATATTTTACCAAAATTAATACTTAAATTTAGAAATGAAAAAGAAAAGGCTGGTAATCTATACATTAGTTTTTCATTTCACTTTGTAATCAAAATTGTTTAAATTCTTTTAATTGTGAATATAAATATATAGTTGTTGAAATAAATCTTTTTCGGTTTTTGTAAGGTAGGTCACTACATAACATTTCAATATTTCAGGTATCTTTCTGAAGGCTTCCAAGTAATAATTGAGAAGTCAAAAGAAGCAAAATGCTCTCTCAAAGAAGTTCAGTTGCGTTTCTTGTGCCCTGATGACTTGGAGGAGGTTAGTAATTATTAAAATATTTCCTGACTTCACCCTTTTTAATAGATCTGTGACTTAAGTTTAAATTTAAAAATACTTGTATGCTATGTAATTTAATTTGTTTTTGCTTAGAAAATAATTAGTAATAATTGTAATACTTTAAACAGTTGGTCACAAAAAATAAACTTTAAATATTATTTGTAATCAATGCAGAAAAATATAATATACATGAAATATATTTAAATATTTAAGTTTGTTTTTTTAAAATATTTTATGTGTATCTACATTGAATTCGATTAGGGCCTTAACCTATACTTTACTAACTTTCAGTCAAATCGTGTTTTCAAACCTTAACCTAATTGAATTGCAACGAATACTTTAAGGAAAATATTACGTGTGAATCATAGTTGCCAATAACTGTAATTTTTCTACGAAATATTACAGATCACCGGGAAACCCATATTTCAAAATAAATCCTTTATTTATACTTATTTACTTGAGTGAAATTTTAACAATATATATATTCATTTTTTAGATATATTGATTTACAAAGTGGCCCCTAAGCATAAACTTATTAACTCTTTAACAATACATTTGCTAATCTTCATGAACTTAAAGAGCACAAAAGAAATGTGTGAAAACTATAAAGTGGTCACAAATAGTGAAGTAAATATTCTCAGATGTTAATCTTACGGGATAACAGGGTTAGTTTTTGTGAATGTGCGATAACACAAAAACAACTTTTACTACTACTAAACTAACTATACTAAACTAACTTTTTGATTATATCACCAGAGTCTAGAATGATCTGGCTGCACCTATATTTCCTGGCAACTCATAAAATGGAATATTTAAAATATTTTCTCTTTAGGACTGTATCATTCGTATATTTATTGTCTCTTCATTAGGTTAGTTAGGACACAATCTCCTATTCCATGATTATCTTAAAACAAAAAACTATTCTAGTTCTAGGAATTCTTTTTTTTTGTTAAATATGGGCAAGTGGGTAATCTGTCTGGCTGGGTGTACTCTGTCTGATGGCGAGCATGAGCAGATTCCAAGAATATTGGTAACCGTACTTATTGCAAACGCCAAAGGCGCTCTATTAAGATGCTTGGGAATACAGTCACCAACAAATTGAGGTTGAATTTCTGTGCCAAGGTAGTACCGTCCGGGTCGAGCCAGTCCATTCATGCTGAAATCAATATATCTCTACTACGCTATTAGGTTTCAGTAATTATAAAAACAAGGATGTATAGTTTTTTGTTGTTCTATTTGTTAGTAATTTAATTACTGAAGATTACCAGTTAAATAATGAGTAAACATACAATCTAATTAAGCTTAATGCCTGTGTGACTCATTCAACAATTTTTTTTTGCATAAATGTTACTGTGAAAACTGTTAGATTGTAATACATCTCGTAAGATTGGAAACTGTCGAAAGATTGTGAACTGTAACATACTGCTTACAATGTAACATATTTTGCCTTAGATTATAATCTATCGAAGTGTAACCTTCAAATTTTGATATGGTATGCAACAAATCGCATTTCTCGCGCTGATTGGTTGAACAGCATATGTACCACACCGCAATATTTGTTTGTTGCCGAATGTAAAGTATTTTTGCGATTGTAAATTGATTTCATGTTTTGTATTTGCATTGCAATCAGAATCAATAAAAAACTGACCAGGTGTAAATTTAATTAATTCATTTTAGAATGATTTCATGTTGAAAATACCACACAGTTTTAAGATTTGTTACATAAAAATGGTGTGGCAGTAAAATTAATTTGTGATTAATCAAAGAGGTTCTTATCTAACCTAACTCTATGGCAATAGAACTGTCTACTGTAAGACCGACCAATCAGCGCGATAGATAGTGATTTAACGGTTTTGCTTCAATACATTACATTCTAAAAAAATGTATGTTAAATTGTAAGCAGTATTTCACAGTTGACAATCTTGCGACAGTTTATAATCTCGCTAGGTAGATTATAATCCTAAGGTATTTATAATCTTTATTTTATGTATATCCAATTATGAATTTAATAAAAAGTCTGCTAAATAATTGTTGATTTTTAAATGGTAATGATATAAAAGGATATTAATGTTAAACTTGTGTAGTAATACTAGCATAAAATAAAAGTTAATTTTCAAATCATAGGATTTTATTTTGGATATACATAAAAATTTTAGTTTCGTCGTCAAAAAAAAGGTCATGAATGTATTTCTAAAATGAAAATGCGTTAAACTAGGCATCTATTTATTTAAAATATATGTCATGTATTTTATTGATAATCATATTTTTTTTTATTTAAAATTTATTGTTCACAATAGTTAAATCTTAATCTGAAACATAGGTCCATAAAACTGTTTTAAACAGTTTGTCTGTGGACTCAGTTAAGCCACTATATGCAATATGCCTGTACACAACACTGTACACATCACACCCATACATTAGATACATGCATATGCACAGTGCCATGCATTATGCACAGTTACATTTACATGTTTACGTACAATTATGATACATAACACATAACATCCAATATAAAACTTGTTTGTGGGTATATGTTTAAAAATATCAATATACTCATTCGTTTATTTACATTTGTGCTATCTAATATATTCTAATAAGAGCTTTTTTAATTTTCTTTTAAGTATGTTTATATTGGGTTCTTGTCTAATATCCAGCGATTTATATAAATATATATAATACAAGGGTACAATCAAATTGTTACTGCAGCAACATAGCTTTAATAAAAAAAAAAAAAACTCTTACTCCGAAAAATTAAAATATTTGTTTCATGAATTCCTTAACATAACTAGGTGCGTAACATTTAGTGATCGTAAAATGTATGCGAGTAGGTAACTACACTTATTAATGTGAAACAAACATGATGGGTTTATCTCATACAGTCACAGTAATGCGAAACAATGTAGAAAACATTGCGTTCCCATCCCACGATGTGCTTTACCCGTGTTTTATTTTTATGTTTAAAGTTGTCTGCTGTCTGCGAAAGTGACGACTCAACTTGATAGAAATCATGAGCATAATCTAAGAGTAGTGGTTTTTTCTTTGAAAAGACAACTCCCGCATTAAGAATACACATGCCTGTGTCGCGGGGATCTTTACAAACATACATGAAACGGACACAAAGTACACCCAGACTTAGAACAACAATTTATGGATCACACAAAGTGTTGTCCCATGTAGGATTTGAACCCACAACACTTGGCGCAGTAGGAAGCGGTTTGACGACCACTGAAACCACTAGGCCAACAGTGTAGTCATACAGTACAGCGGCCTATTGAGATGCTTCGCCATCACTGGACCTCAAGTATCGCACTCACCAACAAAACACAACAGCACAAAAACCCTCATTTTAATTTGATCTTCTGTGCTAGGCCCGTTCGTTCTGAAATCAGCGTGGCTCTACCACCTAGAGTTTTAAAACATTCCAACATGATCATTTACAGGTGAGGTCTCTATGTAGAGATTGGTTTCCAATAGAGTATCCACAGTCATGGTATGAGGACATAACATCGTCAGAGAGGTTTTTCGCACTAGCTGCTGTCCACAAAAGTCAAATAATCGGCCTTATAGTAGCAGAAATCAAGCCTTATTTGAAATTGAATGCAGAGGACAGAGGGATACTGTCAAGATGGTTTGCTTCAAAGGACACCCTAGTGGCTTATATACTCTCCTTAGGTAAGATTGTACTAAAATATTTCTTATATGTAAATATGTCACTAGCTGCGCCCCGCGGTATTGCCCGCGATTTTTGTTGCTTTGAAATGGTTATTGTTTCTCTATTTGATTGGTTTTAATTTTGTGTCTGAGTAACCCTATTGTTTTCTAAAATAAAAGTAACCTTAGTTAGCCTTTCATCGTATTTATCTCCAAGTAAAAGTTCCCTCGAAATCGGTATTGCCGTTCCAGAGATAAGTTGGCACAAAGGGCCAGACAGACAAAAATTTCAAATTCAAATGCATTTAGTGAAAGCTGTTAAACTGATATTAAAAACAGAAATAATCTTTAATTTTATTTTTGTATAGATATATATTCCCTAGGAAAGTATTCGAGTCTAATTTTATAGGTATTAAGGTAATACTATCTTCATTCCCATAAAATGGAACACGAAGACCGCCTTGATAAAATTTTTGTAGTAAACAGGAAATCAGCTTGAAATTAATAACATTTAAGTACCAAACGCACATTAAATACATACATTACGTATAAAATCGCACTATAACGGATGTTTTAATAATACAAATCTCTAGTTTTTAATCTGTAGTGTAGTAGTGAATGCTTTTAATGTGTACAAACTTATTAACTCCCTGACGTTAGGTACTACCGGGGGGTGCAATGGCCGTCAAAAGGTCGAAAACCTCAAAGTGAAGTCGGCCTTTGACCGAAGTGCAACGTGATCGCGATAGTTCGTATATATCATTATATACCGCTTCAAGTATAATTCAAGGTCGTTCAAACAATTCGCGTTAATTAACACACTAAAGGTAGCACTCAACTCATTGCATACTGTACCATAGTTTTGTCCAATGAAATCTATATTTATGTTATAAATTCGAAACTAATTCCATCTGTTAAGTCTTCATGGCTGCACCGATTTTAATGAAATTTTGGTATAGAGATATTTCGATTCTTGATGAAGGCCATAAGATACTATTTACCGATAACCGGAGGTATTCTCAGGCAAAAACTAGTAATTATGTTTTATAACAGATGTGTTGACTATATTAACACGAAAATAATACATAATATATATTTTAAACTCAGTGCGTAAATTTCAAATTCGGTATCCAGCCACCTAATTGAGGTCGACTACCGGATAGCGGCAAAATATTCAAAACACCTCTAATTCGATGCGTCATCTATGCACTGTTAACTAATATAATTTACTCATTTTTCGCTATAAAATAAACAATACACTGGAAGTTATTTCCTTGTCCGTATACAGCATGCAAGGTTGAAGGCCAAAAAAGTCAGGTGTTATTTAAAACCAAGTTTATTTAAGTTTTTAGTAGTGATCCATTTTGGGGTACTACGGAAAATCGTCTCTGTCACTAGTACAAAATAGTACTAGCTAGAATTACACTGGGAAGTTATTATTTATTGTACACTAGTATTTATCGAAATAACCATGTGGCGGATTAAGAATACGGTTTGTCAGCACCCATTTTCATTCCATTGTGTGTTAAAGCCGACTAAGGTCGCGAACTACGTAGGACAACATCACTCAAAGAGAAGGAAAACTTAAAACAAACCTTATAGTGTGTTTTTATGCGTGCCACGCTTTTTTTACGTTTGGAAACCCCTTCGGGACTTCACCCCACCGAAGTTTGCGGTGGTGCGATGTGTCGGAATCGAACCGATTAAAATCACACGGTGTGCCACTCTGCGCCTGAGACGGGAGGGGTCCGTGAACCGCTTTCTTACGCCATCCGGAACCCTCCCAGCGCCTGCCCGCACTAAAGCGGGCACCGTCTGCTGTTATACTCTCAATTTAGGCGACGTACGGCACACGCGTATCGTCGCCTCCTCGCGGCTGGCCTGTGAAGCGGATGAAGGGGAAAACCTGTCCCGCACATCCGCGGCCACATTCAGGGCGGCACGAGGCGCTGGTAGGCGCGCCTCCGCCCCCCGGTTCGGCGGCTGCGGATTAGGTCCGAGTGGAGATCGTCCTCCCGGGCCTTCTCCGCCGTCTCCTTCTGCAAGCTGACTTCCTCGCAGAAGGTCGCAACCGCGGTAAATCTGCTCTCGCCACCGGCCATGGAGCGTACGACGATCTCCTCCGAGGACTGCACTGAGGGCCGGACGCTTCGGCGCCCAGGCGGGGCACACCGCCAGCGTGTGCTGGGCCGAGTCCTCACTGCAGTCGCAGTGGTGGCAGGCGGGACTCAATTCCAGGAGTGCAGGTACTTCCCGAAACCACCGTGCCCGGAAAGCACCTGCGTCAGTCGAAAGGAAAGGGTTCCATGCTGCCGCCTTGTGCACTCGAGGATGACCAGCTAGAGAGCTTCCATGGTGGCGAAGCCAGCACGTGGAGCCTCCACCCGGGATGACCAACAAGCCATCGTGGCTCGACGAGTGGCTTCACGCCACTCGCGTTCCTCTTCGAGCGGAGGGCGATAACCGCTCTCTGCCCGGAATTCAGCCACCCGTCGATAAACTTCGGCGAGTACTTCTGCCTCGAAATCCCACGGGGGTGTTCCGGCCAAGACCCACGCCGCCTCAGTTGACACCGTGGGGTATCCGCGTATGGCTCTGACCGCCAATACCCCCTGAGGGCGCCCGAGGCGCGCCTTGTTCTGGTTCTGGGTGGTTAGAGCCGCCACCCACACGGAGTAAGGTGCACCGGGCACCGTACAGTGCCATAGACCGGACAACCCGTGTAGAGCTGTCTCGTTGCGACGCTGTCTCCACCCAGATTGAGCAATAGTCGCCCGAGGACGGACGCAGCGTCGACCAGCTTGGGAGAAAGCTGTCGGAAGTGCATGTCGAAGAGCCACCTACCGTCGAGGATCAGGCCCAGATACTTCATCTGGGCCCGAACCGGTACGAGGACTGAGTTGATTGAGGACTACTATGGAGACGCCGGGAGGCGGCCCACGACGGAGCCCATGGAATAACAGGGCCTCTTTCTTATCCAGGGCAACCCGTAAGCCCAGCGCCTCGATGCGCCCGACCACCAAAAGACACCCCTGTGGCGAAAGCACGCCGCCTCCTGGAAGTTCGCCCCCCGGTCTGCGACCAAGGTGTCATCGACGTAACAAATTACACCCAGCCCGGGGGGGAGACGTTCTTGAAGGACCCCAGTCTTATTCCACGTTCCACAGGAATGGTCACCGTCTCAAGGCGCCCTGTCGGTCCTCGTACATGACGGTACGCTCCTCTGAATAGTCTACCTCCATCCGCCTTAGGTACTTTGGTACCCCGTAATAGTGGAGTGCTTCCCAGATGCGGCTGAATGGCAGGCTATTGAATGCGTTGGTGATGTCAAGAGACACCGCCAATACAACGCCGCTACCGTTCACCTTCTCTTCGGTTACGGCCCTCAAGCGTATCGCGGCATCGACCATCGAACGTCCCTCTCGGACCCCGAAATGGGCATCCGAAAGGTCGAGGCCCACCTCGCTGAGGTGCCAGACGATGCCGGCAGAGAGCACCCTCTCGAATAATTTGCCCGCCTCGTCCAGCAACACGATGGTCCTGTAGGTACGCGTGCCACGCTATGACAACCCTCCATAAACACAAGCGTGCAAACGGGATGTTTGGCTTGGGTTTCGTGAGGTTGTGATAGCTTGTTGCCAACACGAGTCTGTGTCAGTTTTTCAACTCAGATTAAATGAAGCGTACCCGAGTGTATGAAATTTGTGAGCCACTGCCAAGTCCTCGCAGGCGTGTAAACATAGCATTATACGATCCCGTCTGGCTAGTATGGTATAACAGGCCTAAACCTCCTAAGGAGAGACCTCCTCATGTTTGTTAAAAGCCGTTCATGGCTAATGTGATGTGTTTACCAACGTACACGCTTTGCCTAGTTTGTAATCACAAGGTGTGTGAAGATATCATTTTAAGTATTGGTCGCCTAGTGGTCGAAATTCAACCATAACTCTCTTTAGTTTTTTAAAGCGTTCTGCACTCCCTCTCCATGTCTCTTAATTATTAATTGTTGAACTGTGCCTTTAATACTCTTCCTTTTATATAATTTTCGAAAAAAGGGGTCCAAAGTTTTGGTATCACATATTTTATATACATTATTCGTAATTCAATTAGTAGTAGTATTTTATCTATTTTAGTAAAAGTGTATTCCCAGTGCAGTGAGCTATTAAAGGCAACTGCCATCTAGTGTCATTACCGGATCCAAATATATGCTATTCGTGTAATCTTTTACGGTTATTATTCCTCTCTTTATAAATCTTTTCATTTATTCAATTCATATAGTATAATATTTTAGTATGACAGTAACATTCTATTACGCAGTAGCACAGGTTAAATTCTTGTGAAGAGTTCAGATGACAAATAGGAGTTTGTATTTATACGAGACGTTATTTTGTCTTCGTCACCGTCGCAAACAGAACATTATTGATCATAAAGTAATATCGACGAACAATTTAAATCGTCGGTACCAAGCTCATTTCAATGAATCATTCTTAAGCTACAGAATAATGTTGTAAATAGATAAAATAATGTTTGCCATAAAAAGGCGTGACTAAAGTGTCTTGGACTGTATGTATTACCTGAACTATATTTGAACATACTAACGATTCACAGTTTCAGTAGGCTTTCTAAGCAAGGTCGTGCACGAAATGTAATAACTACTAAAGTCAAGGTCTAAACTAGTCAAAACCATCGTGGTACGGTAAAATAAATGGAAGTCGCAAAAGTTATGAATAAATTATTCGGGGCATATAGGTATAGTATTGGGTAATTAACTCTTTCTTAAAATTTAAACAATGAGTTTTTCTAAAAAAAGTTGAACCGACTTCAATCAATGCTATCAAAGACAACTAAAATTTTATATATAATCGTAAATGTAATGAAAAATTAAAATAAACACAATACTCATCATTACCGCTAACATTATTCTTATAGTAGATTTGAAGTCGGTGCCAAACCAAACAAACAGCAGCAGTTGCAGCCAAGCAGTGCTTACAAATACAAATACAAGCAGACATTATCAGCAACATGACTTCAAGGAAAATCAAAACTAATAATAATAAAACTTTACCTACCTTCTTTACGTACACACTTTAATAAATTTTATTCGAATTATAATCATTAATATGTTTTACAAAGGTTCTAAAGTGCCAAAAGAAGAAGAACCTTGATTTAAACAAAATTCAAAGATTGAAAGAAAAAGATTGATAAATGAAAGTATATTTATTACCCCATGTGATTTTAATGCGCCTGTTGTAAGCCCGAAATAAAAATATACAAAATTAAAAAATTCTACTCAAGCACTCCGTCGATTAATCATAAGCCAAAAATGCCCTATATCATTTCGGGAAAGCTGATGCTCCTATGCTGCTGGACCGATATTAACCAAACATAGCTAAAAACTGCCGCAAGGAATCTGGCTTTCAAATGAAATAAACGGCATCAAAATCGGTCTATTCATTTGAGAGAAACGATGCCACAGACACACACTCAGAGATATACACAGACAGACAGACAAACATCAACGTCAAACTTATAACACCCCTCTTTTTGCGTCGGGGATTAATATTCTTACATAGTACGCATTGATAATTCCGAATATAAAAATCGATAAAATAAAATACTATAAACAGAAAACTCTAACTGTGCAATCGTTATCTACCCTAAGATTATAAAATATCTTTAGTAAAGTTACAAAGCTGAAGAGTTTATTTGATTGTTTGTTTAGTTGAATGTGCTAATCTCAGGAAGTACTGATCTGATTTAAAAAATACGTTCAGTGTTAGATAGCCCAGTTATCAAGCAAGGCTATAGATTATGTATTACGCTATAATCAAAAGGAGCGAAGTATCAATAAAAACGTTTGCAAAAACGTAAAAAAAAATCTTTTCAGGGCCTCCATTGCGTTGCGTTCGCTGCGTAAACGGTTAAAGCTAAGGTTAAATAATATTTCCCTTTAAAGTTCCAAATTAATTCCGAGACAACATATGTCTATCTTTTAAGTTTGGCTCATTGCATTGGTTTTCTGATTGACTATGAACATCTAATGTTCTAGGTGTAGACCGTTCGTTTCGACGGTCGGGCGTGGCGACGATGCTTCTGGAGGTGTTGATCAATCACCTGTCAGGGCCGATACCGCAACCGCCTCATGAGCACCGTGTCAAAGCGATATTCTTACATGTACTCACCACTAACACAGAAGCTATACTTTTTTACGAACACAGAAGGTAAGTCACACATTCATCTATAAATGCTTATCCTTTGCATTAATGGTTATCATTTGTTTACAAGTTACTATTAGTGTGGTTTTTATTAGTGTAACTGTAATGTCAGCTAGCTTATAAGCGATAATTGCAATGTTGTGACAGGCAGTATGTGACGCGATATAAGTGTTTGAAGTAGCATCACAGCGCGATACGACAGAAGTACTATAAACACAAAACTAGTAAAAAGTATAGGGACGGATAATAATAAATATAGTTAAGAGAAACTAAAAATACTCATCAATAAGTCTGTTACATACAAACAAACGTACAGGTGGGGCATCAGAGAAACAAGATTTTCTACTTTGTCACAACTGTAATAGTATTTTTTTAGTTTTTGTAGTTTAATAATTTGCTTCTTAAACTATAAACTTTCAATTTGCTGCTCAGACCTCCTGCTCAATTTTAAAGACATAGACAGAATCACTAACACTCACATTATTCGTAACAATTTGATGTGAGATAGATGTATGTATGTAGATAAGGACAACTAGGTGAGGAAAGAAACAATCTATCGATAAGTATATATCATCGTATCAAAAGATATAATTTTGTTCACCTTGAATGAATTGATCGTAAGTGGTAGAAATACACAACGATAACACGCGTTATCGATATATAACTATTTATTTATCTATCCATTACTGTTAATACTATTTGATATTTTCCTCATAACATTGCAGTAGAATCGATAGATAAAGTAAAATAGAGGGTGAAAGCATTTTCAACTAAACATCAGTTTATTAATTGTTTTGCCCGAAACAACCCGGCTAATCTCGTACCGCCATTTTTCTCGTAATTATTTTCTAAATTTCCAAAAAGCTTGTTTTCATATCTATGCCCGCCTAAGCTTCCCACGGGTAGTGGACTAAAAAATTACACTTTCGGTTTTCTTATAATTTTCTTGAATACATATCTTGTCCTGATAATAGCAAACGCATAAAAAAATATATCCAATTTGATGCAGTCGTTCGGAAGTTATATGCGTTCATACAATGCAGTGATTCCTTTTAATTTATATGTACATATAGATATCGGTCTGACATAGAGAATCGTTTTTTTAAGACACGTTACGTATGTTACGTACCAAAAGTGTTCCTGTGAGTTTAAAATTAATTAAGCTACGCCAACAAATAACTACTCTTATGGTGGTAGAATGTCATGACTCCTATTCATCATTAATGGGTATCGTAAGTAGTGACTAAGGAGCCAATTACGCAGGCCAACATCACTGCAAAAAGAAAACAGCTTGAAACAAATCCCATCCAATCCATCTGGCCAGCATGGTAGAGTATTCTTAAATCACTTTTCAAAGGAGAGGTATATATTTAGCGATGTCATGTAAACCTAGAAATACTAGACTTGGAGCAACTACTTTAACGCTACTCATATTTTTGGACCGCATCTTTGCTTACCATACCATATGCTTTTTTGAAGATATACCGAGTTTACCCATTCTATAAAGTCACGGTCGAAATCCAAGTTCAAGGTTGGCTTACTTTCATCTTTGCTAAAGATGATTGACTCTGATGGTGATGGTGATATATAAATTAAAACTATTTTTTTTTAAGTAAATTCAAGCAGAGCTTTACTCTTAACTCTTGGCCTTAGTGATTTTTTTAAAATTTTGTTCCATTTTCTAAAACAATAACAAATTATTTAAATTATATAGTTATTTCAATTCATTTAAAAGTATAATGACCTTGTTGCTTCACTAAATATAAATATATATCGCAAGCTAAATCGGAGAGAGAATGTTTACTAACTACAGATTAATAATAAGTGTATGTACCGAAATAAAGTTCGCATTGCAGTGTATAAATAGCGTGCATTGGAAGTTTATCCATGCGTGAGCTAAATTTATATTTGCAAGTATCGCATGCTTTATATAAACAAACTGATGGTAATATCTCGAGATGTTTAAAGTTTCGTTTGGTGGGAGTATGCCACATAGTGTACTATGCATACTAATATTATAAATTCGAAAGTAACTCTGTCTGTCTGTATGTTTCTCATTCCTGGCTGAACTGCTTCTCCGATTTCAATGTTTAGCATAGAGATACTTGGATTTTTGAGTTTGTATTAATTAATCGGTGGCGAAAAACTCCTTACTGGCTTAAATTATTAAATCGGTACTTTTACATACTTTTGAAATATTTTGTTCGAATCATAAAATCGAAAACATAGTTCGAACGATTTATAGATTACCTTTGGATTGCAATTTACTCTTATCTATCTACTCATCACTTATTATTGTAATTGATTGCGTAATACTTTTAGTCATACATAATCTTTATTATGTACTATTAAGTACACAAGAAATATAATTCATAAAAAGAAATCACAAAACCTATACATGGTTTTTTTTAAGACAACTCTTTGAGAATAAACACTGTGTCATGAGGGACTTTATAAACATTTCTGAAAAAGACACAAAGAAGACTCAGCAACAATTTGTGGATCACACAAAGTCTCGTTTCATGTAGGGTTTTCACCGTGGGAGAGCCACGCTTTGGCATGAATGGGCCGGCTCGACCGGAGTGATACCACGGCCTCACAGAAAACCGGTGTAAAACAGCGCTTACGCTGTGTTTCATCGAGTGAGTGAGGATACCGGAGGCCCATATCCTAATCCAACGCCCCCTCACCATCCCCTTCTCCCCAGGCCGCCATAGTGTGGGTCACCATGCTGCATTGTTCTTTTTCGCATTGAGGATGGTGACCACCACTCTTGGTTTCTGCTCATGCTTTCCATCAGGCAGGGCAGAGTCATTTTGGCAGCTTAAATATAAAAAAAAAAAACTTACAACATTCGCGCACAAGAGAGCGGCGTACCGACCGCTCAAACCACCATGCCATTAGTGTAACTTAATTGATCGATTCCAATGGTATCACAATCATTTTTGTATCGGCGATTTATATTAAAAAGCTGGTATTACATTTTACACGGATATATAACAATAATTATGTTGTAAAGAACATCTCATTATGAGAGAAAAGGAACAGAACATGCTCTTTTCCTTAACATTCTTTGTTTCTATTTCTATCTTCATTGACTACATTATGATGTATATTGTCAAATGTATACCTATAGACAATTGCAAGGATGGCGAAGTGATTTAAACGGTCGCTTCGCTGCTTCCTACTACGACGAAATATTGTGGATCCGATCATTGTCCTATGATCGCCACTTTGTGTTATCCACAAATTGTTATTATGAATCTGGGTATTATTTGTGTCCGTTTTATGTATGTTTAGATAATTAGTTACTCTAAAGTTCGGATTTATTCCGAGTTCAACGTTTTCTAAAAAAATAAGGATACTATTGTTTGTATTTATAATTTTTCACAAACAGTGAACAGAAAAACAATCATGCACTGCACTGGCTGATTAGATGTATAGACTTATTCAAACCTTTGTTTACAGATTCCACCTGCACTCATTTCTACCGTATTACTACTCAATAAAGAGTGGATATAAAGATGGGTTTACATACGTGTACTACGTAAACGGTGGTCACGCCCCCTGGGGTTTATACGACTATGTGAAATATGTGGCAAGTACGGCATGGCGTGGCGGTGGCTTATACCCTTGGATATGGAGCAAGCTCCGTACAGCTCTCACCATCGCGTGGCACAGGTAGTTGACATACATCTTAAATACCGACATAGCTGTAAATGCAAGTTCTTCATATGTAAATGACAATGACACTGACATTTCGATCGCAACATTCCTCATGTTTTTTCTAAGGATGAAAGGCGCTTATATTTTCTACTATTTTACAATTATGATGTCGTGTTCTGCCAGTGACTAACTCGCGGGTTCGTGTGTTCTTATTAAACGTATTGTATACAAATGTGTGTGAAATAAGTCAATTTCTAATGCGTTCGTACTAATTCGTTCTTTTTGTTCTATCAGTGTATTATTAGTATATAATTTTTTTTAATTGTTTCGCAAGCATTGACACTAATACGTAAACCTAGTCCGGTGAAATGTAATAGCCATGTAAAATGAGATATTTGCCGTGTTTATTTTATGGAATTAGCGGTTTTCATTCTGTTGTATTTTCACTAAACCATAATTTCCCTAAAGTTATTTTCTATTCCCTTATTTTAGTGAAGTGATTTACAAATTCATATGATGTCTATTTTTAGTGATGACTAATTTTAGTGAAACTTTAAGATTTAGATCTATGTTTGATTGGAAAAAAATTATTAAGTTTAGAGTGAGATTTCGAACAATAGTATTAGCATTTAAATTTCGGACAGTTGCAAGCGGAATGAATGCAACCTTAAACTCGCATTTTCTTAGTTCATTCATGATCATTTTTGCAACTGAAATATCGGAAAGTTATCCCCAAAAACAATATGGCAAATATCCTTTTGAAATACATGGTGGTTTAAATCAATAAAATATTGTGCGAGTATGGCATGTATTGTGTTATTGGCATGTGTGTGTGAACTTAATGAGAAAGATTTAGAACCTACAAGTCGCCATAGTTTGCTACGTCTTCGGCAGTTGTAATACCCTATCCACCTACCCATCAAGCATGATTTATTATCCGTGTTTTTCTATCACTAAATGCAACAAGTGGAGTGGAACTTTTTAATATGACTTTTCCTTTTTAGTTTTTAAGAAAAATAATGATTTATAGTGTTTTGCAAACTTTGCATTCTTTTAAATGAAAGCTGTTAGAGCTGATTCAGTTGATAAGATTTTGTTGCGTTTTCAGACGTTTCTACCAAACATAGAGCAGTGTGTATACCCAGTGATTGAACAAGAGTTTTTAATACAATACAGAAAGCTGAATAGATATAAATCTTTTTTTTTTTCATAAATTGACTTGAAACCAAAAGAAATACATATAAAATTTTGATATTATTATTAGCTCCCGATATACGCATACAAATATAGAAGTTTTAAAACAATGTTAGAGATAATTTAGAATTTAATTTGCATATAAATAACCACATTGCTGTTACTGTTTGTTGATTTTATGACCACATGCATTATACGACCGCAAAAGCAAGACATTGAATTCCAATTGGCCACAATAAATAAACTGACAATGTTATTTGTGATATTTTTCATTACTGAAAGCTTTAAATTTTTAATTGATTATATTAAACGAACAAAAAGTTTAAACGTTTTATACATATGAGGACAGATATTAATGAAATATTGTGCAAGAAAGGTATTGAATGCAGCATAAATATGAATTGTACACGTGCCATGATACTGCCAAGATTATTAAAATAAGGTGCCTGTGTGTTCAATGTAAGACATAATTATGGATTAACAATGTACATTATTTATGGGCTTTGTATCGGCTGTATGTAGAAGAAAGAAGTTTGATCGAACAGTATTATGTACTAGATGAAACAAGTGAATAAAAATCACAAAAAAATCATGAGGACTGCCGACGGAAGTGAAAACTCAAAACTGTAAATAAACAGTTCTTTAATTAATCTGAAATGAACCTCTTTGCTCTTTAAATAACATACGCGATATAAAAAGTAAAAAATATAACTCATAAAAAGCTATAGGTGACGATGACACGAGTTCCATGGTTTTTGTTCACTCAAAAAGTGCTAAACGCGCTTCAAAAAGTTTTCTCTTCAAAAACATGACTATACAAAAGAGACTGATAGTCAGTAAGCAAAGTGGAACATATTTATTATTAAGATTGCCTGGAAGAGATCGCTTATGGCTATAAGGCCGCCCTTTGTACACTCCGTCTCACATTTTATGTACTCTCTTCTACTGTAATATTATAGTGTGCAAATAAAGAGTTTTCTATCTATCTATATTTATATGTATTTTGTGTAAAGAGATTCTTCTCAAAACCGCAATTCTCACAATCAATAATTGAATTTTGGTAGAAGATGTTTGTTTTTAATTTGATATTGGAAATTTATCACTATAATATTTGCTTGGTAACAAGAATAAATGCGTTGCTCATCCCTCACATCAATCAATCAACAACCCATAATGTCCCACTGCTGGGCTCGGGTCTCCTCTCGGGAGAGGGTTAAGGCCATACGTCCCCACGCTGGCCAAGTGCGGGTTGGAGACATTCATACATATCAATATATATTTTCAAAATATTCGATTCTTCCGAGCCTTTATTGTTCAAAAGATTATTTGAAAGAGCTCCATAACTTTTTAAATTCTTTGAATTCCTATCACAGTACAAAGCGTTACTCCAGGGCTCTTTTATGCAAATACCGTCTTTATTTTTTACTTTACTAACTATTCAATAATTAGACGAAATGAACACTTAACTAGAGTGCACACCTCGCAGTCATTGTTTGTCGTTGTTTGTTTTACCGGGCCATTTCCGCACTTAGCCTCTTGATTGGGGCGTTGTACGTGAGTCTGTCGTCTTCCTATTCCAACCACCCTAGATCATCCCAGAAGCTCAGCAGCCTTGGGAGTGATGTTGATTGGAGGATGTCCGCCCGTTGATCCGCCACACTTCTACATTCTGTGGGAACGTGTACCTCGCAGACATTATTCATTTATTTCATCTAGTATAATGTGTGTACGTCACGGTATCGCAAGGTTTCTTGGAGTGTTTAACTTGGCTAACATAGATATTCGAAGCCACTATACTATTTAATGGCTGATTAAAGTATTTTTATGTATTAAAAGTGTAATATTAATAATAGGATTGTACAATATGTAGACAAATTTCAATTATTGCAAGTAATTATGTTTTACTTGCAGATATTTCTTTGAGAATTGTGCGCCATAAAAGTTAGGCTCTTGCAAGTTTTGATATCTAAGTACACGATTTTAGAGGAATTGAATGCTGATTGTTTGCACGTCAACTGAAGTGGTTGAATATGTCCAAAGTTACAAGAAACCGGAATTTATATCGTTAAGTAGAACTTGAAATAACTTTGATCTCTGTAGATTTCATTGGCGGAAAGTAAAGTTCTTCACTAGTTTAAATATATGTTATATTACAAAATATCGATATTTTTTATATAAAATATTTCAACTAAAAATATTATGATAACTTCCCTTGTACGTCTACAAATTTGTTTGAGCCTAGAGTATATAACTTTGCGGGATTAATGCTATGCTTTTTTATCCTGTTTCTTTTTCTTTCTTTTTTATAAATAACTCGCCAAAGTGACTCTCTAAAGATACAAAACAGCTAAACTGCTATGGATGATTAGCAATTTCAGATGTTTTTTCCAGATATATATTTATTTTTATTTAATAGAACTGGATCGAAAAAAATCCTTTCTTTGTCGAATTATTTAAGGATTTAATTTCTTGTAAATTTGGATATATTCTGTTTACTTGCATATCATTGCAACATGTACCGCTCTGTACAAGAACAGTCGATAGCCGATGGACGGGTTTACAAACAATTTTGTGACGATGTATTTTAGGCACGCACAGAACAATTAATTTCTTCATTAAATTTAACCTATGTAAGTAGTTGTATGTTAATGTACTCACATGAACCAAAGTATTTTTAATATATTAATTTTGTTATCACTCATACAAATTGAATTTTTATTTTAGGAAATTAATAAAATGTTTTGCGTAACTGACAAATATCTAAGTATTATTTGGGCCATCCTATTTGTGTTCACAAAGCAGTCATGCTCATTGTCTTCTAATTTCTAGTGTATGTCGAGCAGTTTCCGATAATTTTTATGATTTGATTGCAAATCTATTAATAAGATTGACATTTGTGGGTTTAAATTAATGTCCTTTTCTAATATACTACGTTCCTAATGTTAGTTAAAATTTTATGTTATAATTCTATGTTTAATACTCTATGATAGGAACAGATTTAGCTTCTAAATAAATATCATTGTTGACTAATTGGATTTTATTTATTTACCAGCCTACTGTTGTGTTTAAATTGTGTATGAACAACATAAATTTATAAAATTATGAAAGTTTGGATCATTGATACAAATATGGCGATGTCAGAAGGTGTCAGACCGTGGACTGTTGTAGAATCACCATTTGCCAGTAGACATCGCCATCTTTTTTTATTTATTTATTTAATCAGCTGCTCACCGCACTTACAGTTCGTCTAACACGTACAGCGAGCCAGTAAAATAATAAATAATGTTAAAAACAGGAATTAATGTATTACATACTGATATTACCTACCACTAAGGAAAGATATAAACAATTTAAAAAATGTGCTCAAATTGGTATGGAATAAGTCAATATACGGGTACTGAGCAATCAGAGAGTTGAGCAGACTAACTGCTCGGCTCATGGGAGCGTATTGTGCCGTACACGTCCACACCTGCGGCGGCGAGGAGACGGCAAGATCGTAGCCGTGTATACTGGTTTGGTACCCACAACATGCAACGAGACAAAGTAGTTGAATTTTCTATTTTATTATTTAATAACAAATAATAGTGTACCATTAGAGCACACTTACGTCACAGTGCAAGTGTATCCAGACCTGCCATGCCAAGGACGAAAAGCGATGGGTATAAAAATGGGTAGAACCCATACAGCTCTTGGTATAAATTATCTATTATAGAGCAAGGAGGATGGATTACTTGTCTTAAAAAATATATAGGAAAGTTAAACAACAAACAATAAAGAATCCGTAACAATTTCAGAAAATGTTTAATTTTAATAATTGCTTCATTTTTCATCAACTATGCTGTACAAACTATATCGCTTATATTAAAATTAGCAATTAATAATTGCACGTAAAAAAACTTAACAAATAGGTTTCTTCAACTTTTCGATTGGAATGAACAATTATTACAATAAGTAATATTTTTACATTATTTATAACTCTACGAAATGAAATTCTATTCAACAAGCAGTCACAATCGCCCAATGATATGTTAAAATTATCATATATAATTTAATTATGTTATTGCATTCTAAGTATTACGTAGTCATGTCGCAGTCGTGTCGTGTGCGGGACGCGAGTCGAGTCGAGTCGAGTGCGGCGTCACAGATCCAAGTGCGATCCAAGCTGAAGCACTACACTACGTGACAAGGTTATCCCGCTCCGCCGCACTGCCCTTGTGATTCTGGCCCTTAAAGTCTTTCAATCTAATTGGCGATGACTCGCTGCCGGAATCTCCCTGAAATATCGTGTCTTTTATTAATATCATTTATTGCAACACTGGCAAAGTGCTTTTGTCAAGGCAAAGCCAAAGATTTATTCAGTGCATACTGATTGGTCTCAAGTATGTAGATGATTCTAAACATACAAGTATCATGATATTTATAAATAAAACCGTTGAATTCCTTATCTAACTTATGGTATTTTTGGATAAATGCATACTAAACTACTTTTCCATTTCGACAATAAACTTTCGATTTGAGAATAATTTTCTGGCCAACTTTACACAAATGTGTTATAAATTTTCGACATAATATAGGATCTAGATCATTAATGCATTTTACCGTGGGAGAGCCACGCTTCGGCATGCATGGGCCGGCTCGACCGGTGTGATACCACGGCCTCACAGAAAACCGGTGTGAAACAGCGTCTGCGCTGTGTTTCACCGAGTGCGTGAGGATACCGGAGGCCCATAATCCAACCCTTCCCCTCATCCCCCCATCCCCCAAGGCCGGCAACGCACTTGTGATGCCTCTGGTGTAACGGGTGTCCATCGGCGGTGGTAATCGCTTACCATCAGGCGATACGTCTGCTCGGTAGCCCCCGATACAATAAAAAAAAATAAAAATAAGAAACTGCTGTCTTGTTTTTTAGACAATATATACGCGATTGGTATTTCTTTACATTATACGGAATGCCTTGCATATTTTTACTTGTATATTTGTTTAGGACGACGATTATTTGTGAAAACGACGATCATAAGTACGTACTTATAGATATATAGATACAGTTTCTTAGAAGTTGAATGAAATCGTTATGAGCAATATGAGCAAATGCTCATATTCTTGATCACATTTGTGCACACTAGCTTTAGCTTGTAAGGTACAGAATCATAAGCTAAAGCCTTTTCAAATTTGTTGCTTGTTTTTTAAACTATAAAACTTACGTTAGCACCGAGCGAGGTAGTTTCTTGGAGCAGTAACTCGCTGTCGGTACCTCGGGACTCTTTATTCTTGAGAATAGACCGCGAGCGAGAATCGGTTTCTAGGGGCCAGCCGCCACCACGTTTGTTGCCGTTCTTACCTATGTATGACAAGTATTATCATTTTTAAGCCTAAAAACTAAATATGTCCAAAATAGCTAAAGACACCAGAAGTATATAGTGGATTCGCCTGAGTGAACTCGCTATAACCCTAAGTCCAAGGCAGTACAGAAGACAGTGAACTCAAAAAACCCATATCAAAAGATAATTTAATGTACCTAATAGTGTCTACGGTTTGGATATCTGATATTATCAAGCGAAGCGAAAAGGATGACAGTCTATAGTAGTAAAAGTTTTGGTAGTTTATGTATGTTTGTATGTTTAACCGTAGTGCCTAAACTTCCAAATCAATTTTAGTGAATAATGTGATAATAGATTCGTGATGATGGCCCGGGTGAAATAGACTTTATAATTTTTTATATTTTTCTGTTTTAATGCTTATTTTGATGTTGCTAAGATTGTTACTCGATAAGTTATTATTATTGGACTATTGACCAAATTTATTACAAACTTACCAAATATACAATCGTACGCAAATCCTCTATTATTCAATGGGTTAGGCAAACGTTTAGTAAGCTGGTAATATAGCATGTGATGTTTTCCGCTGATATGTAAGTAAGTATTCAAAATGAGACAAACCAAAAAGTATATGATGATTAATGATCCTCGTAGCTATCCCTCTCGGCGGCCTCCTCTCTTCTTCCGTCCAGTCCTGTGGGACAAACGTCAGGACGCGTTACCTCGTGTTTTTTTCTGAACGTAAGCTTATCGACACACGAATGAAGTGATAAAACATGTATTCTCGTGTACACACTGAAGTATTAGTCAAGCGGTGGTTACATCATGCAAAAAAGACGACGAACAGGTCTGAAATGCAGGGACTTATTGGTTCAAAGGTAGTATTATACATGTATTTATATAAACTTGAACCGTAAAGTGTCTCTGAAGCCGATGAACCGTCAAGCTGCCGGTGAGCCTCACCTGTTGGAAGCGAGCCTTTCTATGTTTGGGCTTGGAGTCTTCAGTGGTGGCGGGCGCGTCCTCCAGTGGCTGTTGTAGACTGGTCCGCGACGCATCCAGCGATTTAATTGTTTTCACCGAGCCTGTCACTGCGCCTGTTACTACACCCGCGCACGCATTAGTGACTGCGCCCGCCAGACTCACTCGCGATCCTCGCGGTGAACCTTCGCCCTGCGAACCTTTGGCACACAACACGCTTCCATCCCCTGATGCACTCCTGCGCACTCCGCTAAAGTCAGCAGACACCCCGTCCCCACCCCCACTGGCACCGCCGCCTCCGCTACCGTCCAGAGGGTTCACATACAAGTTTGAAGAGTCGATCTCGCATGCGATGTCGCCCTCTGAAGGAAAAGGGTGCGTAAGGCATGATGCAAATGTATCTGTAACGTAAGACATAATGCACATGGAGCCGTACAAGACCTCACAAAGAATGGTTTATGATACTTTTATATACTATGAACGGTTAAAGTATAGTGTGAGTACACGAATGTGCCGAAGAAGACATCGACATGACAATGGTGAACCAATAAAAGTACAAAAGTGGCTAGGTATATCTTGTTCTACGGGAGCTTAACACTTAAAACAGCGGGTATTTAGGTTCTAATATCAATGGTTTTACAAAGAACGATTGTAAACAACATAATATTTTAAATTTTACAGAAAAATATGACTTATATTTTTTTATATTTATGGTTGTTTACAGTTGTTCGAATATTGAAATTGAAATGAAAAATGGTGGTTATACCTGGGCTGTCCAGGCTGTTTGGTGTGGCTTCGGGCAGAGCTTTAGGCGCAGGATGTCGCTGCAAACATGCCAGTTCTACGCATACCGGCTGGCGCAGGTCTGAGGTGGACATGGGCATTAGTTGTTCCGCGTCAATGAACTCCTTATAACCCTATACCAAGGTGCAGTCAGTAATTAGACGATTGTGTAATAAATAATGCTCTCACACACTTCAATACAAAAATATCTGTGAAAGTCAATTTTCTTTTTTTCAAATTTTACAATAGTAAAATCTTGACGGATGTTACCTTTATCCTATGTCAATAATATGAATAGCTGCAAAAACTAACCGAAAAAATAAATAAGTCCTACAGGTGAAGATATTCAGTAAAAAGCTGATCTAAAAAAATATAAGTAAATACTTACAGGTTAATGCTATGTGAAAATATCGTTATTAGTAATCGTTCTCATACAATAAATCATTACAAAATAATTACGTAATTAGATTATTAGTAAAGTGATCTTGCGTTAGTATCTTAGTACCTTGAACGTGCAAAAACAACATTCAAACTCAGAAGGCAGCTGATCCAAGTCAAGCTGTTTGTCAGCCATCTTCTTTTCCTAGAAAAAGAGAAATTATTAGTACGTAATTGATTTTTATTTTAAGCTCAGTTTTTTAAAAACAGGTAAATGTTTAGAAGCCTTCGGTTAAAAACATTTCAAAAGCATTTTGAAAATTAAATTTTACTCCTTAGATTAGTTAATCACCGAAGGTACGTAAACACATACTGTGTTGCGTTTTACAAGTTGTTACATTCAAGCAACTAAGATCTAATTTCAAATTGTTTTGACAAGCAACTAATATTAGCAAATAAGTAAGAAGTGATGCATTCTTACTGGTGTGGGTTCAGGATTTATGAGCAAACGTTTCTCCGGTGTTTCAGGGCCTTCATTCGAGTACCGACGCTCTTTCTTGGGACTGCTCTGAAACTATTACCTAGTGTTAGGTATAACCAAACATTTTATGTTACTTCTATAACAGGGTCCGTCCAAAAAAAACATACAGTTTGCATGGTTATTTAAGCAAACAGCAGGTTATTATTTGCATGTTAAGAAAAAAATAAATAACATAATGACAAGTATGAACTTACTTGCCGACTCGCTCGCTATGAGAGCTCTCCTCATTCTAATCAACATTAACGATCGTTGGACGTACCCAATTAACATATTGAATAAATATTAATTACCTGATTGGGTTCAGTGCCTTGTTGGAGCTTATTGTTGAGAGAGTGCTCGTACTGTTTGTAGCAACCAGTGATGGCCGGTGCCTCGCCTTCCAGACTAGTAGCGTCCGCCTGCGACAAGTTGTGTCCTGGAGACACATACCACTATAAGTAGCAAGGTATTCCATATTTTCCTTTATATATCCCGATAGCTTAATAGTTTATTATTATTAGTGAACAATTAAATGTGACGAAATTACGGAGTGAACTACACAACACACATTCCACATGAACAGTACACAGAATCCAGCGTCCTCCGGATACACATATCAGACAGTCCACAGAGAGTAGAGTTAGTTCTAAGAAGCGTTATGCTTACGCTGACATTGTAATCGACCTTAAATTATAGTGTCTTCGTCGCACATCGCAAGCTACACGCGGCGCGAATCGACCCTTAGTAACGACTTAAAAATAAGGGGTCGTGTGTGACGACTGTGCGAGAGTAGCAAGATGCTCATCTGGCGTCGTCTCTCGCCTCAATGAGGACGCACTTGTCACCTGAAGACAAGGAATAAAACACTCTGAGTGCACTTCGCGGCAACCAACGAGTGAACATAGCTGTAGCTGCGATGTAACGTGATCTGTTTAGTTTGATTTTGAAGATGTCTGCTATTCCGGAGAGCCATCGATGCGGCGTGCATACATTCCACATTCATTGCATCCACTAAAACATATACACTGTTTGGGCACGAAAGGCATGCTTGTACGTGATCAAATAGTTTAGTGCATTCACTAGCTACACATGACATGGACAAGCAAAGCAGATGGTCTTTAAGATACTAACCTGTGTCTACGATGACGTCGATGAGGTCCATACTCTTCGCAAATGCGTCGCGTAAGTTAATATGATGAAATGAAACGATGGAGCCCTCGCGTTTAGCGCGCTCGAGCGCCTCCCGCCGCTTGAGCGCTTTTTCGCGCCGCATCTGGTTCTTGTAAAACTCGGCGAAATTGTTGACAATAATGGGGATGGGTAACGCAATTACCAACACGCCGCAGATACAGCAAACTGAGCCGATGACCTTGCCCAACGGGGTCGTGGGGTAAATGTCACCGTATCCGACTGTGGTCATAGTGATGCCGGCCCACCAAAACGTTTCCGGAATGGAAATAAATTTAGTGTTCGGCTCTTCTTTCTCAGCGAAATATGCCAATGAAGAGAAAATAAGAACTCCCATCGCGAGAAACAACATGAGCAATCCTAGCTCCTTGTAGGAGTTTCTGAGCGTAAAGCCGAGCGATTGCAGCCCAGTCGAGTGCCGCGCGAGTTTGAGGATACGCAAAATTCGCATTATACGGAAAATTTGCACAACACGACGCACATCTTGAAATTGGTCAGTAGCGTTTTTATTGGTTTCGAGCAGAAATAGAGAAACAAAATAGGGCAATATAGCCAGTAAGTCTATTACGTTGAGTCCACCTTTGAAGAACTTCCATTTATCCGGCGAGGCACTGAATCGCAGCACGTATTCTAGCGTGAACCATGTGATGCACACCGCTTCTACCATGGCCAGCTGAGGATTATCCATGGGCGCCCCCTTGTCGTCGTATACTTGCATCTGGGGTATTGTGTTGAGTGTGAGCCCTATCGTGGACAGCACGATGAAGAGGATTGAGATCACCGCGATTACCTGCAAGCATGCACTAGTGAGCGGCCGAGCGTCGGTGCGACGCTGCCCGCCACCGCGCTGCCGCAGTGTTCAACTATAGCTCGGTACCTAGTGATTATGCCATATGTGTCAAATTGGTAAGTCATTATGCCAGTGTTTATACAGAACTACTCTTCCTACACTTTTGTACATTAGTAGGAAACTACTTACTTAACAGTCGTAGGTACGTATAAATAAGTATTTACAGATACGGTCAGCCAATGAAGTATGTAACATTTGTCTTAAACTTAGTCCATCAATTTTGGTGTAGAAATAACATCTATTCGTGTGACTATGTTAGAAGTGTTGTGTGGTTTTGGTGTAGTTAGTAGGTAATTTAAATAAGTTAATGTGGGTGAACGGACGGGCGTTTGCAACGTTACATGCCACATTAATTAACACAAAAGGAATCAGACGCTCGTCCGTTCATCGCTCGCATCGCTCGGTTAGTCGGATCAGTATCACGAAGCGGAAGCGCTGGTGGATAGATGGTCAGAGGTTCGGATCGGAGGCGCGGGAGCAAGGAGCGCATGGTGTGGGTAGGTGAGGGGACGCCGGCGGACGGCGCGCGGCCGTCGTGGGAGGCGGCGCGGGCGCAGGCGTCGCACACCGGACGCATGTCCGGCGGGCGCCGGCCCGTCCCGTGCCACCCCGCACTCTGGCCCGCAGGGCACCGCCCCGGCGGCGGCTGGTCACATCGCGTAAGCCCATCCCATGTTTGCAACTTGGCGACAACAATTAAGCTTTGTTTTGTAAAATTCTCCTTAATTGAGAACTATCGACGCGGCTGTGAACATTTATAAAAAGTTATAGTAAAAATAATTGTATAATCTTAAAGATTTTTGTGCGTTGATATTTTAATGAAATAAAAGCATAAATTATTATTTTAAACACACAGGCTTAAAGAACAGCAATATGATTTAAGACAAAAATGTCTAGACATGTGTTTGATCACATTCGTGACTCTTTCTTAGACCTGTGTATATACATATAAATATATTTATATAATATATACTATATATAGATGAGGATTCCACAACATACATACGTATTTTATTTAGTAGTACTTATATTTACATAAAAGGTTTAGTAATAAATAGTAAATAAAAATGTATTCTTACGTTGTAGAACACTTGTAGATACTTAATTAATTACTTGCTTAAACATAATAGAAAAACTATAAATAAAATGTAAATAGGTATGTTAACAATACATAGTCTTATTCAAATATGAAGGCACTTAAGCAATATTTCGCGAATAGACTGTAAAAAAATAATTTGGCAATATACAGAAAAAAATTACATTATTAAAAAATTTAAAAAATCATTTATTATATTAAGTTTGTACTCACATATTCGATAAGTTGCACCGCTGTTGTCGAAATGTAATCATGACATTTTAGAGCGATTATTACTACGAGGTATGCTGAAAGTAGCTCAAAGAAACAAAACACAATATCGATTCGACAAAAGCGACCAAAGATTCCACAATAGTCACAAAACCGCATTCCACAACACGCACACGAAACCAACTGAGTTGCAACATCGAAGGAGATAGGAGGAGCCAGCGATAGATGTTATTCATGCACCACAACCACAACATATACATAACTCTGTATACCAAGCTTGTTTCCTTAATGCATATACTTAAAAGCAAATTTCAGTTGAGTGTCACTATTTCAATCGTATGTGTAAAAGTGAAACCAGAAACCTGTACAAAATTACGAAACAAGCCTTTGTGTACAAAAGAGGTACGTGTTCGTATATCTAATTCAGTAAGTACTTAATATATTTACGTGTTTAGAGGATAGAATTACAGTAATGAAATGAAAGTGAACATTATTTAGGAAATGTTTTATGTACTTAGATAAATACACAATAAAGTGGCTAACAATCGAAACTAGGTAAGTGACAGTGCTTAGTGTACCTGACTTTACGTGAAAAAATGGAACAAAACTTAGTGCGTCCAAATATTTACTTAATATCTGTGTAAATTAACTATATTTGCATTGAATCAGTGATAAGTGTACAAAATTGTAGCGCAGATAGATATCTGACCCTCAACGAAACCTTCACGATTCACAAAAGCAACTATCTAAACAAAACTAAATATCTAGGTATAGTGATAGAATGTTTAAATCCTTAGGTACCTTTCGCTTATTAGAAACTATCCCGGGCAGCGTTGCTAAAGTGGCAAAAGTAATAATATCGGTAGTAACTTGTTATAAGGGTGGCGGGATTCGTCACGATACATTACCCTGGCTGCTATGCTGGTCGTAGGTTTCTCTAGTAAGTCCCAGAGCCATTTCTGGTACTGTGCACAAGTGCCCTGTCCAAATTCTTCTTCTTCACGCTGTCGTAAGCTCTCTGCCTCTTTCCTCATTTCTTCGTGTACATGCTCCTTCCGCTGATGGTACTTGTGCTGACAGCACGACTCCAGGTACAATTCATCCACCCCCCAATATTCGAGATCGTCACTGAACGCCAACACACACATTTCATCTACTAAATGTAACTTGCCAGTCCGATAAAAATTGAGTATTGAACTGAAGCTTTTCGGATGTCTGCGAAAAGGTTTAAAACAAAATATGGTAAGTTCATGAACTTTTTGGATGGATATAAGTTAAAAATCGAGATTTCGTATCTCACGCACGAATGATATACCATAATGATATACCAGTTGTATATCCTTCGTGCGTTTCGTACCCAGACTTTTAACTTAGACTTCCATCCACCAATTCTTTCTCTTAGGTTTTACGCCTCTAGGACTTACTGATTACACTTATTAAGGCTTGAATATATTTATATTCCAGCATAGTTATAAAACTAATCAGACCCAGATGGCAAACAAACCTTTCATTGGGATATTCGGGATTTTCATCTATAAACTCTTATAAGTTTTTGTGGCTGAAAGGGTTTAATCAACGATTTAAAAAACTTTATTTTTATGAATTACTAAGTACTTTTTAGATGATTTATTATATATATTGCTCTGATAGTAAATTTGTTTGATGTAAAACTGACAATTAAAATGGCTACTTAACGAATTCCCACCTTATTATTTTTTTTTTATTTTTTTTTATTTTAAAACTTCATGCACACATGTTCAACGGCGGGCTTAATGCCCAAGGCATTCTCTACCAGCCAACCTTATACATATCATTAAGAAATAAATTTACCCACAAATAAACTGTATAAAATCGTACCTATCGAAAAAATACTCGTTGTCTTGTAATGAGTAATCATCACAGAGTTCTGTGATGGCTTCATGCGTGTTGCAGTCCCGGAGACGCCCGAGTCTGGTGTGCGGCAGCCGCTCCAGCGTCCGCCACAGAACCTCGTGTCGCACTCCACCCACGTTGATGATCACTCGCTTGCTTAGCGCTTTCGCGCGCAGCATCATAAATGGCTCGGGTGGTAGTGACGACATGGATCTGGAACATTGTTGAATTCTTTGTACATTATTAAGTATATAAGTGTTTTATGAAATCTAAGTACAAAAAAATTTTAAAGTGTACAAACAACTATGCAGATTAATCTGTATTTAAAGAACAAGCAAAACGATTTCTACTTACGACATTAAAATAATATCGGTAAGACCCAAACTCTGGACTTTTTACTTTTATTTTTAATAGGTATGCGATGAAATTTAAATTTGTTATTTTACTCTTTGTGTTCGAATTTCGATTAATACTGGATTATCATACAAACCTATAACTTATTTTAAATAATATGAAAATCGGCATGATCGCTAAATGTAACATCCAATAGGGTAAGAAAACATGAATAAAATATTTTTTATTATAAATTTCGTTACTGTTCCATATTTTGAGTATTTGAGTTTCACGATTATTTATAATAACTGTGGCTTAATTTTCCCTCTAAACCTTGCAATCATCCGTGTGGTGACTGATCAAACATACATACATACCTTATTCATCCTATGTGTGTCGTAAGAGGTGACTAAAGGAGCAAGCTACATAACTACATAGGAGAACATCTTGAAATCACATGACATCATCATGAAAACTTGAAATATACCCTATGCCAACCCGTTTGGCCCACGTGCTGAATAAACCACACCTCCTTTATAAGTAGAGGCTGTTAATGATGTGGTCTAACCTGGAGTGCGCTCGCTGCAGCACGGCATTGGCGGGCGTGTTGGGCGCGGGCGCAGGCGCCAGCCCACGGTCGAGCGGCGCATCCTGCGCGGGCGCCGCGTAGCCCATGGGCGCGCGCGGGGGCGAGTCGCCCACGTGCCAGCGCGCGGCGCCGCGGCCCGCCCCCTCGCCCCCCATTCCCGCTAGCTCATGGCGCCAAGCGCCGCCGCCTCATCCGCCCACCAAAACACGTATACGTTGCTATGGATCCTGAAACAATAAACAACACAACACAGTTATTTTTTAGGTTTTATGCATGTAAAATATATATAATTATCATTAAATATTGTAGTACCAAAATTTGAATAGCCTATTGAAAAGAAAGTACGTTGAATTTCAAACCCTAAGCATATATAGATAAATACATAAAACTATAAAAAATGCTATTATGAAATTAACTTATATCATTTAAATCTAAATCTCGGATTAAAGTGATTACTATACTTATAACTTTAGTTTGTACAATTTAATTTAATAAAACTTTTTAGCCTGATCTAGCTACGCCGTAGTCTTCCCGTAACCAAGAGCTACGGGTTCCAATTTTAACCTGTAAGTGCAGTGCAGTGTTTATAAATATTGTATACGGCTATTTCTATCGATTTATTTAAAAGTTGTATTTACTTCTATATATATTATAATAAAATGTTGTATTTACATATTGATTATAAATAATAAAACAACAACCCATAATGTCCCACTGCTGGGCTCGGGTCTCCTCTCAGGAGAGGGTTAAGGCCATACGTCCCCACGCTGGCCAAGTGCGGGTTGGGGACTAGTGCGGGTTGGGGACTGATTATAAATAATAAAATAGATAAAAGATAAGGTGAGTCATAACGTATTTCTGACTATAATGAAAAAGACAAATCACTCGTACTTGTTCATCAATCAATATCAATATATTTAGTAATGGTTCACAAACCAATGTATGTAGTGCAATGTTCAGTCCCAATATGACTAACACTTCGTAGTCAGTGTTACCTTCTAAAAGCAAAAACCAAACGAAATAAAATTACAACAAACTAACTTTGTCTTCTAATGAAAAAAGAACTAAAAGAACAAGTTTCTTCACGAATTCAATCGTCTGTGGTTAATATCTTTAGGTAACTTTATCCCACGATATTAATATATGTACGTATGTAATGTATGTAGTGTATGTATGTGTGTATGTATGTATGTATATATGTACGTCAGTGAAAAGAATGGTTTGTCGGGCTGAATTTAAAGTACTTTTTGTACAAGTAATAACTTAGTTTTATTTAGTCTTAAGCTCAAAACGGTCTTTAGCTCTCTACTCAAACTCGTGCTTATATAAATCGTGCCTGTAATTTACATGAAGATTATTTATATATTATATATATATATACTATTTTATATTAGGTCCACGCTGCAGTATATCTATATGTTAAGATATGAATGTAGGTAACTTCTCGAATAAAATAGAATTATTATTGAGACTGCTACTTTTTAAGTCGTTCAAACTCCAGTCATTCATTTTATATATATATCCGCCAATATAACCATATAATGCTGGTAAGTTTTTCTCCAAAAGACAAAAGTGCTCACTCCAAAAACGTGAAAATTTAATAAACTAGAATTGCTAGAGTACTACTAATGTGAGCCATTTAAATAATAAATATCCACCCGTCCAGTTAGATCGATAGACAGTGGGTGAAAGGTCAGTATGCACTGTAACGCTAGTTACAATAAACTTAGAACTTTTTGATTTGTAATGTAATGTGTAATGCTGTATCGCTACTAAACCAGTTTCAAATCCGCGTTCTGTTTCGATGTGGTGTACATTAAAACTAACCTATAAATAGGTTCAATAGTTTTAATTCTAAACATAAATCAGCATGAAAAAAGGATTTTAAATACTCTGTTACTGTATGAGGTTAATCGTCAGCCAATTATCTAAATTTTTATATTAATAACTAAAATTTAGTTTATATTATATGAAATAAAGGTTAGGTGCACTAATTTATAAGCACTTACATTTTTTTTAATACTGTCTCTCCGATATTACAATTATTAGGAAATACATCTTTAATTCTAAATTAAAGGATTATTAGAATTCTTTAAGGGATTTCATTTATTTTATGAGAGTTCCCCGTTAACGAAACCAAGTGTTGTTTGCAAGAGCAGTCACACTGTTGTAAATCCTTTTGACAGCATCAACAATAAACATCAGTCTCGTAATTTAAAACATAACAAAGACTCGCGTTTTCATTCGAACACGACATTTATGAGCTCAACAACTTTTTACCGCAGCTATACAATACAGTATACCACTTACATGTTTCAAAGTGTATTCCTAACTTTTGTATTTTTGTAATGGTAATTTAGGGTTAATCACGCTACGATAGCAGTGATTGATGAAGATTTATTACATATTACATATACATATATATTAAATATAAATTAACTTAAAATATGGGTAAAAAGAGTTTGATAGTATTGTTTGTGGATAATAGAAGCTTCTCGTTGTTTTAATAAATAATAATAATTTTAAAGTGATATTGTTCAGGGCCTATGGTTGTCTGATTTTTTAAACGTCTTCATGTTTTTTGCGGCTTAAGTTGGAATGAGAACATCTATTAATATAAATAATACCACTGTTTAAATTGTGAAGAGTAATATCGTCACAACCTCACACAGGGCTGTCTGATTCTGTATACATACTTATATATTTCTAAATTTATACATGTGATGGAAAAATTACAGCCAGATACATATCTTACGCCTTAACTCTCTTCTGAGAGGAGACCCGAGCCCAGCAGTGGGGCAATATGGGTTGTTCAGTGGTGACAAGAACAGAATTACCATCAACATCTATCTAGCTATTAAAACGTGAAGCAAAAACTATGTACAAAAACATGCGAACGAAGAATCATGAAATTTTAACAGTTAAAGTTTATAGGAGGAGGAGTGTAGAAAGCTGAAAAAAATAACATTTAACGACTATAGTCGAATTCCGAACATTGGGCGATCACTATTTTGTAAATAAGTTTCTAATATTTTGTTAATGGCATGAACTATTGTCAGAAATCAGTAAATGAAAATCGAAGAAATAAATCACTGATTATCTCTTATTATCTATATATTAACACATGAAGCGAAAACTTTTTATCCTGTTTTACGAAAAATGCGCGGACGGGGGAGTATGAAATTTCGCACACTTATAGTTTATAGAAGAAGCGCAGACTGCTATTTTTTTATTTATGTATGATAAAATACATTAATACAATAAAGAAATCATTCCCCACACTATCACGCGTATGACACACACATAAACAACTATTACACAACATATATATAAATGTTTGTATGTTAAAGTCGAAACTGAAAAGATGATCTTTATTTGTCTATAATCCTACCGAATGTCAAAAGTAGCCATGATGAAAAGAAACAGGTGGACTGATGGTCGCTTAAGACGGCATGTGTAATCTCTACGGCTTCCACTAGATTGGAGGCCGTAGATTAGGCAAACGTAGTATGGGGCGCCTTGCAGTACGAAGGACGGCGTATTTGAGAGAGTTCGCAGTAAGTTGATGCGAACTGCCTAAGACGGCGATGTTTTGCGTTTTTGGGGAAGGCCTCATTTCGTTTGATTGTTTTATCTTGATGTTCTATATTTTGAATAACAATCTAAAATGAGTTAGGCAAATTGTTGCTATAAAAGTTGCGTCGTTAGATTGTAGTCTGATTGGGGTTCGAGATTCAGGTCGATCAGATTGTAATTACCAATGCCACCCATGAAGTTTTTAATGTTGTCATGATTCGCCAACAGGCTTAACGACTGTTAGGGAGGAGGACAAAAATATAGCTTAAAATACATATAGCAATGAAAAGTTTTCTCACCGCTCAGTTGTCTTTGGTAAATCGATAAATATATTTCTTAATAAAGGACACACAGTTATTTCTTTACGGTAAGATTGTTGATTCTACAGTTAATGTAAATAGATTCAAAACGTACACCAGACGAGACCCGCTCGGAAACGTGTTAAATCAATTAACGAATTTCAATATCAGAAATTTAGGAAAGACAACATAGTATACAAAAACAATTCCTGGATGCATCTTATGACGTATCCATAGAATGGTCTTCTCTCGTTACCTTAATTTGAGAAATTTTGTTATGGTTTGTTTCAATATGCCACAAATTTACAGTTGGTTACAGATGTCTCTTATGATAAATACTACTTTAATTTACTAGCTAGCTAGGCTAGCTAACGAAATATTATTTTGTGGAGGAATGGGTATCGTGTCCCTTCAACACAAAGGGACGATCCTCCGACCAGGCGAGGTGAACATGCCATGCCATGGTTGATGTTGAGAAATCGTATATATATTAATCGGCGCGAGAACTTCTATTGCGCGATGCAGGATTAGTAGCTTCTTCGTATACTACGTTACTCCGTAGTTCAGTGTATCTTCGGTAGATGACGGGGTCATATGTTTTTGTTGCTGCTGTATGAAGGCGCCACAATTTAAATGGTTTGTTCTTCTATTTAGACAGGATAACACCCCTGAAAAGGAAAGGGAAACCTGAAACAAACCCTGTATCAACCCATCTGGCTAGCCTTGTACCGTAGGCCGAAACCTCCTTTCAGGGGAGAGGCTTATGTATAGCAGTGCAGAAAACTTTAACAAAACAAAACTTTTAGTTGTATTCGTGACGTCATTGAAAGAAACATCATTTAAGCCTTTGATAAAATTAATTAAATATGTATTTTTTATATAATTTAAATAAAAAGACGTAACAAGGTTTTAACGGGTTTGAATGATGTGTATAAAGTGTTAAACTCCCTTCAATATTTGAAGAAAACTAAAAAAAACTCTTCTACCAAGGCTGGAGACTGTCAAAATAACTATTTATTATTTTTGTCTGTGAAATAAATATTATTAATTACATGACTATGAGAGTATAGATTGAACAGAAATCATAATAACGTAATTATATAATTCTGTTTACTGATAACAGGTAACAGGAACTGGTAGATAACAAGCACACTTCATAATTGCTCATAAGCTGTTAATAACAAGGCAATTAATGTCAGGGTAATAGCTTGAAAGTTCATAAGACTTTTTTCTTAGCCAGAGCAAAAACAAACGAGTTTCCACAGTAAGTGGTATTATACATATTTAGAAAAGAGAACAAAGTAAACGATATTCTGTTCTCTAGATAAATCTGAAACTATTATGTCAAAGTTTGTATTATCGAACTAAATGTGAGTAAGTTGAAAACTAAAACATTTATAATAGGTCCCAGTTGAGTAAGAAGAGTCCAAAAATCTTAATCTACAATTGAATGGGGCCGTCACGAAATAGAATTAGAATAAATAGAATGTGGGTTGATATTTGTAAGAGAGCTTTGAGTGGGGTGGTGGTCAATAATCGATTACTAGCTCGCGTGGCGCGCCCCGTGACCGGAGCTTATCAAGCTTCTGATGGATCGACCCTAATCTAATAATAGACAGTGTAGCGTCCTCGGTACCATGTTTTATTTGTAAACCCTTTTTGTTTGCATGTTATAGCTTTTACGGCAGTAAGTTGACACTTGATTGATATTTCAATTCATTTTAATTTAATAATTTAAGCCATACATGAATTATGTTGTTTTAGACTAAAAGCAGGAGGGAATTAAATATATGTGGTTTTATAAAAATGGATTCTTTTAAACTACATAAATATGTAAAGTGTAAAAATTAATTGAACTTTTATTTATCTCTAGTCTCAAACTTGATAGAGCTTGAAGTATGGAAACAATAACAAACATATATTCACGTACCTACTATGAATACCTATAGATATATCAGACAAATCACAACTAGATATAATCTTCTGTTCGTCCTGTGGTTTATCTTCTTTAAAAATGATAATGTAAGAAAATAAAATTATAGGTACGATTGACGGTATGTAGTCAACATATAAATATTTTTATTAAGTAATATCAAAATGATATTTATTACAAGGATCCAGGTTTGTAAATATCTTGGTTTTATTATTGCTTTTATGTATGGGTACGAGCCACTCTCTCCGGGTTTGGGGTAATGTAGCTGTTTTTAATTGAAAAAAGTAGTCTATTGATTATAGCACGACCAAATTTTATATGAATGTCTAATGAGTGTGCTTAAATTTTTTTTTTCCTATAAACCTTTCTCCAATTTTTTTTATATATGAACCTGCCAAAGTTTCTCCACTATGCCTGATGAAATGTATGAGCAAAATCCAAGAATAGTGGTCACCATATCCATTACGAATGCAGAAAATGCAACAATTCAGCGTGTTGACCGTTGAATAGTACACAGTAGCGGCCTATTGAGTTGCATTTAAATCATAGGTGGTCCAGTCTCGCACTCACCAATGAAACATGACAGTACGTATTAAGGACGGTTTTAAATCTTCTACGATACGCCTGAACTACTGTTTTCTTAGTTGATAGAGTGACTGCCTTTACATATCTACAACCCAAGTATATGGCGAGTTCGAAATTGTAAAAAATATTGTTTTCGGAATTTTTACCCGACTTAAAAAAGGAGGAGATTATCAATTCAACTGTATTTTTTAATATTTATTATCTTTATTTGGATTGGGGTATGGGCCTCCGGTATTCTCACTCACTCGATGAAATACAGCGTAAGCGCTGTTTCACACCGGTTTTCTGTGAGGCCATGGTATCACCCCGGTCGCCCGGCCCATTCATGCCGAAGCGTGACTCTCTCACGGTACACGGTACAGGTGATTGTTTTTTTATTTAAAACCTGGTGATTTCCGTGTAGACCCATTTCAATTCGGTCCGGTTCTTGAAGTCGATTTTTTTGTTAATATTTTGTTAGGGTTCCAACTACCCGATAATACGCGGTTACCACTGAGCAATGATCACTGAACTTATTTTGATTAAATTTGCAAGTAGTAAAAATATGAATTGGTGGTTCATTCCCTTGGAACTCAACTCTGTTTACAAATAAGTTTTTTTTTCTTTTATTCTCAAATGTTAGAGCAACTATTTCAAAAATCATTTTTGTACTACAATATCCTTTATACATTGCTTGTGTCTTAAAAATTAACAAACTGTACTCACGCGTCCATATTATTATCAAATAATTTATTTGCATAAAAACCGGTAGGTACATAGCTGTCAAGATATACGTAATGGTTACGCTAATTTAATGTAGGTAGAAAGGTAATCTTTCTCAGGTGTGCAAATTTTAATAGTAGTTGTCCTAATTTTACATCGTTATAAACATAGCAAATACCGAATAATATATAAATTTATGCTTAGAATAATGTCACAAACAAAACGTCAATTTTAGATTATTATGCGCCATATATATCAATATATTTTACTTTTTTATCTTTATTGAACACACATAACAGATAGAATAAAGCTAATATGTGGTTACAGATATACACGCGGGTAAAAGCTAGTTAACAATAAAGCGCATGACTTGTACTAATTTTAAAAAGTGTATGCTATAATTAACTTTGTAAAGGCACGGTGTTACCCGCTTTCATTGTGGCGTCCTGTCATTGCCATCAGAGCATAGATATAAGACACTTTTTCAATCTAATGTAAGTAATGTAGTCAGTAGCTAGCAACCTATCTACTAATTTTATTCTACTACTAGAAACTGTAAAATAACTATACAGGTTAAGATCAGAAGTTATTTTTAAATTGAACTATACAATTTAATGTAATAATATTCAACTTGAGGTAACACTATCGTCACTGTAGTATTGGGGGAATTCCATAATGTACTGAACGTATGTAATATGTAAAAAAAATAAATTATGTTGTTAATTGATACCAAAATTGTTTCCAATATTGTTGTAGTTTATACTAGAAAATGAAGTTGGGAACAAGATACAGTGAACATCGCACTTAATTCTTCGTATTTATTATTATTTCTGGTGAAACTTTATAAACTGAATATACTTTCACAATACAAACTTTATAATATAGGAGGGCAAGTTCTAACATAATGGAATGGAACCTAATGGTAAAAAACTTACCGCCATCTGTGGACACTTAAATTGTTTAAATAATTTGTATAAATTGAACTTTCACAGTAACATTAGTAAGGTATACCTTCATAAATTACCTGTCTCTACTAGTAACATAAAACTGAAAATTTTATTTGTTTGGTTGAACGCGCTAATTTTATGACCCGGTTATCGAAGAAAGCTATATATCATTACGCTACGATAAAAAGGAGCGCAGTACCAATAAAAATTTGCAAAATCGGGTTATAATTTTTCTTTTGAGAGCTTCCATAGCATGCGCTTCTTAAAAGTTTTACAAAAATAATGTAAAGAAATTGACTCACTCTCATCTTTTTTGTTGTAAACTAATTTCTTTAAGCTTTTATAACATTACGTTATAGGAAATAGGCGACGCAGACTAGGTTGCGGGGGTCAGTCAGTAGATAAATATACAAAATAACGGTCAGTAAAAAAAATTAGTCCTTCCAATAAACAAGAAAGCACTATCTCATAATGGTAGTGGTTAGCATCGCGGGCTAAAGTTTATATTGGCCTATTTACGTAGTTGAATAATATAGGTCACGTCCCCACATCCGAACATTGCCGGAGGCGCCACTCCGTCTCGCCGAGGCCTACCGTCTCGACACCTTGTCTGACTACTTTAAACTATAGCAACATTACTTATAGCCGATAAACACATAAACTCCTTCGAAAGTACCTTTTATTCAGTTTGATTCTATATGCTGCAAGAGCGAGACGGAACTACGATATTGCTTAATAGGCTTGCTTGGCACGCGGGTGGAGACAGCCTCCGTATTGATCTCAAGTCGTGAACGGGACAGGCGAGCCGCCGCCGCAAGTAAATAAGCCAAAGTCGTTTCACAAACTTTTGCCATCTTCCTATTTCATTTATATACGAGTCAGCATCAAATTTAACAAAACATGCCAAGTGTGTCGTCATAAAGCGAACTCTTATTGTGTAATAATTACGAAACAATTAAGTTATAATTTTTTATATTAATAATCCCAGTAATTTTCACACTGTATGATTCTTTGTTTCCTAGTAATATATTTTTTCTCAAATATGGACTTCGATCTTTAAAAGAATAATGAAATAATGGGTATATTTTGTTATAGGTTCATCGAAAAAAAGATAAGTAAAATTGCAACAATTTTAAATTAAATAAACTGTGCCAGGGAGCGACATATATTTTAAAAGGTTAATCGCGCGGAGTAAAACGCTCTCTAACTTACAGTGAGACACCGTTACACTTAATAACTATACATTATCCGCCCCTTCGTCTAACCACAGAAGAAAAGAGAGTGATGACCTTTGGCCGTGTGTCATGAAGTATGAAATTACAAAGAGTACTTTTGAAAGTTTCCCTAAGCCTTTAACTACGGGTGGTCTTACATGACTCAACGGCAGACAGTAAACCAATGAAATGTAAAATTTTGAAAAATCAATAGGACTGTAGTATCATACATAGCCCAGTTGCACTCGGTGATTAGAAACAGTCAGCGAGGGCAAGCAACGACGGCGCGGTTAGTACCTGGATGGGTGACCGCTGGTGGCATGTTACCATGAGCGTCTCTGTGATTCGGAGGTCACGTTAAGCAGTCGGTCCCGGTTGTTATCATACGATAACAGTCGTGAAGCTTAGTTGGAGGCCTTCGGGCGGCTTAAAAAAAAACATCCAACGGCATGATTTACGTAGCCACAACGTATTCTAATATATACTGAATAAAATGAAACTATTTTGGATCGACGGCCAATTTCAACACAACCCTTTATTGTAAAAATCATTGGCCTACTATGTGAATTTTTTAAATATTTGTTTAAAGATTATCTGTCACTCTTGTTTTATTTGCAACAATGGACATCTCGCGGGAAGCTTTTCGAGCTACGATTTTCCGTGATTACAAAAGAGGGTTGAACTTCAAGGAATCTGAAGAAAATTTATAAGCTGCTTTTAGGGAGTCTGCTCCTGCATTAGCAACAATTACTTATTGGTTTTGTGGATTTAAATATAGACAAAAGACCATAAAGGATTACCCCAGACCCAGCCGACCACCAACTGCAATATCTCCTGAAAACGTCATCAGGGTGGAGTGGCTATTGCGAGAGAATACACATATTACACATCGAGAGATACAGGCTGAACTAAACATTGGATCACAGGCAGTTTCCACCATCCTGCAGAATCTTGAAATTAGGAAGCTTGCTTCGCGATGGATACCTCATTCTCTCAACATGAACAAAAATTCCGTCGTGTTGATTGGTGCAAATTTATGGTAGAAAAGTTCGAAGGAGGAACTTCGCAAAACGTATACTACATTCTTACAATTGACAAATCAAGGATATATAGCTACGATTCTCTCACGAAGCAGCAATGCATGCATTGCGTGGTTAAAGATTACGATTTGCCCACAAAAGTTGGTCTCGGTTGGAGCGTTAATAGAAAAATTATAGTAGTTTTTTTTTCGACGCAATGGACCAGTAGCACTAATTCTGCTAGAAGCTGGAAAGCTGGTTCACCCGAATGCATAAGTGCATTGGAATTCGAGGGGGAAATTTTGAAAAGCTGTAAATAAACATATTATAAATTCTCACTATTTTTCATTTATAAAGTCGTCGTATATCGTATAGCTACGGTTCTTACTTGAAGAATTTTGACGGGACTTGCATTCGTAGATAGCTGATGATATACGAGTAATTAAGGCTAATTTAATTTAATATTAGCTTCACCTCGTAGTATTACCCGCTGTTGTTGTTGTAAAAGTAAAATAACCGTAGGTAACACCACGGGGAAAAACCAGTGAATTATATAATCTCCTAATTACGTCCGTATAATAAGGTCCGTAGCAGACCAGGCCGTGTTACACTACATTGAATACTAGCTTCTGGGTCGGCTGCGGTACTTATCGTTATTGGTCTGTAGCATATTCATTACACTCGGTACTAAGAGACGAAGAGCGCAAACGATTCGTAGCACATTGCTACGAGCTCTACTAACCTCTGACCTTTACAAGCACTCGCGTCGCCCACCTCACTGTTCCATGTAATACAGCCTCTACAGAGCAACCCTTCCATACTGAACTTCCAGTAATTGAATCAAGCTCAGGTAGGTATAAATAAAACATTTTAAAACTGGCTTTTTAAAGAAGCCAGTTTTATACTTGACTGGTTCGACTCTGCAACTAACAAACTCGAATGTGGGATGACAATACCGAGGTTATTAAATTATTATACTGAATAACCGTATGTATAATTTAGATAACGGTTGGCATCCCCTGTCGGAGAACCATCCCTACTATAATAATGCTATTGCCAAACTATAAGCGAAATATAATACGTGGAATAACTTATTACTAGAGGAAAAACAGAAGAATGAATTTAGTTTGGGTTGGAATAGTATGTACATTGTAGAATGTACATATTGCCATTCATATCATTCAGTGTAAGTTATAAGTATGTTCGCTAACTGACCAGCTTCAAAATATGAAAAAGGTCCAATGCAGAAATTTAGAACATGCTTTATTCGTTTGAACTTTTCGCTTGGGGCCATTGTAATTTAGAGATAAACTGTTAATATTTTTAAAATTGAAGGAACCAAAATTACAGTTTATTACTCTGATAAAGTTTTTATTTTTTTACTAAATTTGTATTAACAGACAAAATGCATACTTGGCATACATATGAAAGTCCACATTACATCATATTAATTGTAAGTTCAAATTCATCACCAGATTTCGTACTGCCAAAGAGTCGAATCTGAAACATTTTATACTAATACACATTTCACGCTTATCGCTACGCCCACTGAAATTTATACAGTAATAGAATAAATTTTCCAGGCGATTAAACTAAGCCAAATTAGAATGAGCGATTTAAGCCCTAATGATACCAATTATGGCATTGTTTATCGGCCTCTTTACAACACCATAAATACACAAACTAATTCAAACATATAACGTAGGTATATTGTCTTTTAATTTGGTATTCGTACAATTAAACATCGAGGTTTGACTATGGACAATTTTTAGGCGTTCCCTAGATACCATTAATAGTACAGTGACCTTTGTATTTTTTCATAATATAGAGCCACTAACGAATAGATAAGTCACCTTCCTAATTGAGAATTTTCTTTCATAAATAACTGCTACGCCACAATATAGATGATAGTGCATAAACGCATCGGGTTTTGAGATAATACTACTTATGTAATTTTTTTTAAAGTTTAAAGGCTCGATATCGAGCGTTTCATATAAAAAAATTACAGCTCTCATTTTTTTTATGAAAAGCTCACTCGTTTACAGCTAATAATCCTAATGATAAGTATAGACATTCTGCCACGTTGAATGATAACATAAAAAAATGCAACTAGTTTTACTGTCTGAACATTGATATAAGCGATGGATAATGCATAGTTAAGCTATACACTCATAATACTTGATATGATATGATAATTCATTTTGTATAGAGGTATTAGATTATAGGTACGGTAGACAAAAAATATGCCGATTAATCGAATGATTAATTTAAGTTTTTTTTACATGGAACAATTTTTTTATATTTCCGATGTATAATAGTTATAAACGTACAGGCCACATATTAAAGAGTAATGCTTGAAACTGAGGGGACATTTCATTCTAGTAGATTTTTGAGTGAGATCGTTTTTTGTTTTTGCGAAAACGGTCCCCATTTCATATCATCCTCATTTTTTATATTTTTTATCATTAATTCCATCACGACGAAGACTTGAAGACTCGAAGACTTAGAATTGAAGACTTGAAATACTTGACATTGGCAGAAATAGCTGATCCGGCTGATTGCCATATCATCAAAAGAAGAAGAAATAAATTCTGAGTACTGAAAACTAATTATGTTTCAATTATTGGATTGTCACCATCGTCCTTTGTTAAACGATGGTCTCTTGATATAAAGAGACTCTTGATATATAGATAAGTACTTGGTATAAAAATAAACCTTCGCTCGTATCCCTATTTTTATATGTTCGAGGTAATCTTGGACCCAATAAACGGAATCGATTGTTGTTGTTAAGAAAACTGCCGGGTATTATACGTTGTCCTGAAAAAACTTCACTTAACGGCAACAATGGGCTGCCCTATTTTAGACATCTATTAGAACTTTTTAATGTAAACATTTTAGGGTATGAAAAATATATTATAGAATATATGATTTTACTGCTTAGAAGTTATAATATGGACTAAACTACAATTTATATACGTTGGTGATTTAAAACCGGTTAGCTAACACGATGGTCCTCGTATACCATCTGTTTTCCCTTCACTGTACTCGCATAGCTTAAATTTAATTGATGTCCACGCACTTTTTAAAAACACACCTTTTATTCGGCATTTCTTCTCAGAGTGACTCTTACACATCTCACTCTTCGGACATGCCGGCGCCTTCTAGCAGTAAAGTTCGATGTGTTAAAATATCTGTTAAAGATTTACTTACAAAGTTAAACATCATTTCTTAGGATTATTTACAGTATTTCGGTCTAGGTAATTCCTAAAAATGATTTTGAAATGTGTAAAATCGATTGTAAGTACCAGTTTTCCTATTAGTTTCTAATTTGGATGATTTTGATACCAGAATTCAACAAAAAGATAGTCATGCTTAATATCACGTTATTTATGACATTTGAAGGTGAAAGAAAGCAATCAAAATTATGATTAAGTATTCGTACGAATAAACATCGATGTTTGTTTATGGACAATTATTAGGCGTTCCCTAGATGCCATCAGTTGTACAGTGACCGTAGCTTATTTAATGAATTAGATAGGGAAACGAATAAATAGGTCACCTATCATTAAGTAGTGAATTATTAAAAGCAGATGTGATCAAGATGTGAATCTATACATTTACGGCAGAGCGTACTAAAAAGCAGACATGATAATTTTGAAAAAGTTAAAGAAAGATATTTGAAAGATTTACGTTTTCAAGTCAAGTTTGCTGTCGAGGAAAATCCATATTGATGTTATAAATTCGAACGTCTTTTCTGTCTCTCCGTGTGTCATTCTTTCAAGGCTAAACCGCTGCACTTATTTCAATGAAATTTGGCGTGGAGATACTGTGATTCTTGAAAAAGGACATATGCTACTCTTTAACGCAATAACGGAAATAAACGCGGGCGGAGCCGCGAGCAAAAGCAAGCCATAAATTGATAATGTGTGGGATTTACTGAAAAATCAGATATGAGAGATATTGTATATGAAAGTGTTTCAGAACTGAAAAGTTACATTGATTAATTGGCCAAAGTCTTAGAGAGCTTATTTCAAAGGATACTAGAAAGTCACACTCGCATTTGTTTGAATTTGATTTTAACTACGTTGGGTGCAAAAAAACATGGACCAGTGATAATAATAATTGTGAATCGTTGACGAATAATTCTATTTTTAATTCATTAAAAAAATCTGATATATTTCATGTTAAAACGATATATTTAAGTAAGTCCATTCGAGGTAAATTCACAAGTGAAGGCCTGTTAAGCACACAAAACTGGGTTATGGACGCACACAGTCAGACAAAGTGTATGAGCACTGCATATACATAATCTGATTGTTCAACTCGACCTCGGATGCTAGATAAGCTCATTACCATATACTTTCACGAATACGATCAAAGCTTGCCTCGAATCATTTTGTGTTTCATTTTTCACGTAATTCTTGTCAAAACTAAGATATGTAAGAAATATCCAAAAGAGATTCTGAAGCACGAATATTTTATGTCCTAACTATTTATTAGAGCATATCTGAGTTTCTTTGTGCATTATGCTTGCAATAATTTAAAGGTCAATTACCAGAGAGTAACATAGACAATTTTTTATCGCAAAAGTCGCCAAGAAGCAGGCTGAGCTGAATGCAAAAACTAGTAAGTTCATATTTTTTTCATCATTACCAGCGGAAAGATGTCCACTGTTGGATATAGACCTAATATTCTTGTATATATATATATATATATATATATATATTTATTATATGTAGTATATATATATTTTCTGTAGTTCTGTAGTAGAAGTTATCTAACTACACCAAACAACCCGTTTATCATTTGTTCATGGCCAAAGACACAATTATAAGTTAAGGATTTTTGGGTGCAATATTTTTTTGCCGTGTGGCGACGGATTAGGAATACAGAGAGTCACCACACTTATTCGTCTCATGGGAGTCGTAAGAGGAGATTAAGGTAGCAAATTATGTAGGACAACATCACTGCAAAGAGGAGGAAGACCTGACAAACCCGTCTAGCGAGGGTGGTATAGTTCGCCAAAACCTCTTTCCTAAGAAGAAGCCTACATCCAGAAGTGATTTGTTAAAAACTGTTGATGTGATCATGATGTGAAGCTATGTTTTTATAGCAGAGGGTGAAAACAGACATACTAATAAAAACCGACTACTACCGTCCATGGAGTCTTGCAACTAAACAGTTTTAAGTACCTTAAAGCTCTTAATACCCCTCCCCCCGAGAAAAAGAGGAAAGTACCTTTCTTCCTTCTTCTACACGAAAACACGTGCTGACCTTGGAAGTCACAGTTTTAGAGTAGGTGACATATGCCCTCGAACTCTTCGGCGGCTCTTCTCGTGTTGATTAGTTAAAACGTGTTTAAACGTAAAAGTAAGTGTTTCCCTACACCTATGATCCCGGGTTATTTTAGCGGGGAGTGAAAAAATGCAAAAGAGATGATGATGATGACGACTCTTGGTTTCTGCTCATTCTTCCCATCAGTAAGAGCAATCATTTAAAATAAAAATAAATCTAGGTTAAAAAAATTAAAGAATTGCTTAACATAATATATATATATATTGCTTAGCATAACTTTACTGTAGGGTCGTTATATCATTCCAGTCGAACCTGGCCCATGTGTCAAAACATAGACTAGAATAACCTTCCTGTACCGAGCAAAACCTGGAACTTACTACCAGCGCACGTGTTTCCCCCCACTGTGATGCTGGGTCCTTTTTTTATGGAATAATGGGCAAACGAGCAGACGTATCGCCTGATGGTATGCGATTACCGCCGCCCATGGACACCCGTAACACCAAAGGCATCACGAGTGCGTTGCCGGCTTTGTGGATGGGCAGAGGGATGAGGGGAAGGGTTGAATTATGGGCCTCCGGTATCCTCACATACTCGGTGAAACACAGCCCAGGCGCTGTTTCATACCGGTTTTCTGTGAGGCCGTGGTATCACTCCAGTCAAACCGGCCCTTGCACGCCGAAGCGTGGCTCTCCCGTCTTCGTCGTTTAATCGGGGTCTTTAAGCATCTCACTGGTAACCATTCTGCGTTGCCTACATTCGCAATATGGTTGGTGATGACCACTTTTATATTCAACTCATGCTTTCCATCAGGCTATCTTGCCTGATGGAAAGCTCTGCTCATTTGCCCCATATTCTATAAAAAAAAGCTCGAATGTTTTTCGTCAATTTCATTTAAGTGTCCTTCTGAAATAAAAACTTTATTGAAGTGAGAGGTTATGTAATAGTCATGTATTTCAAAAATATGTTAAGGAAAGAATTTTTAACTACAGCCAAATACCATTGTTTATTTGTTATTATTGTTGAATAAAATAAGGCTTATATAAAAACTGCATTATATAAATTGTTCTGCGAATACTTACTAGATTCTTAATAAAATGGTCAATAATCTCATTTGCCAATTATTACATTAGGTATAATGAGAATTATTTATTGACAAAAGTAGCCTAAGACTAATTTTGGCAAATATTTAAAGAAGTACGTAATTTAAGTATAGAATACAGTATTTTGACTGCCTCGGTGGCGCAGTGGTACGCGACTGCTGTCCATGAGGTCTCGGGTTCGAATCCTGGGTCGGGCCAAATGTTTGTATGATCTGCAAATATTTGTTTCGGAGTTTGGGTGTTATCTATGTATAATATGTATGTATTTACAAAAAAAAATGTATTTATGTATTCATATCAGTTGTCTATTACCCATAATACAAGATCTACTAAGTTTGGGACTAGATGGCGTTGTGTGTTAGATGTCCGAAATATTTATTTATTTATTTATTTATTATGTTAAAATAAATACATACACTTTAGAAAAACGTACATTAATTTAAATAAAAACAATTATATTAGACTAACTAGAAATTTAAATATTTTAACCGAAAAATTTAACTAATGCGACATATCATTCAGAAAAAAATATATTAATATCATTAGATGAAATACCTCTGTTCATTTGATATTAGGAAAAAAAATTCAAAGTATACTCATGTCTAAATCTAACAATAGGTAAATGTCTATGCTATATTATGTTTTACATTAAGAACCGCGCCTATAAATATACTTACAAAAATAATAAAACCGCTACTTTGAATATAAATTCGTCAAAGCGATCTTAACAACGACCCAGATAATATATATAGCCTACATTAAAACGAAATTCGTTCACTTTAAAGCTCTTGTAATGCTGGTACTTTCAGGTGTTTGAGAGCCGTTCGAGCAAGTGACCTAGTTCGAATACCTAGGGCACTATGTCGCCGAGGACCTTAAATGTCACGTCTTAGTAAAAGAAGTGAAATTAGAAAGCAGTCTTGGAAACACAAGCTGAACAAAAGCCATCAAAATGGTATAATCATATCTTGCACTGCATGTCTGTTATCTATGTACCTAGGTTGTTCCGAAACTTGATAGCCACGGAATAAATACAATTAATAATAATAATTCTCTCCTGAAACTGTTTTAGATTGATGGCTAATTTCAACACAAACCTTCTTTGTGAAAATCACTGGCCACCTACGTGTAGTTTTCTTTTTTTTATATGTTAAAAGATTATCTGTCACTCCTCTTTTGTTTGCAATAGACGTCTTGCGGGAAGCTTTTCGTGCTATGATGTTCTATAATTATAAAAGAGGGTTAAACTTCAAGAAATCTAAATAAAATTTATAAGCTGCTTTTGGGGAGTCATCTCCTGCATTAGCAATTACTTATTGGTTTCGTGAATTTAAACACGGTCCAAAGAACATTAACGATGACCCACCCGGTCGACCATCAACTGCAGTAACTCATGAAAACGTCATCAGGGTATCATTGAGAGATACAGGCTGAACTAAACATTAGATCACAGCCAGTTTCCACTATCCTGCATGAACACCTCAAAGTTACGAAGCTTGCTTCGCAATGGGTAAAACGTATTCTACATTCTCACAATTGACGAATCATAGACATATTATTACTACGATCCTCTCACGAAGCAGCAATCCATGCAATATGTGTTTGAAGAGTACGATTTGCCCACAAAAGTTGGTCGCGGTCGGAGAGTTAATAACAAAATGATAGCGGTTTTTTCGACGCAATGGACCAGTAGCAATAATTCCACTAGAAGACCGTAGAACAGTTACTAGTGAATGGTACAGCAAAGTTTTTCTGCCTCAAGCTTTCGGGGAGTTGCAAAGCGAGCGCCCAAGAATCGGCGTCCGTGGCGTTCTTTTTCACTAAAATAATACGCCCGCTCACACAGTTGCTAGAACTATGGACAATTTGACAACTTCGTAGGCACAAATGTCACCTCATCCTCCGTCTAGCCCAGATTTAGCTCCATACGTTTCCTTTTATTATTTCCTACGGTAAAAAAAAAATGCTTTGCTGGCGAAAATTAAGCACTGCAGACGAGGCCGTCAAAGAACTTCGGCAGTTATTTTTCGATCTCCCTCACGACGCGTTTTTTAAATAATTTGAAAGCCGGTGAGGGGGAAATTTTGAAAGGCAATTAATAAACTTTTTTTATATTTTGACTATTTGTAATTTCACTATTTTTGGAACAGCCCACGTATTTAATAAAAACCAAAGAAGACTTTTCTAAAAATATTTAATTTACTGCGTGTTATTTTATATAAACAGTACAGTTTATATAAACTGAATGAATAAATGAATGCCTTTGTTACACTAAATGAATGAAAAAATATCCTAAATCGATGAGAGTGGCATGCAATGGGAGCAACCAAAGGTGATGTATTATGGTTTTTTTACAACTCAATCAAACTGAAATACGTACGACATACTTACTAACCTTCAATAATTTCTATTACCTTTGTAAATGATGGATGAGTATTACTGATTCTGCTTATAATTAGCAAAAATAAGGTAGGCATATAACTATCAAGTGGTATGTCGTTGTATACGTAGTAATAAAAACTATATATATCTTTACATCAGTTGTTTAGTACCCTTAATACAAAATCTGCTTTGCTTAGGACTAGATGGCGGTGTATGTTAAATATCTGAAAATATAATTAAAATATTTCGATATATCTCAACATGTGTCCACCAGTACATTATCTTTAATACTGCCTCATTGGTCTAGTGGTTACGATTTGATAGTCTCGGGTCGGGAAAAAGAGTGTTATTGAGTTTTATTTTATTTTAAAAGCTTATTAACAGTCCGGAGTTTGGAAGTTGGAGTGTTCTTCTACTCTTGGTACTTTTACTGGGGTTTATTACAAGTAAAATTAGGTTAAAAAGTAAAAAGTTCTATTACTGACATTTATAATATCATTACTAAGCACCTAGGCTCATTAAAATGAATCACATGAGCCCAAGGTCCACTGAAGATCTTTCCTGCCTCATTAACAGATAAGCTAACGGAAGCTAAATTACAATGTATATATTAGACGTCGTACTATACACAGGAAGTTCATTTTGGTATGACATTTAAATACGATTTAAAATTAACTTCACCGATTTATTTATATAATGTTTCAGTAAGCTATTAGTGAAGTTAATAAAAACATGTTTAAGAAGTAGCTGTTCTCCTAAAAAACCATGCGGTAAACCTTCGGCAAGAAATTGAAAATATTAGAATATTTATTTAAAGAATCCATTAAGTTTAATATTACCACTATTTCCGGCATTTTTGAGCCAACTATTTAATGCACAATGTCACACTCTAATGACAAGGATGAACACGAAAATAATTAAGAAATTAACAGAAAGAAGTGCACGCCGCGACCTGTGACAGTTCGCGCGCGACTCTTACGTTACGTGGCGGGCTGTTTTTAGCACGACCACTGTTTTTGGCACGCCTTACGAGTTCTTCCCGTTTGTCTCCCGAAATTCACCGAACAAATACGCTCCAGTACTATGATTACTACGTCGTGTGACACCGAAACAATCATAGCATTGTCAGCGTTCTCGACCGATGATTCAAATTATGTGGAACAATTGTTTGTCCTCATTTTAAGAATGACTGCATTCATGTCTGTTTGTCAAATGACAGTATTATTTATATTTATACTTGCTTAGATAAAATCAAGCCGCATATACTATTTTTAATAGAGGAAATATCTAGAATACCTTTTATAAGTTCCACTCAGAGATCGTTTCGGTCTCGAGAGTGGATTTACCGATTTCAAGAAACTAACATTGCGTGTTCATGTTTGTAGAAGGTAGTTTTTTAGCAAACAGTGTCAGCATCGGTCACAAAAGGGAAACAGACAAATAGTCTATCAAGCGTCGAGCGGGCAGGGGCGTATCGTTTGTTTCAACAGGTTATTGTATTAAGGCTAATGAGGTACGGCTCGCTCATTTATTTAACATCTGAAACAAACTGTTGATTCACATTTACAGTTATTTTTCAGCTACAATAGAATTAGGTTAAGAAGTTTTATTAGCTATTATAAGTGCGCCGCAAACATGAAAGTAGGTTGGAAGTGTTCACCATTATAAGTATTTTAGTATTTAGTAGATATTTTTAAATTTGTTGTTGTCAACGACTGTATTGAAAATATACGAAAACAAAAGAGTTAAAACTCAATACAGTTGTTATAATCTATAAAATAATTAATTTCAAATCAATAAAAGTTCTTTGTTAAATTATTTTGAGGGCTGACAGTAAAAGAATCCTTACTTCTTTGTTGATCTATCTGATATTTGCCTGTGTGTCTATTCATCTCCATCTTCCATTACACTTGCAGTTAAAGTTTAAATTAACAGTAAATCCGTATCTATCCAGAATTGTAGTACCTAAAAACTGGGAAAATTAAACTTCTAATGCATAGCGATTTTGCGCGTGTTAAATAATCATGTGTGTATGTATATCTTTTAAAACTCCATGTTTGTAAAAGTTATAAGTTTGTAAATATATTACAAGTCCCTTTATCTCCAAATTTTTCCAACAGTGCTCCAGCTCTATATAAAATCCTTTAAAAACTTGTGCTCCAGAAACCTATAAAATTCTTCACCACAAAGTCATTAATCAAAAGTTGAAGATGGAGAACTCCTTGATGTAAATCACAAAATTTTGAAATAAAAAAAAATAATACAATTCGTCATAACTTACTTCTTTACCATTGCTGTGTAAAATGTTACATTAACAATCAAGTCAATTACTCCATGACGTATATGAAAAAATCTTTGAGATAGAAAAACGACGTATCGACACAATTTGTCATAATTTACTGTATATAAATACAATGAATATTAAATGTACATAAAGTTTATAACGCTATAAAAAGCTCAAAGAATAATCTCGATTATCATCATGATCACCATATCGTAGTCCACTGCAGAACATAGGCCTTCGATACTCGGCTTCTCGCAACTAGTTAAATTTTGGCTATTCACTTTTAACTTTACATACACAATACACGACAAGTATATATATGTACTGCCAATAGCCTCTTAAAACAACCAAATATGAGTGATTAGAAAGAGAGACCATATTATGGTTCACTTCTCTATTCATTCTGTCAGAGCATATATTTATACAAAAATACTGTTAAGAAGAGGGTAAGTAAATAAATAAAAGTAGGTTAATATTATTAAAAGGCATACATTACTTACAAAAAGCGCTCATAGCCCAGTTGCACTCGGTGATTAGAAGCAATCATCGAGGGTAAGCAACGATAGCGCGGTCAGTACCTGGATGGGTGACCGCTAGTGGCATGTTACCATGAGCGTCTCCGTGATTCGGAGGTCACGTTAAGCAGTCGGTCCCGGTTGCTATCATACGATAACAGTCGTGAAGCTTAGTTGGAGGCCTTCGGGCGGCTTAAAAACATCCAACGGCAAGATTTACGTAGCCACAACGTATTCTTGCCAGTCCTCAACCCGCACATGGCCAGCGTGGGGACGTATGGCCTTAACCCTCTCCTGAGAGGAGACCCGAGTCCAGCAGTGGGACATTATGAGTTGTTGTTTGTTTGTTTGTTTATACATTACTTAAAATTTGTAGAGAGTGAACCGATATTTTTGGAATCCTGACATTTTAAAGTTAATGAGTCCTCAAGAAGTTTATTTCATCGATGTAGTAATTCAAAAGACCAAATCGTCCAGAACAGTTTTCCGTTTTGATGAAATGAAAAACGTTCTCTAAAAGCGGTAAGTGTAGCTAATAATGTATAATAAATTTTGTAAAATATTAATTCACCATCAAATGAAACATATTCGCAATTAACTTTATAGATTACAGAACCATATATCTATCGGCTAAACAAATTCATTATAACGAAATTATATTTTACCTAAAGTTTATTATTATTATTGGGGCAATACTAATCAAGCTGTCTATAGGAATAGCTAATGTAATCAGATGTTCGACCATGAGTACTGTACTCTCGTAGCAAGTCCATCGACACCGTGTTACAACATGTTGGTCTCCAAATAACATGGATACGTGTGGCGCCGGCGACGTAGGTCAAGACGAGTATTTTCGTCCTCGCCTTGATACAGGGCTACCGCATATCATACGTGTCAGTATAATATTAACTATACCGTCATTCGCATAACATGCCGATATTCTGATTTCTGTACGAACTCAGATACCACTGGTTGCCACACAAGTAGTTATGATCACTTATAAAATCTGTGCGTCATAGATATTGTATACTAGTCTAGTATCAGCTTGTGATTGCGTTTTGCAATCTATGTAAACACTTGTGCCGGTAGAATAACCTCAGATATGTTTAATCATAAGGAAATATACACTTTTCAGTATATATTTAGCCGTATACTCCACTGTAGATAGACCGCATTAGTATAAGTAGATCACATTGTAATGTTAGTTAGTTAAGCAGAGAAGGTTAGGCATAACATAAGTTGTTGTTAAAAGGATTAAAAAAAAGAAAGTCAGCAAGTTAATTATAAAACTTAACTTTAGACAAAGTCGAATTCATTTTACACAGATATCCTACCAATGTTAGTAAACTAGAAGCATATAATAAAGATCTCTACAAACTCATAGTTTTAAATACAATAATTTTCATTTTTTTATGGAAACAACAACAGTGGTATCGTTTAGAACTGCCATCAAATTATTTAAACAAGTGATCATTTTAACTAAATCACGAATATAGACTTATAACCCAAGACACCTAACATGTATACATTATAATTATTATTGATAACGGATTTTAAATTAGACTTGAAATCAAACATATGTAATTAAACAATATCCTAACCACGACAGATAACGACTAGAGTGCGCAGTAAGAGTTCAATTTGGCTCAAGACATTGACCTATCTATTTGTCCGACTACTATCAGTATTAGAAACACGTAACTACATCTACACCGGCTACATTTGTTGGTGTACACATGTAGGCTATTACAAATATATGCCGAGTGGAGATATTTTTGCCCAAGCAGCTGTAGGATGCGACCGCGAGTCATCTGGCACATCGATCGACAAGCTCACATCTGTAGCGATCGAGCAAACTTTCCGCATAAACAATGCGTGTACAATACGTTCATTCTTGTTATATCAAACTGCAGTATGAGTTTTGAACAGGTCATCATTGATTTGTACACATTACTTGCTTTGCAAAACAACATATAAATATACTTAGTATCGGTACATAGATAATGGTACCAATTATAGAAACAAAATTTTCATAATATGCAATTCAAATAGTGTCACCTGAATAATATTTTGTATGCTTTATGAAATAGATCTAATAATTCTTAATTTATAGCCACCTCCGGCTTCGCAGGGAAGTATTTGAAACTCTCGGATTAACTCTACTGTAAATTGTATCACACGTGTAAATCTTTGTCTCGAATCACTCAATCAATTGCTGATGACTGTGTTAAAAACTGTTGAATAGTTTGAATAATCTAAGCGAACATACAGCGGAAGCGACTTCATTTTATGCTATGTAAAGATGGTTATAAATTCAACAAAATTTTCAATTGATCATGATACAAGAGAGGCGTAAAATCTTGATTGCTCTTGTTACGTCTAATTGAAAATGAAGGCAGGCTGCTTTCTCGTACATACCCGTGAATTGATTTGAGCGAGGCAAAATGGACAAAGTAGGAAGGTTACACACATATATATGTGTGTGTAACTTTAACACTGATGTCACAGAGGATAACAAAACATGAGCGTCAAATATAATAAATCAAAGACAGTAAGCATAAACACTTACTTTTATACGACCATGTTTTCTGGCGTTAAAACCTATGTTATTATATACTTATGCAACAATATAACACATATTTACAAATCTTTTACTGTATATATCAGTACAAACTTCATTCAAAATGGCTTTATAAACTTGTTTTTACTAAACTTCCATTCTTAATATTATAAATTTGAAAGTAACTCGGTCCGTTACGCTGTCACGACTAAACCACTGCACCGATTTTAATAAAATTAAGCAGGGGTATACTTTGATTCTTGAGGAAGAATATAGGCCGACATACATGCGGGAGGAGTCGTGAGCAAATCTAGTAATAAATATTTTGTTTTTAGACTAGGTACTAGTATAGTGGTAATGCTTGATGGCTATGAACATTGTTCCCAAATCAAAGTTGTATCAAGGTAATTCTAAATAGACTTGACAAGGATAAACCTGCTGCCTCTAAATAACATAACTAATTTAGGTGTAAACATTTCGCGGTTATTGAATATGATTTTACGATAAATTGAAGCTATATTTCTAACCCCATAAAACGGACTTTACGCCATCCGGTCATAAACAATTCAATGACCGTAATTTATTTTATTTGTTGTTGGACGTGGTAATATCTAATCTATCTTGATGTTAAATAGATAATCAAAAAAATTCTCCAAAGAAATAGTAGTTTCTAAGATTGGTTTTGCTATTTGACTGTTTGTAGTTATCTCTGGAATAAATTCTAGCTCAGCTGTTTCTCATTCATCATTTCTAAGCCAGAAAGTACCTAGGGAGTCAATTTTAAGATGCATTACAAGTTACAAGTTTTATACGACATCTTAATTCAAACATTTTTCCTAAAACGATGAAATCCCCAGCAAATTTAAGAGACATGCTAAAAATGCTATTGTTTAAGCATAAGCGAAGCCCCCTTTAAAGAAAAAACTTTTTATTTTATCAATTTGCAAGTCACGAAAAAAATTACCGAAGCAGGCCGCCAGGGGTTAAGTACGTTATATTGTAAATAGACTCATATCTCCTAGCCTTATATAACTCCCAACTCGAGTTGAGCAATAAAAAATTAGTCCTTCGTGGAAAAGCTTCCGGCAATTTGAGTCACGTGAATTGTTCATGCGAATCATAAATTATGTTTATGAGATGTCAGAATGAGTTCGAGTCCATCTGTAAGCTTTTGGAAAACAAGCAAAAGATTTACACATACGCAATGAAAACAAAAAAGAAATATGTTCCGTCCGTGATTCTTATTAAATTTTTATGAACATAAGAATTATATTATAAACAGAAACCTGTACAAGCCAATAACTCAAGTCTTGTTTTGGTAATAGTTTAGTCTTTATTTATAAATTTACAAGTTCAGCCACTTACTTACATTATTGGACTTAATGCTCTAGGCATTCACTGCCCGCCAACTTATAGAGGGGGGGAGGGTAAAGATCTAGTAAGATAGGCGGTTCGTTATTATAGTTACCCAGAAATAGATACAATTGATATAAACTAAGAGATACAAATACACATGTTAATATATACTTACATAGATACGTATATGTACACATAAATGTAATAATGCACACGTACATAATTACATAAATAGATAGACACACATCATACATTCATACTCTTTCCGCTAACATTTTGCAGAAAACCTTCAAAATTCCAATGAATTATTTCCTTAGTACAGTTACTCATTTGAATCCCCAGCCATCTGTAGTTATTAATGTTTTCCTCAGCTAGCACACTATAGTAGAATTTAAATGACTAAGATGTTAATAATAAATGAAAAGTAATAAAATCTACAAGCCCTTCAAAATATAAAAAGATTAGAAAATATCAATCAAAGGCCGGATGTTTTGTGTTTCTAGGTTTACAATACATACCTATTATTATTCATGAAGGACTGTCAGTTTTATTCTTCTACCGAAGCTAACCGACGACAAGAAGACTCGGTTACAATGGCTTTCTCAGCAGGCGTACGATAAAGTAGAAGTTATAGCAAGTATTAGTTGTGTATGGTGACGGTGGCGATTTCAAGGCACCCTCGTCACATTTACCNATCGATAATCACATTTACCACCTTGAACCAACCAAATACCTTAAACTCCAAAAACAAATGCTGTTTTTAGTATATCTATACAGTAAAACAAAGTTTATTATTGTTGCATCCAAACGCTGGTCATTTCAGACCGGAGAACCAGCAGCGAGTGGCACCGAAAAGCGAGGGTTTTGAGCATAAACTGTGACAGCTTATTGAATAAAGAGGGCATAAGAATGCTTTCCGCTTTGAGAGCACTTTGTCTTGTGAAAAAGGGCTCTTATTATTATTTTTTGAAGATGGTAAGATGATGTCGTTGAAAAAACTTAATCTGTAATCCGAGGAATAGAGACTCGGGCCATGGGCTGCCGTCACCGTGCAACTCATAAAGAGTCTAATTTAATAGCTGTCAATAATGGCCACTTTTACGAGCCATCCTACCAATTTACGGCATATTGGCAAGCAGCCGATATAGTGTGTATTCATTGTTTCACGACAAACGGGGTTTTACATAATACGCTCAATTTATTAAAACATTAGAAGTGACAATAACGTAAATTAACAGATTAGTGCTGACAACGCTATTTTCAGTGAAATCGTAAACTAACAAAATTATTGTCTTATAAAATTCTGTTATGACCTTTGTAGTTATTTACTTTCAAGGTTTTATTTTTTAGGAACAAACATATAAATTAGGCTAGAAGTACAATATAAGTATATTAGTAATTCCCTTGAGTTAATAAAGCATACACATTTACTTTTACCCAGCTTTTTAAAACAACAGAACGAAAGTTTTACTAACTAATCTAAACAATGAACAAACCTAATAGATACTTCGTTTTACTAAGCATAAAGATAGCACTCATGGCGAATCATCTATTTTCTAATTAATGTATACTAAACCAAATCTTAGAATCTTAAAATTTCTTAAGTCATTTATTCTTACACAGAATAAAAATGGTTTTCAGTCGAAGTTTTTACTTTCCATGTGCATTAGATCCTATCGCGCACCTATTACATCACAAAGTATTCATATCTCAGATTGTAAATATTGTTTACTTCTTTTTGTAATCGCTATTAATGATAAATATTGCAAGTGGACCTGTGTAGTCCAATTTGAAAAATCTATTTTCAAGAGAGTGTCTACTTTATACAAAAAATTACGAAATACAAGACTGTATTAAAGTAAATCCACGTTGTACATGGAACATACAGAGGGTTTCAATTGTTTCAATATTTGCAAAACGGTTTTGTTAACATGTCTGCAAGCAATCAGTTTCAAATACTTATTATTGAGACACTGGTTGATAATGGATCTTTGATTAAGATTCGATGTGTAACAGTAACAGCTCAGCTAGAACTCTGCGGTTCAATTAAGACAGTTTAAGTAAAAAGCACATTTTATCCATTATTATTCTAATAATACTTGATGAAAGTCGTACCTATTCACGGATGTTGTGAGTTTGATTGTGTTCAAAAACTTCCGCTGCTCACAGTACAATGTGATTTATGTTTACGTAGAATAGCATTCTCACATTTATTTAATTATACGTTTATTGATAGTAACGTGAAAATGTATAAATTAAATAAAGAACAGAAAAGCTATAGTTTTGTATGGATCAGAACAGCAAAGTAAGCAATAAATTATATGAAGTGAAATAATATGATACGAGTCATATCTTTTATTGACATGTGTTTGAAGCTCGAGCAGTTCGTGAACATAAATGATTAATTACTGAATTATATGAATTTCTAGTGATATAATATAAGTATACTTAATATTTTTAATCTCCGGCGCAAAATGAGAGATGTTATAAGTTTGTGTAGATGTCTTTTTGTGTGTGCCTGTCTGTGACTATGTAGCTCTCAAATGGATGGACATTTTTCGATGAGGTATTTTTTTAAATTTGAAAACCAGATTCCTTGCGGTGGTTTTTAGTTTTGTTTGATTAATGTCGGTCCAGCAGTGTAAGACTATCAGCTCTTTGCAAAAAGATGTAAGGCATTTTTGGCGTATGATTACTCGATTGAGTACTTGCGTAGGGGGTTTTTTAAAACTTTTAATTATACACTATGGCATAATGAGGCTCGTTAATATCGAGGCTTAAGGCCAAGTTAAGTTACCCTAGCGAGGTTTATCTATAGATATGTCAAAATTATTGATAAATAGAGACCTCACTGTGTTTCGGAGAGAACGTTAAGCCGTTGCTCCTGCTTATCATATAAACCTCTTCAGGAATCATTACAGATAGTTAAAGCCCTAATAAGTGCAACAACAGCCTTAGTGATATTGCCAAAATTAAAAATATCGAAGTTCATCCATATCGTAGTAGACTCCAAGCCGACCCCAAACTATTTGGTAAAAATCTCCTAGAGGAAAGAATTAAAATTGTAGGTCAACTGTCGATATAAAGCAGCAATGTATTGTTTTGATAGCTAGGAGTTGTAAATTGATTGGTCAACGATAGTCTACGTCAAAATCTATCTAACACAATATATTACACACACTTCAGTGTGTTTGCTTACGTTCACGTCCAATGATCTGCATCTAACGTACCAAAGCTCGCAACTCTATAAAATACGCCTTCACAATTTTAGTTCCCACATTAGCGATTAATTCGAAGTTCTGTTGTTTGTTTATTACGACGGAATGTTTATCTGTAGCATTCTTTTAAAGATGTTCAAAAGAATTGAAAACGTTTTCATATTTGTAAGACTTCCGCACTTAAATTTTTTTATTGAAATAAACTGAAAAAGCGGGTGAAAACGAGTTTTATAGTAGCAATTTCCAAATCGATCAATTCTTATGACATTTTCTTTTCGTTTTTCTAAATCAAACTATTAAATATTTCATATTTATATCAATTAATGAACGACGAAGACACAATAATGATTATGAATGATTAAACATGTTTATTTTAAAGAATTCATAACCATCTATTACTTACAGTGTATCAATGATATCAAAACTGGAAACTAAATCCAAAACTCTATAAAATAAATAACGAAAACATGCTGTTCAACTGCATGTTTGGACATATAAGAGTTAAAGGTCGTTTAAATTCAACACTAACTATATTAGATAAAACACCAAAACAAAATTAGTAGTTTAAGAAGTTGAAATAACATTGAAACATTCATTTGTCTGTATCGATACTCACACTACGAAATTCCTAAATTACTATTAAATGGTTGTTTTTCTTGTAGCTATTAATCACATCGAACTTTTTTCTCTACGAATTTTAAGTCTGATGAGTAAAATTTCTATTTACCTCATCCTTACCATGGGGAGAAGCCGTGGATCGAGCCAAGAGGCGTATAACTGGAGAGGCCTATCTCCAGCGGTAGACTGCGATAGAGTGATGATGATGATGATGATGATGAACATTCTTACCTCTTTGAAGGAGTTAAAGTTCGATAAATCCGCAATGACCACTTCTGCATCGTAGGGCCTGTGATCTCGCGTATGCAAGCTCTTCAAAAGAGTGATTGCATGACACCTCGTCGTCTCTTCAGTGTATGGCCGGATCTGGTGGACAACCAGTTCGGTTTCCGTCAGGGGCGCTCGCAGAGAGCCGTTGTCTACCCAAGTAGAACCGGTCTCGGTAGACGTGAAACATCGTGCGGTGTCCCGCAGGGGTCGGTCTTAGGGGCCGCTCCTGTCGATCATTGGCTATGACTGGGTACTTCGTGGTGCGTTGGTAAGTGGTGTCACCGTCACGTATTACGTGGACGACACGCTTGTGTCGGTGTGCGGCAAGGCGCAACGTGAGGCAACCCTGAGAGCCACGGCCAGGTTTGCCCAAGTCGTGGAGCGGATCCGGCGTTGGATCTCAAGGTGGCACTGCACAAATCCGAAGTTTTGTTTTTCACGGATCTCTCTCTCTTAAGGCACGGTCTCTTTTGAGGCAGCAAGTCTTCTGGTCAGAACTCCACCATGGGACCTGGAGGCGAGAGCCCTTGCGGTCTTTTATCAGTGGCGCAAGGAGGCGCGGGAGTTGAGAAGAAATCCTGAGATTCGAGAAATAAAAGACCAGAAATCCCAACTCCAAAATATGTAAGAAACGACTTAGGCAACCGACCACTAGGCAAGGCGTTACTGCGGCGGTAAGACCCGTTATGGAGGATGGGCTCGAGAGGCATCGCGGGAGACTTTTATTTCGGCTGACGTAGGTGATCACTGGAAAAGATTATTTCAGAAATCACCTGTGTCTGATCCACAAGGAGCCAACGCCTGAGTGCCAGTAGTGCGATGGCCACGGTGGACACGGCGCTCCACATGCTGGAAGAATGTCCGGCGCAAGGTGAGCCTAAGCGCGATCTCGAGATGGCCATCGGAGTGGGGGCGCTTAGTAACGTGATTACGGGGTTCTAAGAATATACTTTCGAGGATGCCCCTGGTTCCTTGGCTCCTGGTACCCGAGGCGGCGTACGGTTTTAGTCGGTTTGAGTCCGACATGCCACCAATATCCGATGGGATTTCTGTACGAAAAAAAGGGCCTGTGATATCGCAACCACTAATGAAACAAGACAACACGAATGATAAATAAAAAAATGCTGGTATTTTAATAGATCGTTCTATATGTATAAAAAATAATATCTGCCGTTTTTTGATAGTATTGTTATTGTTTATTATATTAAAATAGCTGTAAAAAAATTTTTAGATATATAATTTGAAAATCTTTAAATAAATTTTCTGCTTCAGTATTCTATATTAACATTGAAACTGTTAAATTTACATAAATGTATCGCGAGTTAACATGATTTACATAATACTAAATATTGTCATAATTATATTCCTTTCCACTTGAAACGTCAATATATCATACATCAATGAACAGAAATGACCTACAGATATCAGTTATTCACAAACACACGTGTTGAAAACGTGATGCTAACCTCTGATGTAGTTTAATTATAATGCATACTGGGTAGTATAAAGTGCGCCATATTCGCTCCTTTAACATCAAAGAAATCCGACAGCTCGGACATTGTAAACACAACATCAGCATCCACACTTACCACGGAGAGCGCATTCCCAGAATATGAACCGGCTTCCCTGATCCGATCTAATACGAAATTAACCGCGTTAGTTCAGCGTCTTTAATCCGGCGCTAATAGAACCGACCTTGACAATCGTAAATATTTATATCATGGTTTACGATGGTCAGTGTGAATGTCTTCTAATTTTAAGATGAGGTTAGTTTATGAAAATAGATTGTGTCGTTGTCACAACCTTCTTGACAAACTCAGTCACGCATTGGATTACGTATGTAGACATGATGCTTAAAATAGCATCAAATATGGGTACAAATCCCTATTTTGTCCCACTGTTATGTATTTTCATGTTATGTCCTGTCGTGATAGACCCGTCCATTTCAACCATTTATCATCGAAAACATTCTGCAATTCTAGACTCCGAAAGGTTTTACACATACACTGTTTGAAGTGTATAGAAGGTTAATAACATTATTTGTTAATTGTCTCGTCTTGAATAGATATAATAATTTATGTTGAAGATGAAACCTCCTTGGTGATGTTGTAATTAATATACTTGGAATAAAAACTTTAAGTTATGGTATACTTATGAAGATGTTGCCCACCAGCACTTGCGCTGCTATTTTTATGATATATGAGCCTGTCAAAGTGATTTATGCCATTCTCATTGTGACAACGCAACAATGCAGCATGGTGACCACACTAAGGTGAGCTAAGCAAATGCTTCTTCATCATTGGGCCTCTGGTCTCACAATTTGTTCATTCATCTGGTTGTCAATTTCAAGCCCTATAAAGTGCTCGCGCCTTTTTTTGAACAGAATAGCGACGCAAGGGTTCCTACACAGGAGGGAGCCACCTACAAACAGTGGGTGACCTTGAGGTACGTCGGGGTTCCAGGAATTTCCTCCCGAGGATACTCCTAGTTTTCCGGCTTCTAGTACCCGAGATTGTATGCGGTTTTTAGTCCATTCGAGTCCGACATAACCACCAGTCGGTGGTATTCCAGGGGATTTCCGCACAAAAAAAAAAGAAAAAATATATTATCGCGTACTTTAGACCAAAAGCACTTAGGTATCTATAAACTCAAGAGAAAATATCTTTGAATGTAGTATATTCATTCTAGTAACTCAAAAATATTGACATTGAGATGTTGATGAGATTACCTTCTGTTCAGCTGTTACGCTATCTGGAGGCGATTTAAAGGGCCATCAACATCGTAATTAAAATAACTTGCCTGCCGTTTTGTCTCACGTCTGTTTACACGAAGTAGTTTAGAAATAAATATATCTGGTCAAATAAAAAATTCTCCTTCCGTTTCGCATTTAATTTTATAAATACATAAACTAGAAACTTTTTATACTATTATAAATAGTTTATTAATTGTAGCAAATCTTGAATAATTTTAAAACGCTGCGTCCGAAATTTTATACCGTCAATCATGGTTTTAATTAATTATACTATAACTTGAATATAAAAGGTACTAACAAAGTCATGTTTGACAAATTCACTGCGAAGTCCAAAAATAAATAATACACAACGTGGCGATCTCTTCCTATCAATCTGTAAAAAGGTATGCACGTGATAATTAGACTTTTATTTCTATGTACTACAGGCTTACACCCTAACTCTTTAGTGCTTTTTAGTACAAATGTACTTTTTAATAAACATGTTAAATATTAAGTAAAAAATCATAAGAAATGGGTAACTACGGAACCTTATTCTATGTGTGGCCTGACACACACTTGGCCGCCTTTTTAGAATGAATTCAGGGGCAGTCATAAGTATTGTAACACAGTTTATCACAATGTATTATTTACATTAAATAGACTCATAGAACGCTTTGTAATAAAATATATAAAACATAATTACAATCCCGTTCATGTGGTGTATGTAGTCTATTTAAAGTAGTAATATCACTAACTAAAGTCACAAGCTTCATTCATAACCGAACCCTACAATAATAGTGTCTCCGTAACTACAATCCTGATATTGATACGTTTCAAAGCGTATAAAAAGATATGAAAGCCTTTTGTGGGAACATTGTAGCAACCCTACGGAAACCGCTGAAAGTATTGATTGTCAATCAAGCGTTCATACACTCACCTCTTAACCTACGGAACTATTCTGATAACCTTAATAAAGTTGGTCTTACAAAAGTAAATATTTTATTTTTACATACTGTAAGTAAAAATAATCTTACTATCTTCGTTATCTATACCAATATGATAGTTTGTATATTACTTTACGACTACGATACGCAAAAAACATCTATCGACTATCCTCTAAATCTGAGTCTGTCTGTTTATTAAATAATTCTGTTTGTGAAGCAAAATACGTAACGTAGTTATACTTATTAGGCATAATAGTAGTTTGTAGATATTTTTATTCAAGTTTTATTGGTTTTTAAACTCATTTCTTGTAACATTGTGCTGCCATAATGTATGTTTAACAATAATCCTATTAATATTATGATGTATGTTTGCTACTCTTTCACGTAAAAACTACTCGACGGATTTGGATGAAACTTTACAGTAATATAGCTGATACATCAGAATAACACATGGGCTACTATTTGCCACGATAACCGATATGTACGCGGGTGAAGCCGCGGGCATAAACTAGTAGTTCTATACTATAATTTTGGTCAACCAACACACAAAACATACATACATTACAACGATTTTTGGTTCATATAAGGAATATTTGAATAAGATATCTCACAGTTAATAACTGCAATATAAATCTCCTGTATAGACAGAAAATGTCAAATATTTTAACATGTCATAAACATAGTATATTACACATTTGTATCAAGGTACGAATATGAGCATCGATAAGATCAACAAAACATTTTCAAAGAACTTTTTTGTATAGCTTTCCAACATTACCGTTTCGTTCTTCGCATGAAATTTAACCCAAATAGGGTGAGCTTCACTCATTCGTTCGTTAATTAAATGCCAAGCTGTTTAATGGGTTTTGAAGATAGATCGATTCTTTGTTAATCGATTTATTCGTGTATCAAGGGTGAGGTGAATCGTAATACAATACTTTGTACTCCTATAATAGGGTACTTTAAGTTAAAAGCACCATTTTATTAGTCGAATACTCGTTGTGACAAAGTTTAAAGTTACCTATAGAAGTCAATGTAATCATCAATTGTATTTTGACTTAAGCAGCTTATCTCTCAACTGACCACATCCGAATTCTAATTTGAGAAAAGCCTACAACATGAAAGGTAACGTTTACCTGAAGCTTGTTTATGATTTTTTTTCATCAAGCATACCTTATTTACCGTACAAATACAATATTTTCCAGTTAAAGGAACTCTACGCCATTTTCTGTACCTGTAACAACATAAAATATTTGAATGAGTATAACAAAGAAACTAGATTCACCTTCAGTAAAATTAGAAAGTGTAATTGATTAAAACTAGATATCGCCTTTAAAAATATGTACTGAATCTTTGTGTTTTAACAAGAATAAACTATTTCATCTATTATTTCTTCTTAAACTATTTATTCTAAAAAACATGTTCTAGATTAAATTAATTACTGTACAACCCGTAACTATGTAACGATTAATGTTTAAAGGATTTTGTACTCCTTGTATTCTACGCGTTTTAAATTCTTTGTTGTGTTTTAGTATGAAATAAATTCTTGGCATTTCTGTACGTACAATGGTTGATTATTTGAACAACAAAATTTTTTTCATTTTAATCAAAATATACATTATCGTATGTTCTTACTCCGATGATGATAACAAGGCTGAAGTAAAAAAATATACATCATGATGTCTTTAAGCTTATGTACAGATACCATAAGGATGATCTATTATAGAAACTGCAAGGTCAGTCAATATGTGGTGAGGTTTCGTGCGTTCTTTCGAAACAAATTTTAAACACTTTCGGTGACACTAGTATTCGCAGAAAATAGTCATAATCATTTTCATATAGCGTTTATTTCCTGAGAGAGATTTCCTATCCCATAAATTTTTTCACGTTTAACTTTTACCCTTAAGAGATAAAATCTATGGCACTATAGAACCGCTGCTACAAGTCAAAATAAAGTTGGATCCGGATGTCATAATAACAGCAGCTCCCGGATCCCTCCCATCTCATACGCAGCACCACAACGTGCGGTTTTAGAAGCTGCGATTCCGAAACTATCGGGGTTTCCAGGGGGTGGTGCCGCTGGAAGCCCCGATAGTGTGACAGCCCGTGGGAGTTTCCACATGTAGAAAAATAAAAGACAATATAACGTTAGTACCACCATTGTTGTAACCACATATTTATAGACACCGATTATTACCACTGTGCTGTAACACATTGCTTATAAGCAAGCGTTTGTATGGTATGGCTTATGTTTGTTTAGTATTTAAGTATATTGAATGAGTGCTTTATTGTGTAGTCAAATTTAGTTTGAATATATGCCTGTATGCAGTTAATTAGTCCCTCATTTTTGTCCCTTTTATCACTCAGTTTGTCATTTCAATCCTTCTTTGTCATACAGAAATATATTTTACTTAAACTGAATTAAAACGAAAAAATGGAGGTCGTTGAACTGTCGTAATTGTTTTAAAATTTTGACTTGAGATAGTGTTTGTTTAAAGAAGTTAATTTTAAAATAAGAACCTTGTAATTTACTGTTTGCACAACGATTGCTTGTATAAAAATATAAGTCTTATACCAATTACAATACGACTAAACATTGTTTGAGTTTTCATTTTATTTTTAACTTCATTACGCCTGAGGCTGGGCCTTACGCATGGATGTAGATTATCGCGATAAAATGTTTGCGAAAAAATGATTCTCTTATCTCAAACGTTCGAGTTAAGCCTCCCATCAAATTAAATTGACATCGGCTCAGCGAGTCCCGTTCAACAATGATATAAAGAACCACCTGTATTCACTGAATGCTCCTTATTTTATATGAAGTGTTGAGCTTTCGTCATGTGAATTAAATAAATACATTTTCGTACTAACTTAGTATAAATATATACACATTCGTCTGAAGTTTTTACTTTGCATACAGTCTTCACATAATAGTAATAATTTGAGACATATTTTCTAGACCTAAACTTAAATACGAAACCTTATTTTTCGTTAAGCCCTTTAAGCAGGGCGCGAAAAAACATCTCACAAGGCCGCCAGAGTGTGGATCAACATGCTGTATTGCCTACACTCCTGTGTATGGTGGTGTGTGATGTGATGGTGACCACCGCTCTTGAATTCTACTCACGTTTTCCATCAGACAGAATAAAAGAGGAACAGAAAACGACACATAATAAAATCCCAACGAATACAAATAATATTTTCTTGAAAGAATACGCCTATTTAAATTCGAAGGTATCGACCGAACCCACGACACCTGACGCTGTAGATGATTAAACGTCAGCTGATCTTCAATGAATTATATTTTACTATAAATTGTTCCAAAAATGAATGTCAAACCCAGTAGCAGCTGTTCCGAGTGTCATGGGAACATTATAATGGCTTATACAGTTACTGCTATGGAGATCGTTACAGGAAATTTATCGCTGTAACCATAACATGACGATTTTAGAAACATTGACGGTTATAAGTATTACTATTAGATATTTAGCACGCAGAGCGTGATAGTTTCATTTTATTTATTTCTTATTATGATTTATAACGTGCTTAAAAGTTATTATTTACGATAAAATTTAAAACTAAATAGTAATAAATAAATATCTGGGATGTCTGACACACAGCGTCATTCAATCTTAAACTAAACAGAGCTTGTACTGTAAAGGCTAGATTGACTAATAGAATACTTATATACTTTTTTTGTAAATGTATATATATTATATTATATATAGAAAACACACTCCGAAAAAAATATTCGCACATTTGTTCCGACCCGGGAATCGATGCCGAGACCTCCAGCATAGTAGTCGCACAAGCTACCACTGCGTCACCGAGGCAGGCAGGCAATTTAACTACCTATTTAAATAATTATCAACAACATGATGATTGCCTACTTATTTAATTTTAATAATCTTTCATATCACAGCACTAAACTGTACTCTGAATTCTGAGTCAACCCGTCCGAGATTATCTTGTCTAGCTTCTTCGCTTTGTTCGTTTTCCTTACCCTAATTTTACTTTCCTCCTTTGTTTTACCTGAAAGCGATTACATTTCCGAGAAGGATCGGCGCCAGGCAGGCGGCCAGCAAGTAAAAAATCGGTCAAATTCCTTTGAAACGTTATAATGTAAAAAATAAAGAATTTCAATTTCATAGAATAGCTTACAAAATTAAATATACGTAGTTAATACTTATCAGTCAAATAATCGTGGATTTCTTTTTCTATTATATGTAAATATAGGTTCTTATCCTGAACCACGCATCAGAACACATGGTCTTTTGAGTCACTTTTTTACCTTTCCATTTACTACTTCTTCAATATTGAGCCTCCAAAAGATGTAAAAAAAACTTAGGCATTGTCTCATATTCAAAAGGCCAAGTCAGATCAATAAATTTATTTTTGGAACAAAATACAGTCTCTTAATGTTTGATGTTTTCGATTTCAGTTCACCGGATTTCCATAAATAAATACATACATAGAATATCAATACGTATAGCATCAGTTTCTGCAATCTAAATATAATTTTATCGCGACTGAATCATATTTATATTCACATGTTGAAAACTAAAAGTAAACAGTTAACAAAATAAACGTAAAATGTAAGTAACACGATTCGTATGTGTCTGTCAATGTCAGTTGCTATATTTATAAAATAAACAAAATCGTATGGCAGAGAGAGATTAGTACAACGTTTGCATGGGAGTACCGCCTTATGTGAAAAGTACCTACTTTATAAACTGCACTAAGTACATAGTAATCCAGTCAGTCGACAAAGCTCCATTGTTCTTCCTAATTGTTTTTAAATGTTACTATACGTCACAAGCCGTTGTAAGTCAGGCAGACTATGTGGCTTGTATGTACACTCAATCAACAAGTTTATACATATACAGTTAAGTGATTCGACTCTGAAATACGATTTCTTAATTCTAATCTTTTCCACTACCGATAATCAGAAGAAATAACATTCAAAGAGTTCAAAGAACAATGACAGGGATAGCGACAGTTAAAGAAATATTATCACATTCACATTTCAATTCACTGTTAGGAATTTATTTCAACCTGTAATGTGTTTAAGTATACATTCGTAGTAAAATAACTTTAATACATGTAGTTGATAACCAGTTCACTTGATTTCATCAATAAATGAATTATGGTTTTATTTTACTTAAAAATGATTTTCCTATTTCACTTCCAATAATCATTCTGTTACTTTCATAATAAGATTTAATATCGATAGTGCCTTACTGTATTTATGGCGTCTAATAACATAACAATTTACAAAATAGGTATTCCGCAATATATCTTTGCAAGAGTGAGGTATATGCCTATTCAAAATCATGCGTTATATTTCAGCACACCAGTGCGAGATATAATAATGCCTTAGTAAAAGGAAAGTAAAAGTTAAATGACAACAAAGTATTTTCTTATCGTTAAAATAAGTTGTTTGATAGTTCTTGTTTCTTTGTAGTCTTTAACTCAAAGAAAAAGTAACTTCGATACTGTTTTTAGTTTTTTCCAATTGAAATAAATAATAAATGATGCAATTGAACATCCTTGAATAGTCTACTGGTTACAAGGGCCTCTCTTTAGAAAGGTATAGGTTAGAATACCGTTGCAATAAGGAAAACCCGATTTACGCGCTACCTGAGAGACCACTCCTTGTTAAATGATTGACAATATGGTTTCAGAACTAACTGATCCACGGGTGATTTTCTGGTGCATAACCTTAGTGGTGACGCTGTGGACGGACATGGGGAGTCCTTGGCGATCAACCTCGACATAGCCAAGGCCTTCGACCGGGTCTGGCACCGTTCGCTTCTGTCCAAGCTTCCTTCATTCAGTCTGCCTTCTAAACTCAGTCACTGGATTGCCGCTTTTCTTCATCAGCGTCGCATTAGGGTCCTTTGTGACGGCGCGGCCTCTGATTTTCTGGAGGTAAATGCTGGCGTACCTCAGGGTTCAGTCCTGTCCCCCACGGTGTTTCTTCTGCATATCAATGACATATTAGCTCTTGGCAACATACGTTGCTATGCAGACGATAGCACGGTCCGTGGGAGATATATTGGACACTCTACAGTCAAACTGGCAGACGTTGAGGAAAAACAACAGGAGCTTGTCGCTGAGCTCGACCGGGTTTTGAACCGCATTGCACAATGGGGTGATGAGAATCTGATCGAGTTCAACGCTAAGAAAACACAGATGTGCGCGTTCTCTACCAAAAAGTCTTCGTTTCCTCCCCTCCCTACTTTTCAGAGCACTCAACTGCCAGTACGGAATAAGCTCGTTGTACTAGGTATGGATATTTGCCGGGACCTCAACCCGCGGGAGCACATCAAGAGCATCATTAAGGTGGCCTCGCCGAAACTTGGCATACTAAACAGAGTGAGTTAGTAGTAGAGTAGTTCTTTACGTCCGAGCATTTATGTCTTCTTTATAAGACCCAGGCTCCCTCGTGCGTGGAGTACTGTTCTCATCTTTATAATGGATCCGCGCAGTATTTGCTTGATGCTCTCGGCTGGTTGCAGCAGCGAGCAGTCCACATAATCAACAGTCCCGATGTCACCGAGTCCTTTGAGCCTCTACAGTTGCGGAGAGATATCGCCTCTATGGCAGTTCTATACCGCCTTTACCACGGAGAGTGCTCTGAAGAGCTCTTCCAATTGATCCCACCTTCTCCCTTCGTCTACAGAACAACACATGCTGGCCTCGGAAGTCAGTGCCTTAGAGTCGTAGAAATACGCACACGAACCAAACGGTTTGGGTCTTCCTTCATGTGCCGAGCTATTAAAAATTGGAACTCACTACCAGCGCATGTGTTTCCCTCCCACTATGATCCCGGGTCCTTTAAGCAGGGCGTGAAAAAGCATCTCACTAAACCGCTATAGTGTGGGACGCCATACTGCTTTCGCAGTGAGTATGGTGGCCCCACCGTTGGATTCTGCTTGAGTTTAACATCAGACTGGGCAGAGTCACTTTGGCCAGTTATTTATAAAAAAAAAACTATAACTATATTTTTCTGCTCTTGACCAGTGCGCAGTGTACCGACACTTTAACTTTTGAATGCTTTAGTGACTGTAATAAATAAATAAATATAATGTTTATTGCAGTCTGTAATTTTGTAGCCTTATTTATTTTCGTTTTTTTTTTCAAGTTTTATTTTTACGGAATGCAACATATGATGATGTACTGAGTTTTTTAAGAAATATTAAAAAATATCATCAGAAGTGAACTAGCAACTGGCACTTAGCCAGTTCTTGTGTTGTATTTGTCAGGTTTTCAAATTGAGTTCAAACTTTTACATGTCATTTGATAAGCTGTGTTAATTCACATACATACTTGCGTAATTTTATCAAATTAGATAAAGTCACAGCATATTTTACCGTACATATAAGTTAACGCTTTCTAGGAAAATCGTATACACTTTTATTTTACCTTTATACGGGGGAAATCCTCATGGATGTCCTCCACCCTGGGGAGAAGGCGAAGGGGTCTGTCAGACTTTTACTGACTAAAACCCCTCGGTGTTCCGTCTCTCAGCTACGCCAGGGATCACGGGACCTTAAAAGGCAAACGCAATCCCCGACTGGTGCCGGCTCGCTACTGCGGGGCCACATCTCGTCAGCGAGAGGAGTGAGGTGTTTGACTCCCCTCGACGCTTCAAAGAGGGTCTCACAGAAACACTACGCGCCGCCACCTCGGGTCCGGTTGATTGGGGGCGACGAACATCCCCAAGTCCGCCGCCTCTGGACCCAGTTAGGGGGGCCAGTGGAGGTCAGCGTATGCCTTCCTCCGATGCCCGGTGCACCTTCTGCGGCCTGGGAGAGAGGTCAGAATGTCTCTCTCCCTTTCCGCAGCCTCCTNCGCCTCTGGACCCAGTTAGGGGGGCCAGTGGAGGTCAGCGTATGCCTTCCTCCGATGCCCGGTGCACCTTCTGCGGCCTGGGAGAGAGGTCAGAATGTCTCTCTCCCTTTCCGCAGCCTCCTTTTGCGAGATGACGGTTTCGCAGAAGGACACCACTGCGTCCCAGGACTCCTCGCCGTCAGCCATAGAACGAACTACGGCCGGCAGCGAGAGGTCAGTACCTACTACAGAAGTGACGGCACGGCGCGGCCCCTCCCAAGCGGCACAGTCTGCCAGCCTATGCCGCGCCGTGTCCTCCCGACAGTCGACGCAGTGGTGACACCGAGCGTCCGGCTTCCTGCACACTTTTTCTTTACCTAGTCCAATTTGCGTCACTGATTAAACAAAGCAATCTATGTACTTGAATTCGGGTGCAAAATCAAGTACTTCGGTTTTAATCTATACTAATATTATAAAGAGGTGAAGTTTGTGAAGTTGTTAGGAGTATTCTCTAAATCTACAGAATCGATTTTGAAAATTCTTTTACCAATCGAAAATCACATTAATAGGCTAAATATTAACCCCAAAAATGAATACCACGATATCCGACATACACGCATGCTTAGCCGCAGGCAAACATTAGTAGGTTATATATCTAATATTAGGTATGTCTTCACTTCTGTCAGTGCCATTTTCCTATATATATTATTATCAAAATGAAATTATAAGTTCTTGTGATTCGAGCACGACATGTGACCGCCAAAACCAGAGCCGCCCTTGATTATTAGTACACATAGAAACATTTACTAACTCTCCACATAAGCTTAGCCTGTTATACATGATTGAAAAGACAGGTATTTGTAAGTGCACTTTGATTTTGCATAGTGATTTTATTCCATTTATTATGTAAAGGATGAACTTTTGCTTATTCCTATAGTTTTTTCCGCTTCATTAATTGTGTTCCACGCTTTCTAAAGGGCCGTTGCTGGAAATTTAAAGGATTTTCTTCTATTAAGCCTCGGCTCAAAGGGATGTTTGAAAGTTAAATGAAGAGTTGTTTCAGTGTCACGTCAACACTTTGTTTTTCGTTTTCGTTCAGATGAAAGAGCAAACTCGAATACGAAATAAACTTTTAGTTTTCATATGAGTAAATGTAGGCCATGTAGATAAAAAAATGTAATTGCTTTATCCAGCAAAATATCGAATACATTTATATATGTGTATATTCATTATTCTATTTACCAATTATTTATGTACGACATGTTGCGATAGAAGTTTAATCGTGCTTAGCGCTGATGGTATATAATATATATTAAACTAATATAATACTTAAACGAGACACTAGCCGACCCATGCCCACTTCGGTGGGCGTTAACCGACCGCTTTTCTTCGACTTGATTTACAAATACCAATATTTTTTAGCTGAATTTTTTGTTCAATCATGATAAAATATTGTCTACGTCACTTCTGAATAGTGTCTATCATGTTAGTGAAAGAATTTGCGAGATCGGATCAGTACTTCCGAAGATTACCTCTAGAACCATACAAAGTTAGAAGCTTTTAAAATATTAGTATAGATAAACACAAGTTCCCAGAGAATTAACAAAAACAGAAGCGATAGGGAATACAGTACAGGTAAAGCTATCGAGTCCAGCCGGTCTGAATTATCCAGTAGCCTGGATAATTCTAACCAATCGCTCTTCGTTGAATGCGATTCAAGCGGAAAGATGTTCTTCCGGCCTAGAGAGCGAGATCTTATTCCAAAGTAATACTTTAAAGTTATACTTTGGAATAAGATACCTCTCAAAATCAGGATGGCCATTAACACATTTCCTTTTAAGATAAAAGTAAAGAAAATACCTTATAAAACAACTTGCAGAATCAACATCCACATGATAGTAATCAATAATCCTAGTACATCTATTCGCGTATGTATGTATTTATATAAGTTATATTCAGGGGTATGTATAGTATGTATTAGTTCTTGTATGTAGGTAGATTAGCTTTTATATATTACTTGTCTTAGATATATTGCCAGATCTGTTTTTTTTAATACATTTTTTTTCTTACAAAATGCACCTACTTCTTGTCTTCTCTGCATCACCTGATTGTTGACTTGTAGAGAATGCCTAAGTACTAAGTCCGCCATTGCACCTAAAATGCATGATGATATTAATAAGTAAAAAAATAACTATACTTTTTTATATACCTGCCCTTTACACAACTGTAAACAGTGTGATATTGTGAAAAACCGTTTTTAGTATAGTTAAGGTTTTTCATTTAATTTCATTCAGCAACGTATTCATCGTCATCTATCATCAATCCCATTTTGAGCTAGTAATGTAACAAAATATTTCACATTCTGCCTAGGCAAGTAGATTTTCCCTTGAGAGCTGATTAAGAGTTATCTTTAACAAGTTGGCAATTCACCCTTCGCTGATGATACAGTAGGAGTCGCAAGTAACCAGAGGCCCTAGGGCGAGATTTGAGTTGTGATCGGTGAAGATATTAGCACTGGCCAATAGCGACGTCAAACACTCTCATCGTGACGATCGAGTCGCAATGAAATAAACGTGCGTTAGGCCCTCAGCTCTAATAGTGCAGTGACAGCCGTATATGACGCAATTAGCGCATCAGAGCCAAATGCGAGATCATCTTCGTAGTGCATCGTGTGTCCTAATGTGTCCTAACCGCATTACAGTTAGAGGTGACTGTACTAACAGAAATACACTACGAGGAAAGTGAATCCATCCCGGGATTTGAAAGCAAGCTGGTGTTCTGCCAGCCCAACGGTGCCAAGTGGGTGAGCAGTGATCCGCGTATTCAACTCCTCCTCACTAATGACTTATAGTTATTACTCAAAGTTGTTGTCATATGAAAAACATTTATAATATGCTGTGCTGTATTAGACTATTAAACTAATAAATATCCAATTTTGTTTATTTTATCTTGTTTACCGAATATACAAATAATGTAAGTTGTATTAATCGATATTAGAATCGATATATAAAGAAATTATCATAATCGTCACCGGTGGTGGTCGAACCACGTATTTCATTTAAAATAAATACATACAACACAAACTTGAGTAAGCGCTCATCAATATAACATAATAATAGGCTTTTAATAATACTTATAGAAAATTTTAAAATTATAACCTAAAATATTTTGTTCTTGTAACCGCATTGTGCGTTGTAATTCGCGTGATCGGGAAAATTAACGTAACTTGATAGTAACTATGCATTCCGCGGGAACTTTAATAGGCAAAATATCTTCCCATCACAAAACAGTCGTAAGCACGAAAGCACAAGTTATTTATAGCTTTAGTTAGAAATGATGCTTTTGATTCTATTCATACTATCATATTACGAATTGTGAAAACAATTTTCGATTTAAAACCAGATAAAAATGATAAAATGCTCATTAACAAAAAAGTCGGTAAGTCTTTACTAGCCAACTGACAGACATAGGCCTCTCTTTAGAAAGGAGGCTTTGGTCTAACATACCGCGGTGTCATTGGGTTGGTTTCTTGTAAGTTTTCCTTCCCTATGCAGTGCTTTTGTTCTACGTAATTTGCTTCCTTAGTCAACTATTAGGATACTCACGTTGACTGATAGTACCCGGAATCCTTAATCTGATTGTCGTACTGATTCAATATACGGACATTGTAACATGAAACCTAATCTTAAAGTAAGTTTGACCGAGCCATCGTTGCTTACCCTCGATGATTGTTTCTAATCACCGAGTGCAACTGGGCTATGAGCGCCTTATCTATATGATTATAAGGTGTTTAAAAAAGGTTTCTTATTTTATGGAATTACTGATGTAATGTTCATTAAACTATCGTTATCAATCATATATCAACTGTCGTTATATTATACTATCATTCTTATAAAATAGTTACCTCACAATTGCAAAATCGCATTCACCACACACATCGCACATTGCAACTTTTTGCCTAAAATCCGAGTATGTGATATCCGAGTAAACTATAAGCAAGATTAACAAAATCCCACTATATAACATTTCAACAACTCTCCGGGAAATCCTATTAAAATTTCTATTGCCCTTTTAAAAGCTAAAGCAGAGACATTTAACTCGAAATAATATTATCAATTTTAAATGAAAAGCTCTTCTAATTACCTAAAAACATAACGAAGAGTTCATTTTGAATTAATTACAAAGTTAAATTTGTACTCAAAAGAGGAGCTTTAGTGATGAAAAATAAACAATGTTTTCTCTTTAAACTTCTGAATTGTAGTAACTACTTCGTAGGCAGTAGCTTATTTAACCAAGGACCAATGAGGAACATGCCTAGGGCATAAGAGTGTCTGTCTAAATACAGCTCATAAATTAGGTGCGAGACCTTTTGCTAAGTTTATTGTTTAGTAGAGTACGAATAAGTGAGGTTGATTTGGGTTCCTAAAGGTGTTGGCTGAGACTAAAAGTTATATACTTCTAAAACATTCTAAGATTGCCAGGAAGAGATCGCTTTCGGCAATAAGGCCTCCCACGCGCCCTTTATACATAATACATTCGTAATTTTCTCTACTCTCTTTTAAATCTGTAATATGGTGTACAAATAAAGTGTTTTCTATCTATCTATCTACACGCGACTAACACAGACTGTATATATTGTAGTAGTCCCACATTCGTCAGGGCCGTAATTTTCGTGCACCTGAAGCAACAAAGTTTTAAAATACGTCCATGTTTGTAGGCCTGATATTTAAAAAACTACATGTGAACTACTACCAATCCTATCAAATCATTAGCAAAAGGAATATAGTAACACGCACAGGCACATAAACATTTATAACACTTAAGAACATAACACTTACAATTTTGTTTTAATATTCTTCTATACAAAACTGACAAAAACAAACACATAAAAGAACAAATATCCAATTTGGTGCAGTCGATCGGAAGTTATGCGCGTACATACATTTCGGTGATTCATTTTTATATAGATGTCTATATATTGACTGCCTCGTTGGCGCGGTGGTAGCGTATGCTATTGCTGTACCGGACACAAGCTCTGCTTAACTTGGGTCTAGATGGTGTTGTGTGTTAGATATCCGAAATATTTATTTATTTATTATAATATTACATCATGCTACGATCATTAAGACAAAATTGAATAAAAACTCGTCAAAAACAGTAAATTATTTCTTGCTTCCTAAATATTATTTTATATCAATTATAGATTTATAAATGATATAAAATGGAAATTTAGCGCTTTTTATTTGATACGATTGTATCAAATAGATAGCGCTAAATTTCCATTTGATATTTCTATGTGACATTACAAAGTACTTAAAAAACGATAAAAAAACACTGAACAGTAGAAATCGTAAATCTAATTCTTTTATTAAATATTATCTAAACACAAAATTATAACTATTTAAAGTTTATTACTCTTTTTCGTTGAGTGAGTAATCGAACTCCACGTGGGAAAACATCATTTGATGACTAGCTGTCTAAACTTCAAGCAAGCCGGAAAAGAATTATAAAATATACACCTCTGCGCATATCATATCTGAAGTGGAACATCAAGGAAGGTCCGAAATAGGTCAGGGTTCGATTGAGCGGTTATGTAACTTGAAAAACAATTTATTATCTATAAACCCTTAGCTGGCAAGAAAAATAACTTATGTAAACGACGTAGACCTCGGTCTTGTTATTTTGATTTTGGGTTGGTAACTTTTGTGCCACATGGGCACAACTTCGCTAACGTTAAAAATCGATGCTCTTTTTAATTAATACGTCTTTATTTGAGACTTTTATATTCTTACGTATAACTTCCGCGAACAAATCAAATAAAATTAAAAAACTTGTGTTTATGATCTAAAACTACAAGAATGTTGTCTATTAAGTTAAATATACCACACAAATTAGACAAAAAAATATATAAATTAGCTTATTTCTTTAAAAATGAAAGACCTATATAATATAAGCTAAAGGATTTCTTGAATAGAAAACTACGTAACATCTATCTCGAACCTTGGGAATAAAAGAGGCTAGGAAAATGACTTAACATCTGGCAGTAACTAGATGCGAGAAGCCGAGGATAAAACGGCGGTGATATGACGTCAGTAATGCCAGTTGATATCTGAAGCATTTAAGATGAAATCGGACAAGACCTATTAAGTAGATGCATATAAATGGTTCCTAGTGTATAAGCTCCCTGGTGTATAAGCTATATAGAAGCGATTAAGTTCAAAGGATTCCTAATAAAGCCATGTCAATATTTCAAGTACCAAGTCATTCAAAACGTATATAATTATCATCATTGGAAATAACTTTAAATGCGTCATAAGCAATTAATCACTATGTTCACGGGAATGTGTATAAACGCAATAGCACTTGTACAAATAGCATTCTATCGAATAATTAGATATAAACTAATATTACTCTGTTATCATTTTATCACTTATTAATAGTCTGATAACAAAACACTCCTATATACTACCTACTTAGTTATCAACTCAACCTGGTATTTATTATTATTTAGTTGCATCTGCGGTGTTACCGCAAGGCAAAGTTAGTCTGAAATAAAAGTAGCCTAAGTAACTCTTTATTACATCATCTTTATGACATTCAAAGTTTTTTTTTTTATTATGGGTGGCAAACGAGCATACGTATTACCGCCGCCCATGGACACCCGCCACACCAGAGGCGTCACGAGTGCGCTGCTGGCCTTTTAAGAAGGAGTACGCTCTTTTTTTGAAGGTTTGAAGGTCGTATTGATCCGAGAAAACGGCAGGCGACAGGCCATTCCACAGTTTTGTTGTGCGAGATAGAAAGTTCCTTGAAAAGGCACAGTTGTGGACTGCCAACCATCTAGATGATGGGTATGAAATTTAAATTTGTGAAGTCCCGTCAATATCGGTAAAACCGTTCCACGCATTACCCTGTACAAACAGACAGACATATAAACAAGATGTGAGGAACGTATACTTTCACACGCATTAGATGAAAAGCTGTTAATTTGAATTCACAAACAGACACTTTAATTATATTTACTTGTATAGATTTAATAATAGATATTAGGAAGTTTTTAACTCACAATAGTGGTGTTTTTTTTTATAAATCGTTACCGTTATTGAAAGAACTTCCATTACCGTTCACAATTTATTGTATTACAATAAGCAGTATATAAATTATTACAAACGCTTTTTCTAGCTTGATCGTTAACAATGAAATGTGAAAGAAAAAACATTGATAGATTATAAAATCGTTGAATCAAATGAATTTAAAAATTCAACCTTGCAATGTAATAGTTTTTTGGCAATCGTTTCTGGTGTAATATCAACAAGAATACTCACTCAACACTTCTATACACAATTAACTAAATGCTAATACAATAATAGATCTACAAAATACTATCTTATTAAGAAGAACATAAAATCTAAAGTGCTTTAAAAGTTATGTTTAATGAAGACCTTTATTTTCTATACATATATGTTTAAAGAATAACATCGAGGAAGTATGAAGTTTAGAAAGGTGGATGAAGAACATTGTTTCGGTAATTACGTGGATTATTAAAGACATTTGTAGTGTCTGTAAGTTAAAACTTCTACTACGATAGACTAGAGATATTACACTTGAATATGTCCGTATAGTAATTATTAGGTTAGACTGCTACCTTGAAGAAAATTACCTATTCTATTCTAATTGAATTCTATCAACTAAATCAATAACGTTCCTGTAAGTTGTACTAGCAAAATTGTGCAGTGCATACAGCGCATAAATATTTCAACTGTGACAAAATACAACAATAAACATTACTTAAGCAAAAAAACATTTTAAATTTCCTTTTATACGACGATATTTCGCAGAATAATGAAAAATATACATGACCCCATACAATAAACCATCCGATACGCATGCGATGTTGACGCTGAAAGCTTAATGTCGAGTCGCGCTGATGGCCCTGTAATATTCCCATTACGTACGATAAAAACATACACACGCGTTCTGTTACATACTATCAGAAAATGATATCAACTGATACCATAAAGAGAAAAATTGTGTTTGCTTCAAAAAATTATACTCAATGTTTGTAGATAAAAAAAATATACGTGATAAGAGATACGCAACTTTCACACGTAATCTAATGCTTTTGAATAACCAATTAAGTATAAAAATTAAGTGATATAGTTAAAATTGTGGCTAAGCTACGTAAATAAAGCCAATTTGAACTGTAACTAAACAAAGATTCCATATTAGCTTGTATGCAGAAATCTTTTATGTACAAATAAGTACAATAATTTACTTTTAAATAAATAAATATTTTCGGACATCTAACACACAACGCCATCCAGTCCCAAGCTAAGCAGCCCTTGTGTTATGGGTTAATACATACATATTATACATAGAAAACATCCTAACTCCGAAACAAACATTTACAAATCAAACAAATATTTAGTCTGACCTGCGAAACGAAGCCAAAGCATAGCAGTCGCTTACGCTATCACTTGCGCCACCGAGGCAGTTAAAGCATTTAAGATAAGAGCACAGTACAACACTTGTACAAGTCTAAAAAGTAGTCATCCACAACACAATTTCTTCTCGAATATGAGGTAGCAGTCCTTTAGCGAATCTATACTAATATTATAAACGCGAAAGTTTGTATGGATTGATGTTTGTTACTTTTTGACGTAAAAACTACTCAACGGATTTGGATGAAACTTTACAGTAATATAGGAGATACATCAGAATAACACAGGCTACCGATATATACGTGGGCGGAAACGCGGGCATAAACTAGTACGACATATGAAGGTAGGGGAGGTGTTTATTTGGTGACATAGTCAATTATAGCTTAAAGTCCCTCAATATAAACAAAAAAGAAAAATCTAACTGAGTACAGAGCACCTATCTCCCCATAAGTCCAGTACTTTCACTGTGGCGCAGTGGTAGCGAATGCGACTGCTGTGCAAGAGGTCTTGGGATCGATTCCTGAGTCGGACTAAATGTTTGTATTATCTGCAAATATTTATTTCGGAGTTTGGGTGTTTTCTATGTATAATATGTATGTATTTACAAAAAAAGTATATAAGTATTAATATCAGTTATCTAGTACCCATAGTAGAAGCTCTGCTTAGTTTGGGACTAGACGGCGTTGTGTGTTAAAATGTCTGAACATATTTATTATTATTCATTTATTGATATGTATGTATGTATTTACGCATAAATATAATATGTACAATATATTCTACTGTATAAATCAACGTCTATAATTACTATTTTTACTTGCTTTTATTATTATATTCGTTTCTCTTCTGATTCTTAAGTACGCATATATGTGACATATATGATAGACATATGTTAAAAAAAATACTTTTAATTTTGCGAGTATTACAGACATTACGATATACATTGTATGTTTTGAGGACTCGAAGTGTCGAGCGTGGGCCGCACGTAACCACCCGTCCTTTGTTCTCAGCGCTTACAGCTGGCACGCGATCAATATTCGCTCCAAATTCAAGATAGACTTGTCCACTCATTAACTCATCAAGTATTGCTTTCTGATTATTACTTTTTTATAGATTTTTTTAAGTAAGTTGTAAAAAAATTGAATTTATTTTTAAAATAAATTGAAACTTCTCTTTGGTTTCGCTTCAGAAAATAATTAAAAGTTAAGAAAAACATAGACTTTTCTTGAGTTACATCACACGAATAACTTTAATGCAAAATAAATATTAACATATTAATGCAAAATAAACATAGATAAACTTTTAAAAATATCGCATATATTAACACATTAAAATACTTAGTATATAAATATACCTACTTATATATTACTTTAAGATGATATATATCTCAGTAAAAGAATTAATTATCGACCCATAGCCCCTAAGGGGTACACAGGGTTAAATTTTTCTTAATATATTACATTACAAGACCACACCATCCACACTACAATATTATAAATTCAAGAGTAACTCTATCTGTCAGTCTGTCTGTAACGCTTTCGTGACTAAAACACTGCACCGATTTAGAATGGAGACTCTTGGATTATTGAGGAAACACATAGGCTACTCTTTACCGCGATAACCGATATACACGAGAGTGGAGCCGAGTTCTCTCCTATCTTCTCGAGTTCCAATTTCTGAGTATATCCATACCATACATACCTATATGAGACACACCGCAAATTATATCGCACAGTATTCTTAAGAAGACGAGATAGCTAACTACTGGACAAATACTAGATTTAATTATCTTAATTGTGTTTTTTCCAACAAGCCTCTCTGTATAAAGTTAGAAAATTATAATTTAAATTCCTAATTAGGGAAGTTGTTTACCGGAAATAATGTGTGCAAACGAAGATGAAACAAATTAGTTTAATGTGACAAAGTTTAACAGATAATTACTTGGAATTATTTCGTATAATACGAGTATGAACCTGTGTATTCATGACAGGTATACGGATATGCACGTATACGTTCTAAATTCGTTTCTAAAATAAATTTAAAATTCCATTTGAAGTGAAAAAGAAAGACAAACCTCGTTTGGCTGTTTTCAAGATCTAAGACCGGTTCTGGATAATGTTAAAAAATAAATTATTTATTAAATTATAAATTTGCAAATATAGTTTTAATATTATTATTGTTAATTGTTTCGAAGCAAATTTACATCCAAACCCTTTGCCAATCGTAATTAGAAAAATTAAACTTGCACTGGCACTCTATTGCACTGCTAAAACAATAAGTTTGTAGAATACCGAAATTTTTACTGATTTCAATGATATCATAATAGTGTGTCAATGAAATGACAGAGGTTTATGCATTTGGGCACGCCGTTATTGCGGCCGTAAGATCCGTTATGGAGGATTGGCTCGAATGGCGTCACGGCGTCATACCGGCTGAAGCGTCATACTGGAAAAGGATGCATCGAAGATCACCTGTGCATCTGGTTCCCGACTTCTATCTAGTACCCGAGGCGGCGTACGGTTTTAGTCGGTTCGAGTCCGACATTGCCACTAGTCGGTGGTATCCGGGGAGATTTACGTACAAAAAAGGGGACTTATGCATTAACATAAAATTGCAGAATTAAGGCCCAATACGTTCGTGTATCCATTTCACTACAAGAATGATTAATTGATTTGTTATTTATTTACTAATTATTATTAATTTGAAAACAACTTCGGCTGTCTGTTACGCTTTCACGACTACACCGTTGAATCGATTTCAATAAAATTTTGCTTCAAGATACTTTAGTTCTTGAGGAAGGACATAGGCTATACTTAACTACGATAACTGACATACGCGGGCGAAGCCGCCAGCAAAAGATAGTACTCTGAAGGTTTTCCGTTGATTAATCAATCAGGCATCTATTCAGTATTTTTTGGAAAACAAGTATTTATTATAATTTATTCATAGCATGTTTTCTATCAAGTATTGTTGACCACGGAAATTTCCGCATCACATTGTGCTTGTTGGCTGGAAGGTAGCCAAATGTGGGATAAACTACTTTATCTACACAGTGACCGCGGACCAGATGCATACCTTGACATTTCGAAATGAGAGCGGCTTGGCACAATAGGGATCACGTAACCATATTGAGGCTAGCTCATGCATATAACTGCGAGTAATTTTACCAAAGTCATATATTATGTGTATATTTTAAAATGTTTGCGATACAAAGGCACGTTCTTGCGGTAAAGCTTCGATATTGGTGACCACATTTTGCAAGCAAAATTATAAAATCATAATAGTGGTTAAATTGTAGTAGGTATAATAATATCATCAACAACCCATAATGTCCCACTGTTGGGCTCGGGTCTCCTCTCAGGAGAGGGTTAAGGCCATACGTCCCCACCCTGGCTAAGTGCGGATATAATAATATGATATGTTAAAATAAATATTAGTAATTTTAAATTATGGAACACCAGAATTTCGTTTCACAGTGCTGATTTTACTAATTCAAGATAGGGGTTAGCTTACAACCATGTTTATAGGCGTCAATAGCGAATAGAAGTGGCTTTTACTAAACAAAAAATAGCTATATAAGACATACGTATATATTTTAATAATCAAACAATAAGTGATCAAGAGGCGCTATCTGATTGAATTGAAGTTTCATTTAGGATGCCGTAGTTCATATTTTGGAACCCATATAATTTTGTCATGTCTGTCCAAACGGCTAGTGCTAGAAAGATGAAACTGTCTATATACTGATATATGTATTTACGTTGTCGACAAAGTGTTAAAATTAAATTACCAAAAAAAATTTTTTTTTGTGTTCCTTCCAACTCTGTTTTTTGGGATATCATCAGATAGGTCTTTTTAAATCACTGAGAAGATAGAATACTATATTCAACATAATAGTATAATAATATAGTTATAAAATAGACGTAGAGCTAAACTGATGTGTAAAATGTATTTAATAAATATTTTAAACATTTAAGTTTGAAAGTAAAATCGATGTTTCAAGTATTTGAACGGTGCTTAATAAGACTTACCTACTTTTTATCTCGCAAAAATGGCGGTTAACTTGTGATTATAAATATCTCATGCTCTTTTACTTTTCCTAATTTTGTTCGGAGTGAATCAGCGTAATGTCTAAAAAATTTGTTTGTTTTTTTTAGTTTTGGATGTTTTTTATTGCTGTTCGCCAGTCTATCGCCAACTCTTTGTTAGAATGAACTCGTTTTCTGACAGCAGAAGAGGGTAGTTCGAAGTTAGGAAAAAAATATTTCGACACGAACAAGGGATACCTTCTTAATCTTATTTTTTTTTAGAATGAACGATATTTCGAGAGTATTGCATATAAATTTTAAGTCAATCCGAGGAAAACTAACGAAGTTACAGCGTTCCCAACGACCGGCCGTTATACCTGATTTTTATATCTGCTCGTTAGCCGCTCGGTACCCCTAGTAGAAAGCAGCTGCAATTTCTTTTGTTTCCCCAAATCCCTTTTTCAGTCTGTGTTTCTATTAAGGAAATCTCAGAATGGATGCCACTTTGAGACCGCAGTAGTTCGGGAATACCATAGTCCGTGTGTTCGTCCTGTGACTGAATGGAAAACAAGGACATCAACTAACCGTTAACTAACCTATTATTGAAGTGAAAACTTCTTTAGCGGCGTTGTGCAAACTGCCGTTAAACTCGCGTCAGGAAACGTGACCTGATCGAAAAAACGTAAGACGGAAGGAGGGTAGACCTTTAATTGATATACCGCTCGGGTGAACTCGGGACCCCCGAGTGTACCCGAGCGAGAAATACACAGTCAGCTGCTTTTCGCAGTTGTGTCACTGTGTTCAGTATATTCAATTAATACGTAAAAATTGTCATTACTTACTTCTTTTTATGGCGCATTTTATTTAAAGAGCGAAAAGGTTCAATTCAGTTGAGCTTAAATAGCTGTTTGTTTAGTAGTAGTAGTTTTGAGTTTTCACTTCTGCTGGCAGTCCTTCCGTCTACATGACTTCTTTGTGTTTTTTCCATATTTTGGTTGTTTATGACATAGTGATCACAAGCAGATAACTAAATAAATAATGAAACAATAACCTAACTGTTGTAGATTAATTTTTAACTAGCTCTAAGACTTGTTACTTTTAAGAAAGGAAATTGTTTTACTGTAGTTTTATTCGCGTTTTGTTGACACCCAATACCAAACGCATTATTAAATACTGTTCGTTTATTAGTATACCTATAAATACTTAATAGAAATGTGTTTACCTTGGTAATGTACTAGGTAGGGCTAAAACAATTAACCGTAATTATTATACTGATGTTTTATGCACATTATTTACCGATATAATTGTTTTTACGGTTAATCACATGGCAATACATGACGTTTTGAAATTCGAATCATATAACGTCGTTCTAATATAGAAATAAGTTTTACAAAGAGGTAAAACATAACATTAAAAAAAACTTGAGTTTAGTTTAGTTTAGTATAATAAACTTAAAACAGTAGTATTTTTACTACTGATGTTATCAGTAGTAAAAATACCCATTCGTCACTTCATATTTCTACAATAGCATATCGATCGAATCAGATATAATGTAAATCACTGAATGAACAAAACTAAACCCACTATCTTATTGTAAAGAAATCCATAAAGTTATTACTATTGTATAAAGGTTAAATATAAGACCATTTTTGAAATTGAGTATTTTCAAAAGAGAAAAGGGCTTATTCACCTCCATAAGCAGACCTTTACAGGACTCTAGAAGCGGACCTGCATTGAGGAATAAATGTGTTAATCACATACGTAATTTGATAAGAACAAAGACCGATACTCTACGAGTTTATATGCGGAATCATAAAAATAATATATGAGAATATACGTAAAAAGGACATAGTACTTAAGAAATATATTATTTATTATACTTATACCTCATACCATGTAACGTTATGTCTACTTAAAGTTGACAATTTATCGATAGGGTTCTAATACTATATGAGAATTAACCGTCCCCCGAGGAGCGCCAACTATACCAGTCTTGGTCAGTCTGCTGCCAGCCACTTTTTTAACATCGTCAGTCCGTTGTGCTGCAGGGCGAACAATATTACGTTTGCCTAATATAACACATTTCGGCTCCACTAACCATCGGTATGTAATACTATGTAATATCATGTAATATAAATTATTTTGAAACAAGTCAATCAGGTATTCGTAGTAGTGCAATGAGCCGTCAGTGTTATGTGCTCGTAAAACTTTGTAGTTTGTGTAAGCACGTGATACACTAATACCAACGCCACGGGTGGTTACAACCATTTTGTCAGCCAATATTTTATGCTACATATTTTATAGTTAAAAAATACAAAAGAATGATACTTGACGATTATTTTGATGGTCTCTATCAATAATGTCGAATATGCAAAAAGAAAATGTTTGAGTAGAATGTTGTTGAAAAAATATTAAGAGGAAGTGTAAACATTTAACTGACATAAAAAACAGGAGTTGTTTGATAGTTTTTTTTATCGTTTTTTTATGGAATAGGAGGCAAACTAGCAGATGTTGAACGCCTGATGGTAAGCGATTACCGCCGCTCATGGACACACGCATCACCAGAAGCGTCACAAGTGCATTGCCGGCTTTTGGGGGATGGGGGAGGGCTCGGGATTTAAATGGATGGGATTTTAGATCCGACATTATTAATAGGGATCATCGATTTATAGATGTTTTGCACGATATCCTAATTATTTACTGATTTTTTTACTCCATAGCTGAGTTTCTTGCATAGTTATGAAACTTAATCATCCCGCTCCTTCCTTGGCATCAAAGTTATGATTGATGAATCTTATTTCCTTGGTTGTATCCCTGACATCATATATCAAATTTCTTTCCTTTTTTAATATTTTTGTTTAAGTTAACAATATTTGTTACTTTAAAGAAAAAAAAAATCATCCAAATTCTATTAAAAACTAGCTGCCCCGATAGACTTCGTTCTCTCAAAAGTTGTTTTCTGTCGCAGTACAACAAATAAGTGGTCTTTTTATTTTTTTACTTACAATTTCCACATTTTTTCTCTCTATAAGTGTCTTGCGAAATTTAACGATTGTATTTAAAAATAAGTAACTGAATCGATCGAGCTGTTCTCAAGTTCTGCGTTAGCAAATTTGCCGATTAATTTTTTTTATTATAGAAAGTGAATTATAACTTATCACAATTTTTAACGATTCTTAAAATAACCTAATAAACTTTTTTTATGTCTGTATAATGCAACTAAACATCACTGAATTTTGTTAGCACTACAGCAAAAAAAATCTTTTGAACAGGTATCAGGTACTAAAATATCACTGTGTATTTTCATTACAACCTTTATTTTGATAAATAACTTTCATACAAAGCTACCTAAATGACTAAACTACTACTCCAACCTCATTGTCCTCGAAATATGTATTTCTAATCGAATTGAAAATCAAAATCACATTTGTGACGCAGGCAATTACCTTTTTACGAATTATAAATGAACTAACAGTATTTTAAGTATCAATCAATAGTCATTGTATTTAGACGAACATATTGAATAAAAAATGTACTAAGATATTCCAACACAAAAAATTAACCATTAAATTTTGGAACATAATGTTAAGCTTTAATCTATTTTACATATAGCTATTATTCCTATTCTTTTGAATAAAACTAAGAGTCTGAATTAAGTTAAGAATTATAACTGCCTACTAACCCACTGACATATATAATTAATCGAAATATTACATATTTAGAACAGCCAAATATAAAGCCTTTTGGCAAACAGCATAATATGTCATGGTAGACTTGCTGGACGATTGCCAGGCACAGGTTTTCCATCCAAGAACGTTTCAAGTACTTTCATCTAGAAAAAAATAATAAGTTATGGAAAAAATCTACTCTGCAAGTTATTGGAATATGCTTTATATATATATATATATTTATGTTAGTACTTTGGTTTTGGTATACTTCAACTTGAAACCACTAGGAATATAGATTCTTTGCCACTGATTTTAAGCATAATATTTGTACTAGACACTGGCAGTGTAACTATTTATTTCAAACCTAATTTATAGATGATTCACAAGGCTGAAGCCAGATTCTACCCTAGGCTCGGTAATCTGAACTAGAACCTGGATCAAAACGTTAAAAATCACAAAATATGTGTAAATTTTAGTAAACATTACTAGAATGCAGTTGGATTAACTTACAGATGGAATTGAGATCGAAATAATTGCATGCTACAGAAATATGTATGATTCGAGAATGTGGCATTTCGTGGCAACAGTACAACACTCCAAATTGTCACATATTATTTTGTAGGTACTTGAATGTATTAAACATTCCAACAATATGGTAATGAGGAAATGAGAATAGTTTAATGTGTGTGTTACGTAGCAGTTTCAAGTACAGCTAGAAAAATACTATTTTTTTATGGAATAGGAGGCAAACGCATACGTATCGCCTCATGGTGTGCGATTGCTGCCACCCATGGACACCCGCAACAGTAGAGGCGTCAACAGTGCATAGCATTTTTTTTTTACACACACACCCGCGCAAATCTCCCCCTCGCGGCTGGCCTGTGAAGCGGATGGTGGGGAAAACCCGTCCCGCCCATCCGCGGCCACACTGAAGGCGGCATGAGGCGCTGGTAGGCGCGCCTCCGCCGCCCGGTTCGCCGGCGACGGATCGGGTCCGAGTGGAGGTCGTCCTCCCGGGCCTCCTCCGCCGCCTCCTTCTGCGGCTGTGGTATGGGCCTCTAGTAACCTCATTCACTTGGTGTAAAACAGAGCAGGTATTGCTTTCCCTGAGGCCGTGGTATCACTCCGCTCGAGCCAGCCGTTAAAATGTTGTCGACTGTTACTTCTATTGATTTTTGGTTTACTTATTTCAAATTTTAATTTTATAGTAATCTAATCACACATAAAACTGGTCATCAATTTAAATTAATTATTTAACTATTACTAGAAGCGCTTATAGCCCAGTTGCATTACCGCGGTGATTAGAAACAATCACCGAGGTAATAATTAGTAAGCAACGACGGCGTAATCAGTACCTGGATGAGTGACCGCTGGTGGCACGTTACAATGAGCGTCTCCGTATTCGGAGGTCACGTTAAGCAGTCGGTCCCTGTTGTTATCATACGATAACAGTCGTGAAGCTTTATTGGAGGCCTTCGGGCTGCTTAAAAACATCCAACGGCAAGATGACGTAGCCACAACGTTGTCTTGCCAGTCTCCAACCCGCACTTGGCCAGCGTGGGGACGTATGGCCTTAACCCTCTCCTGAGAGGAGACCTGAGCCCAGCAGTGAGACATTATGGGTTGTTGATGACTGATGTTGATGAGATATAAGATTAACAGATCAGTAGTACTCAGAATAAATCTCCAGTATAAGAAAAAGAAGGCTAAAATCTTGAGAAACGGACAGTTAAAAAGTTTTCCAGGTCATCTAATAAAAAAACGGAAAACTACAGAATGTTGTACATTTTAAGTGTTCAATTCTTCTCTTAATTATTACTTTTGTATTATTACTTAATGCAGTGTTTTACATGGCCAGTAATAGTTTGAAATTAAAAAAAAAACATTAAGAAACTTATCAATTACTTCTGTCTACAAAATAAATTAGGTCACGAACGAAAATAGAGGGACTCAGATATTTGGATACTCTTTACCCTTCGGCCTTAACCCTCGACCTCTAAATGACTAAACTATTGCCAGTCTAAAGCAGAGGTTTATCTTACCCTTGCAAATAGCGGTAGAGTCCGTAATATAACACCCTACATTACTACCATACAACAATTAACATACCTATTACAAAAGTGGGAACCTTTATTTTGATCTTATAATTTAGGAAAAGGTAATATCTATCCAGGAATAATTTGTAAAATATATTTTACATCTCAAAAATATTATTAACACAAAGGTAAGCATAACTTAGTTACTTAAATATATAATATAAGTTGAGAAATAAATAGAATTAAATACGAATACAGTTAATCATTTTTTTGATTGACTGAGCTACTGTTCATCCTAATAACAATAATCATGATTTTGATTATTTAAAAGTAATTTAGTTTTATATCAATGAAAATTTAAATAAAAGGGACTGTATGTAAGGTGCATCTTCTTACTATTTGTATCGTAAATAATAAAAAAACTTATCCACGACTAAAGGTATAATAAAACGATCTCACCATTAGCATGCATTGCATACTGGCGATTCGAGTTCGATCCTCGGTCATGAACCTCTTAGTCTCTGAAGTTCAAATAATATGTATCGGAATTTTATTACCACTTACTTCAACGGTTAAGCAAATTGTTTAAAAACTTGCAAGTTCAAAATAATACCTTAAATAAATAAAAACACCGACTGCGGGAAAATATATAGAGACTTAAAATTTACTGATTTTCGAGTAGGTTTCACAGAATGTTGATATTAAGTAGTTATTTTGCTCCTTCTTATCGAATGAATGAGGTTACCGGGGCTCCAATCCGCCTCCCCTACCAATTTCTGGGGCTAATCGAACTAGATAAGAAGAGCGGGAACGCACTAACGAGCCTCAAGTTGCAGATGATCATAGGCAATGGAAGTGGGCTGGTCATGTCTCGAGGCTTACTGATGGTCGTTGGAGCCCACAAGGACGCCCTGCAGCACATTGGACCGACGGCATAAGCAAAAATGACTGACAGCGGGCGGACTGCTCAAGACCGCAACGTTGGCACTCTTTCGGGTATTTTTTTTTTTAATTGTTATAGGCAAACGAGCAGACGCATCGCCTGATGGTAAGCGATTACCGCCGCCCATGGACACCCGTAACACCAGAGGTGTCACAAGTGCGTTGCTGGCCTTTGGGGGATGGGGAGGGGAAGGGGGATGGTGAGGGGGATAGGGGGCGTTGGATTGGGGTATGGGCCTCCGGTATCCTCACTCACTCGATGAAACACAGCGTAAGCGCTGTTTCACACCGGTTTTCTGTGAGGCCGTGGTATCACTCCGGTCGAGCCGGCCCATTCATGCCGAAACGTGGCTCTCCCACGGTGACTAGCAGATTTTGATTCAGCAATAAAGGGCAATAGGCTAAAAAATATGAGCAGCTACAGACACGTACCGTCATCATAAAGGTCAACCCTCTAATTACCCGCTAAAAAGGTAGAAATATAGAGTTTCTCCTTCAAAAAATCTTTTTCAAATCATTTCTGAGATTAATAAAGATCATTCATATACTATAGCCTTTGTTACTTTGAGAAGTTGTGCAGCTTAATTTATTCCAAAGTTTTTAATAAATATTGTTATATTTTAGCTAATGTACCCAAAATTTTACAAATTATATACGAACTCCTTCCTCCAGAATCATTCTATCTACTAGTAAAAATCACGTAAAAAACGTTAATTTAACGTGAACAGACAGACAGACTGGCACGGCGGAGGACTTTGTTTTATAATATGTAGCGTCTTGCACACTGTAATATCCGACAATATTTAGAAAATCATTTATTAATTTCTAGACCATTCATGTGATCTCAGGTTATTATGGTATGCCTCAAAGGAATCAATAATACATTGAGCCAGTAAGACGTTGGTAAGTTATCAGATCAATATTGGTAAATGCCGGTTCCTTTCATGTAAGTTGCATGGCGAACCGTGTAGTGGGAATAGATAGCTGATCTATATTTTATACTCAATAGAGTTTTATTTATTCCTATCGCCTTCATGTTTTTTTGTTCAGATTAATAATATTGTAGTGATATATCATACTCAATACTTACACATGAGCACAAAGATGTACTTCACAAGACAATAGTACCAACGGTAACACTAAGATATAATTACGACGAAAGCAATCAGCATATAACATTTACCAACCCTATTTCTGCACATCAACAGCTTTTAATAGATCACTGCTGGTCAAAAGTCTCTCTTTTAAAAGAAGATTCACCATATTAATTGAAATCTAATATATAAAATTCTCGTGTCGAAGTATTTATAGTGAAACTCCTCCGAAAGGGCTTGACCGATTCTCGTGAAATTTTGTGTTCATATCGGGTAGGTCTGAGAATCGGACATCTATTTTTCATCCTCCTAAAAGTTAATGACCCCTAATCTTTTTTGTAGACATTTTTTTTGTATTTATGATACAGCATTAAAATACATGCAACTCAAAATTTTCAACCCTCTACGATCAACCCCTAAATATTTTTTTATGGCAAAACAACGTTTGCCCGGTCAGCTAGTTAAAGATAAATTTGTCGACGAACACTTAGTGCCTCAGGGTGAACGCCGACGACGAGGCAGACCTCGAAAAGATGATCTTGAGAGAAGTGGCTTGTTGATGGTGAGGGCTTTGCCCAGGTACAGCCACATAAAAAATTGAACAACTGGTGAGATTAATAAAACTGTAGATTAGATTTTTATGAAGCAAAACTCTATACCAAAGAAAAGGAGCCAAAGAAGAGGAGGATCTTTAACTATTTACTTATTTACTTATTTTACAATTTAATAGAAATACCATCCTCGCTAACAGCTGTTTTACATTTTATACTAATTTATTTGTTATGTGTTAATTACCAACATTAACATTACCGCACAGGTTTAAAAGCTGGCAATACTTTCTGGCTTATAAATTATCGACTAACATATTTAACTCGAAGCTTTTGAAAATGGACAGAAGTATCTAAATCAATCTTATCAGTACCTTACTAGTTCAGGATAACACAACTGCGTTTACTTGAATAACTATCAAAATATTATCTATTAATATAAGCCTATACTGTCACAGTGAAAGGCATACCACCTCACCATCCCTTTCTGCCCCTTCGCTTTTCTGATTGTCTCATTCTTCGCTCTTCACAGCAATACTGGGGCAGACTTTTATATAACTAAAACTTCACCCTCTTCCTGACATGCGGCATAAAAGGAAAGTAATATTATGCCCGAATGGTGCCAATTGTATTTCTTCAGAGAGATATAGGTAACTCGATAGTATTTGTGGAAAAATTTAGATACAATTGTATACTTCTACAGTTATACTCCTAGCCGTAGTAGGTTCAACTTACGCAATCCTACCTATCGTTTGCTTTCGATGGCTTTCCTTTTTGTCCTTAGGAATGAATTTTTAACCAGTTTCGGTATATTTTCTGACCTACAGCTTTTAGACATTTGGTTAGTCTGAAGTTAAAATTTGTAAATTAATTATACTGAATCTTTAACTCAGCTGATTATCTCAACTAGAACCAGAGAAAGTACTACAGAAAATAAGTCCTCACGACTTATTTTCTGTAGTACTTCCTCTGCTTCTACATAAGAAATATATTTACAACAGAAAATAGTGATTAAAGATCGTAACTTCAAAATAATAAAAGAAACAAAAATTTAATCTTGAATTAATTGATTATTTTTGTAAATAGAAATAAAACATATTTTAATTCTTTAAGCAAAAACTTTAACAAACTGTAAAAGTAACAGAAATGCCAGCTACTATATAAACTTTCCAAATATGTTGGTACACGTTTTACGTTTTAACTTTCTCAGGATATACGTACCGTGGCACTGTCCTGTTCGTATTTGATACAACATAGTGAATTGTGTAGTTATGTGTGTATGACGTGCTTGTATAAGTGGTGCACGCGATCGCCAAGCAAACAATGGGGAGCGAACGGTGTCGAAGGTATTTATTCAACAGAATTTTTGTTGACTGAACGAACAGTTACGTGATGACTAATGGCTTCTAATTTGCAGGCCAATACACATCTACTACTTACTGTAACTTAGAAAAACATAAGCGGGAACAGCATTTTGGCGTTTACTTGCCCTTTTACCCTTTTCGTATTGCCCTTTTCAAATGAAGTGAAATTTCTTTTTTTTACAATAGGTTAATTAATTTTACTCAAAATACTAGAGTTAACAGTTGTGGCCAAAAATGATGTTCTTCACTCTTCATCTATGAAAGCTTATCGAAATCTCACACTACATATCAAAATGCTAAGGTGAAAAAAGATAAGTAGCTCTTTTATCCTGTTTCAAAAAACGATTAAAAGCTTTCGCTAAAAATACATTTAAAATATACATAACATAATGACCCACCTACCTAATGCCAACCGTTGATGAGTAGGCGAATGTCAAAGTTGTGAAAATGGGTCACTGGCTAGGATAGATGACCAACGTATGAGTACAGACTACCACCTATGCAATTTCACAATTATTACAATTGTGTCCCCAGAAACTGGCACACTAGCAAACGATTATTTTTATTTTAGATTCATCCACAGCCGATCTTGCCTTATATCTAACGGAGATAAATTGGACAACTTAAGATTTCTAGAATTAACAAAAACGCAAATCAGCCAAATAAATATCAAGAAGAGCAATTTCCTTTCATCGTCATTCAATGGATATCGACAAAGACATTCATCATGAATGAAATTCAAACGAAAATAGAGTGTTTACCTGCCGTCGTGACCTTGAGGTGTAGAAGAGTGAGAAGAGTAGTATCACCACTATCGATTCTGAAGGCACGTGCTTATGACCAGGAGCTAGATCACCAGGATATGTGATGTGGCCCGTTTTTAACGTTTGTTTCACAACTAGTTTGAGCACAGTATTAACAATATGAACTACACTAAGGGGAGAGATCGCGATTAGTTCGGTAGGGTAGGTTTGCGCGCCGTGGGTGATGTCGGTGTGTTAGGTCGCGGATTAAGCGAGCGCGCCGTGCGCTGGGTATGCAGTGAGCGAAAGAGCGCTCGGGCGCTGACTGGCCGTAGCGAGTGCTCGGCGGCCGCGCGCTGCCGCTATTTGCGCCCACTGCGCTCGCCGCTCGCCGCCCGCCCCGCACGCAGCCGCCCGCCCAGAGCTTTCTCTGCGCAACGCAACAACAAACATTTCTTTATTCCACCTGTAACTGTTGTCGATTATTTGATTTCAAACATATTTCTACCTTGACTAAAGAGCTAATCTAGGAGACAGGAACTAGGTAATGGCGGCGCAATATCGCTCTTTGGTACAGTCTGTAAGAATAGCTAACAGAGAATTTCGCAATGATGGTGTATTTTTTGTTTTATTCAGTACAGCATAATTATATTTTTTTATTCAAAACGAAGTATTTTAGCCAGTTCTTTATATTATTTGTAGATACTGAAGAAAAAAGAAAAGACTCTAGTTAGAATACTAATTTTGTTATTTGAGCTTTAGACTCGGATTTTTAATAATTAACAGACAAGCCTCGATCGCTCGCTCACGATCAGATAGATATAGGTGATCTCCGACTCTTCATTTTTCATTAATCGCCTACACCAGTATGAGAGAGTACCGTGATGCCTCTCGAGCCAATCCTCCATGACGGGTCTTACCGACCCAAGAACGACATGCCCAACGATAAAAACAACCTAACATTGCACTAAATAAACTTTGGAACAACTTGCCAGATAATACCCGACGAGCAAAAACCTTGCATATGTTCAAAAAGCTGGTGAAGGATTACTACTTATCATTGTGAATATTTTTGTTTTAATTTTATGTTTTATTTGTACTAGTCTGTATGTGTATGCATACATATATATATTTCAGTGTGTATATGTATTTGTGTAGGTATAAGTATGTTTGTGTAATATGAATAGTGTCTAACATTTGTGTATAGATCGCTACTATTTCTTTTGTATTTTTTTTCTTTTTCTTTTATTTTTTATATGTTTTGTGTGTTGCCTGTATGTAAACTACCCTAAATTTTAAAATTTTTGAAACACACATTTCCGTGTTATGGTTGTCTGGAAGAAATCGCCGAGAGCGATAAGACCGCCAATTGTTATACATATTGTGTGATTGTTCCTGTTGTACCATTTCGTACTATGTATATACAATAAAGATAAATAAAATAAATAAATAAATAAAAAGAGACCCTTTTTTGCTCTTATGATTTCACAAAGCACTAAGTTTTACCAAATAAAGTCTAAATTAAATAAACTGTTTATCAACTATATTATATATAAACATACACCTAGCCGGATACCCAATTTAAACTTTCTAGGCTATCTGGAAGGGACGTTGGTTTTTCATTTACATGTACGTCAAACAAATAATAAAATTTGGTTGTCTGTTTGTAATTTAAAATCAACAGTCTTTTCCTAAATGCTTATGAAAGTTTATATCATATATATATAGATTCCCAGGTCGGATCATATATTTGTATGATCTGTATATGTTTGTTTCGGAGTTTGGGTGTTTTCGATGTATAATATATACGTATTTACGTAAAAAAGTATAAATGTATTTATATCCACAGTACAAGCTCTACTTAGTTTTGGACTTCACAGCGTTGTGTGTCAAATGTCCAAAATATTATTATTACTAAATATTATGTTACTTTTGAAAAACAGTACTAACAAAATCAAAATAAAACTAATGCAACAGTAATAACGTAGGGCTGCCGTTAAGGATGCAAAGGAAAACCCAAACGAATTAACTTATATGTTTAATTGATTAATCAAGTATTACAATTAATTCCTAAGGCGTGACAGTCTGTTCGATGTCAGAAAAAAAAGTTAATCTTTATAGTCTAAATTATAATTGACTGAAATCGAACGATATAACGCAATCGGTGAATCACAGGTTGGTCCCCACGGTATGATAATTCTCGGTAGCGCTCGATGTTCAGGAGGTCTTGCGAAACAAAGCAGCGACGGTGTTGCAGGTGGTAACTTCAAGGAACGCCGTGAGGTATATATGGTGTGATTATTTCTTAACACAGTGAAGAATATTTATGTTTTTATTTTATTTATTTATAATTTTATGCACTGGTGTACATCAGCGCCTCGGCGAACTTAATGCCCAAGGCATCAAATAAGGTAAGTACAGGGAGACGAGCAATATCGAATTCAAGAGCAAAAAAACCAGCTAGTCCGTCATAAAAATGTAGATTTTTGAACTTTGATAACTAAATAATTGCTAAATTTTTTATAGATTTGATATATCTATAATTTTTTAAGGTACTTGTTAATGTAGAAGATCTCAATATATAAGTTAATAAACCACAATATGTTAATGTTTAATAGTTTTTGAGTAATAGAGTAAAAATTTTACATACGTGTGCCGCTCGCCAGTTTATTTAGTTTAACACGCTCCCGCGTGTCTAGATTAAAGAAAATGTTAGTAAAAAATATTTTTAGAAATGGGAATTACATAATAACTTGTGCTTGTTATACTTATATGCTATACTAATAGTATCGAGGTTATTTTTAATAGCTTACTACTTACTTTCACCGGAATGTCACTACTCTTTTCATTGTTATACTCTTTTCAGTTTAATTTACCTCTATACTTTTCAATAAAATATCAAGAAATCTGATCTAAAGAGAAAAATCTTTCACTTCTATTAGTGCAGAGGATGTAAATCACGTTACACACTCTCCAAATTGACCCCGATCACATCCCGAATGTTGAGTAGGACGCCCACAGGCTACAGGTAGTGTCAGGACGCTTGCAGGAACTTGATCCAAGAAACCCAATTCGATCGGAGTGCCGTGCAATGGGCGAAGCCTAAGCCAAATAGTGGACTGCAATAGACTGATTCCCAAGAATAAGTAAAAAGGGGAATGAAGTTAATTACAAATAACTTACAGATGAAAGTGTGGAAAGACATGTGCCAGAAGACCAAAACCAGCTACTTTTTTGTTACCATAGCCAAATTGATTTAGAAGATACAACTACTCCAATTTTTTCAATTCAGCATCTCTATATCTACTACCAATTTCGGTACATTTAACTCTTATCATTCTTGACTAACAAATGAACACGTAATACAATTATACAATCAGTTCAAGTGTATGTATGTATTTATAAATTCCCTTTACAAAACATTTCATTAAAACCTATAACTGAAATTATTATTAACTATGGTGTGGTCTATGAACTAGATAACCTGTGACTTACCGCAGGCCACTAGAAAGTACGACTTCTGGTGGCCCACAGCTGATTCATTAATGCCGAAGAGGATGGAATAATGAATCGTGCAATATCATACCGGATTAAAATATTTTCCCCAGTCACAGAATAATCACCTGATAAAGTATGGCGTTGATTCGTGGAGGACCTGGATTAACATGGCCCGGTGCCTCCCAGAACGGGACGCCAGATTTCGGCTGTTGATCGGATGTTTTAGTGGGAGCACCACAGACTGCCCGCTCCTGCGTCCCCGTGGAATTGATGAAGTGAAGAAAATGGCATTGGCCAATCGTCGAATCACCGTTAGAGAAATTGCCGAGGACCTAGGCATATCGATTGGCTCGTGCCATTCGATTTTAATCGATAATTTGGGCATGAGACGGGTTGCCGCAAAATTCGTACCAAAATTGCTCAATTTCTTCTCAACTTCTTGGCCAAAAACAACACAATAATGATACCGCTGCCACCGCATTCCCCAGATCTGGCCCCCTGTGACTTTTTCTTGTTCCCGAATCTGAAGAGGCCCATAAAAGGACGACGCTACGCCACGATTGATGAGATAAAGACGGCATCGAAGGAGGAGCTGAACAAGATACAAAAAAATGATTTTTGAAGTGCTTCGAAGTTCGGAAAAAACGTTGGCACAAGTGTATAATATCCCTCCGGATGGCGTAAGAAAGCGGTTACCGGATCTCTCCCGTCTCAGGCGCAGAGTGGCACACCGTGTGGTTTTAGTCGGTTCCATTCCGACACACCGCCCCGCCGCAAACCCCGGTGGGGTGAAGGCCAGAGGGGGTTTCCACACGTAAAAAAATTGGGATGATCCCATGGGATTACTTTGAAGGCGACAAAATAGATATTCACGAATAAATAAATAATTTTTGAAAATACACAAATTTCGCGATACTTTTTGAATACACTACGTATGTTTACTAGCCACGCAGCCCCGACTGAGTTTACCATTGCCCTTAGCGTGATGGTACACCGCGGAAATAAACTTGTTACCCATAAAAAAGTTTTGGTGATGGCTCACCTTAAAACATAGATATTTGCTGTTGCGTAGTTTTTGACCGACTTCTAAAAAGGAGGCGATTCTCTATTCGACTGTTTTTATTTATGTCAGTTAAAAGTAGCGACGTCCATAGATAACGACATTTGCGATCCACGCATCCAGCATTGTCATTTATAAAACCACTGTTTTTATGTGTTGCTGAGACAAAAATTGATTTTTTTAGCAAAACAAAAATATGCAATCTTAATAAACATATATAGTGTAGATAAGTGTAGGTATGTAGGTAAATTATCGACGAAACTATTAATTTCTTTAAAACTAGTTGCAGGGTTTTCTCTGCTGTAATATTTATCTACATAAAAAATTTTTTCGTAGAATTAGTCAAAAAGGAGATATTGCCAAAAAGATAGACCAGTCATCCTCATTTAGTGTAAGTATTGTTCCGATTTAGACAGCATAATTATGCTGTCATTTTGTAATTACATAATTATCATCATCACGTTCATCATGTAATTACATAATTACTTTTGACGTTGAGAAAGTCGATAGACAAGTACTCATCTGAACATGTACGAAACTTACGTATGAACCATTGATTTTGTCGAGGGAGAGCAAAAGTAATCTTATTAAGTATTTAAAACTAAACAATTGCGCACAGAACCCCGTTCGCGCCTTATTTTAGCATTAGCACTGGCTTAAGTAGATGAATGTGAGAATCCAGAAATTAAGCATCTTATCAAACATGATTTTTCTTTACATGATTTACTTACTAGAGATTCAACAGAAGCCAGGTTTAAATGTATATCTAAAATGGTTAACCAAATACTACATTCAGTCAAATGCTATAAACTTTACTGTTAATAAAGCACAATCTAAACAAAAAAACGACTTTAAAAATTGGACCAAATTTAAATGGGACCACATGGAAAGCTCCGGTTCAACCAGTCTAAAGTTCTGAGATAACAAACATAAAAAATAAAGTAGAGTTAGAATCTACTCCTTTTTTGAAGTCGTTTAAAAAGATTGAAAGACATAACATATCGATATTAGAATTTACAACTTGGTACCCAGACCCCAGACCCAGACCGATAGATTTAAATTTTTAATAATAAATAATAGTTAATAATCAGTTCGAACGGGACACAGACACAACTGATCTGGGGCGCATTAATTAGTCATTAACTTCTAAAACTGTAGAAAGATTTTGTACAAGGTATATTTTTATCCGTGGAGAATACATTCTTGTCTGTCTACAAAATATGTGACTGAAAATACTCAATAGATAAGAGCAGAGAAGTCCAGATTAACTACTTTTGTTGCAAGGCAAAAGTCGCGCTCTTACCGTCCCTATGCTGGAGTTGCGCGGTGCGTTGTTATCGGTCGAGTTAAGCGATAACTTAATAATTAATAAGGTGACTCACGCTCTGCTATGCGTCATCTCGCCGTGTATAAGGAACGGATTCAAAGGTTGTACTTGGTTTGTAGCGCACTACAACTCCTAAAAAAATAGTATTTATCGAGAAACGTGGGAACAAATTACATAAGTTGACATAAAACGATGAGTGAAGGTATGTACACACCCACCGATCAGAGCCCCGTCAATCTTGTTTTGGGTGGCATTGATGAAATAGGTAACAAGATAGGTGGATCCTGGTGGAACGGGTCTGCTTATTTATTTCAAGCTTAATTACAACGGTCTAAGGTCGCTCTAGTGGTCGTACCGTGTCGAATTAGGGCTTTACGAATGCTCGCAGATTTCAATCACATAGTTACAGGTCTCAGCATATTTCTTACCCGACTTGGCTTAGCCTAATTCTATATAACCCTCGGTTACGTTTTATATTGCCTCTATTGGTCGGTAATGATAAAACCGGAGTTGTTTAACTGAGTTGATTGTTTTAATTTTCCAACATTTTCTCTCTTCGTATCTGTTGAGTTGATTAGCTTTTGAACCGTACCCAGCCAATACCAAGGAGAGGAGATTGGTAAGTATTCTAACTTTCCCAGCTGTTCTCTCATGTTTCTTCTCGCAGACTTCAGCTAGAGTCTCGTGGTAACTTTTCCAGGTCTGTAACCTACTTTGGTGGTGTTCCGCGCCGCCATAACTACAGGTGGGTCGTTGGGTTGAGCCCTATGGCCCTGTTGGTAGATCCGGGTGTTGACTTTCGTGCCATAGTTAGAGTAGGTTTTTTTTATTGAATAGTGTCAAAAGAGCAGACGTATCGCATAATGGTAAGCGATTAAAGCCGCCCATGGCCACCCGCAACACCAGAGACGCAACACAAGGGCATTGCCGATCTTTTAAGAAGGAGTATGCTCTTTTCTTGAACCTTTAAAGGTCGTATTGGTCCGGAAATACCGCAGGCAGTTTATTCCACTGTTTTGTTGTGTGAAGTAAAAAGTTTCGAGAGAAGCATAAAGTTGTGGATTGCCAACCATCTAAATGATGGAGATGAAACTAATGTCGCGTAGGACGATGGTGGAAAGAGACGGCAGGGATCAGTTCGAGCCATTCCTCGGAGAACTCCAAATATCAAATACTATAGAAGATGCATAGCGAGGTCACATCCCTCCGCTATGGATATGGAGATGGAACAAAGTAGGCGATAGCACACAGCCTTGCGGGACATCAACATTCACAGACATGGAGTCAGAGCACTCTCCGTCGATTACGGCCTTTTATACTTGTATCTGCTATAAGGCTATAAAACTAGCGACCCGTTCGTATAATTTCCTGGGTAGCCCATAGAAAGGGGGCTTCAAAGAAGCGCTTTGTGCCAGACCCGATCGAAAGCCTTCGCAATGTCCAATCTAAACATATATATAGATGACACTTAGAAATAAACTAATTATACTATATGTTTAATTTTTTGTACATGTTTGTCTCGTGAGCGGCTGTACCAAAATAGTCTATACATTCTACTAGCTTCTAACTTAATGTCAAACATACGTAATTGTCATTCCATATTTGTTTAGAACCTCTTAGTCTCAATCGCCTGTGCCCAGCGATGTGTCAAGTATACTAGAAGATTACCAGCTGATCGACCTTTACGGAAGCCGTACTGTTGGTCAATAAGCAGATCAAACCCTCTAAGTCCCGCAGGAGTTGATAGGTAATGGACGACATTATTTTTGAGAAGAGGGAACTTATGACTATCAGCCTGTAGTTGGGCGGATGTGAGTGATCGCCTTTTAGTCCCGGCTGGAGGTTCCACGTGGAGACTTTGGCTTGTGGAGACAAGACGGTATGGCGACGCAGCGTTAGCGTTCACTACAGCTATTTGAGGAGATCTCTCGCTACCCACCGCTGTACGTTCTATGGCCAGTAACGACAGCTGTTTTACTGCGCTTGCATCGCTCTGCGGAGAAGCCATTTCGCAGAAGGAGATGATGGGGAAGGTTCAGAGGGATGATCTACATTCGGCCCAAATTCGCGTCTGGCAAAGCGGGTGGCAGAGGTGTAATTACAGATTAGGCAGATGCAAGGAGGGGTCCAGATGTCTCAAACAGCAGTTCTCGGATCCCAGTTATTACAAGCGCAAAGTAGCATTCCGTGTGTTTTAGTAAATCCGATTTCGACACACCACCTGCCGCAAACCCCGACGGGTTCACCTTCATATTCATGTTTTGCACGCCTACATAAGACGCATAATTAAAAATGATTTCTATAAATTTAAATATATAACGTCATGTGAATGACAGCAGGCCGAAAAATCAAATAATTCGAACAAGATGTTTGACTACTGCATTTTTTAATTCTCGGCTCCGTCCTACGTTTTCATTTGTTTTCATTAATTTGTGTTTACTAGAGCGTTTGAAAAAATTCCAATTCTTTAACTATCTCCTAAACTTCTTTTCCACTCTTCTGCATATATTTCTTTCTACTCTACCGACAAAGGATAACCGCCTGCATTGATGAGGCGACATGTGAGACCTCAAAATTGAGCATATCCTTTGATAGGACAATACTTTCATCGCTTTGAGGATTTTGGCCAGCTAAACTAATTAGGTTGAGGTGTCAGTCCGTCATTGTTACAGCTGTGTGTCGTCGTTGCTGAAGGTACTTTATTCTTACTAGATACTTACCAACCTGAATTTTGAAGGAAACAGACAGAATATCGACTGCTTACTGACAATTACCTTATGAGTATAAATTACTTATCTAACATATCTTACTTTATTAAATATATTTTATAATGAAGCACCGTTATGCTTATCACATAGGTATTTGCGATTGTAGTATTTCTAAGGCATATTAAAAATTGTGTGCTTCAAAACGGCGCACAGACTGTATGACCACTCTTAAGCGTCTTAGTAACTGTAAAAAAATTTACAGTTACTAAGACTTGTCAGGCTAATAGTTCGTTTTTACTAATAATACTTATTACTTACCTTATCTTCCAAATTTATATTTATCACTATTATTGATACTCATGTCATACAAAACATAAAACGATAAAAAAAATATTGCAACATTCGAGGCTGGATCACAATATCAGCTTAATTTATTCCATCTATAATCCTTTTTACAGAGAAATCCTAACTTAAAAAAATATTACGAGTTTTGTTGAGAGCCTGTTTACTTCTTGTAGATTTAGCTAGAAAACATAAAATTTGCTGTTGAAACATGGTCACACTGTTTGCTGTAAGTGTCAATTTTCGCTCGTTTATTCGTATTTACTAAATCAGTAATGTCAGTTTCTTTCGTATTTTTGTAGTTATTGACGTTAAACTTAAATGTTTAATAAAGGTACGTTTGTCATGAATTAATTGAGAAATGTTGTTATGATCGTAATATTTGTTATTCTTTTATAGTAAACAGAAATGGCTAAGTGGAAATTATCTCGACAAATATTCGGTTGTGAAGAATTTACTCTCTCACCAGGCGATTCGGTAACAGTCGGGCGAGGAAACAATAACAATATAACCCTATCAAGTGCTGTCATATCGAGGAACCATTGTGTTATTAATGTCCAGAATAATACAGTACTAATTACGGACTTACAGGTACTCGAAGGCATTTTACACTTAAATAACTAAAAATAAAAACAACCTAATTTTATGTTTCATCATCAGTATCATCAGCCCATCGCAGTCCACTGTTGGACATGGGCCTCTTCGTCTTGTGTTTAGTGACTCTGACTGCTAAACTAAAGGTTTTGGGTTAAATTCCCATCCAGGACAAATGTGATTTGTTCTATGATTGATGTAATTTATCCATAATATTAATGTATTTAGAAATATATAACTATGTTTACCAGCTGTTTGGTCACCATAGTACAGGCTAGTTTGAAAACAGACAGCAGTGTATAATGTGTGATGTTATCATAAATAAATATATGCAGAATAAATTGAGTAATGTTTTCTAATTGCGCATCATTATGATCCTATCAAAGACTTATGCAACTTATTGGCATATTTTTTTTAACTTTATAAACTGGCATAAGTTTTAATAATTCATAATTTAAAAGTCATAATCCAAAAAATGTCTAAGAAGTTATAGAAAACTAAAAAATAGTTTCTAAACTCTACCTAGCTAGCCATAAACATGGCCATTGCTGTTTTGTTCCAATGAGGTATTATTTTATAGAAATATATAATAATAATTGTTTATATAATGGTAAGGAAGAATTTGATTTATAAGGTATGGTTATGGACACCCATCTACAGAACGACCATTGACATAACTAAGCCAAAAAAAAACATTCAACTGTGCAAGTGTTTCTTAGGCACAAGGTCCTACATACTCAAACAAAACACTGTCAATATCCACCAAAATAAGTCACTCTGTATGTATAATAATGATAATAATAATAATATAGCCTTTTATTCAGATCTCTTAATCAACCACAATGCGTTTCTCTTATAAATAATAACATTGGACTCTTAAACTAGATAAACTACTAAAACTAACATCCGTTGCTTGGTTATCGTTCCCAGATCTGTTTGCCAATCGACAAAGGCCTCCTCCAACCTTTTCCATTTCCATTCCAAAGGAAAGCCTTTCCTGTGTCACTCTGTTCCATGTGACTCCAGCTACTGACAAGCCGTCAATGTAATGTCGTCATCCCATCTGCATTAAGGGATGCTATGTATATTACTGGTTTTTGTTGCTTTTTAACTTTTGATGTTGGAGGGTTGTGGTCTCTTTCCTCCACGAGTACCAGTCGGCTTAGGGGAGTTTGCTGTTTTGTTGTTTCTTTGTTGGTTGCTTCTTTGATCGTTTTGGTTTCCGTTTGCGGCTTTTTAGTTGCTATTGTTTTCTTTTAGTATTGTCGGAAAGGAGTCAGATCTGGATCTCATTATATCAAAAGCATCAGTTCTGTCAGACTTAGTTGTGTTTATAGTTTGTTGCTTTTTTGGCTGGTTGTTATAGTTACAAGGTGAAACGGATATTTCTCTTTTCCTTTTCTCTTGACTGGTATTGTTCTTTTTAACTATTAGTTTATCATATTTCAAGTATGCCGTATTACCCTTTTTCCTCTCTTCAACCAACTTTGGTTGTAACTCTTTCCTTCTTTCCAACACTTCTTTCGAGTAGTCCTCATTAACGTAAATTGTTTTAAGATTCCTTTTGTTTTTAATAATTTCATTCTTCTTCCAGTTATTTATGAATGAACATAATACCGGCCTTGTTTTATTGGTCACTCTCTCTTTGCTTCCCAAGCGGTGGATTTTGTTGACTTCGTACTGTTCTATGTTAATCTTTAAATCTTGATCAAGGATTTTCCTAAGGTTTTGTACAAGTTCACAAGAAGACTCTTCTGTTTCTTCTAATCCGTGTACTATAATATTGTTGCTTCTTTCAACTCTTTTTAAATACGTTATCTCTTTTTCTAACTTTTCTACGTTCATCTTTAAGTTTTTATTTTCTTCCATAATGATTATTAATTTTTTTTGTTTCATCCATTTTGTCCATAATAGTATTTGTAATCGAGTCTTTTAATTCAGCATTTTGGTATTGCATCTCGTTTTTCATTTTTTCAAATAATATTTTGAATTGGCCTTCCATTGTATATGTTTTGAAATTTATCTACGTAAAAAGGAACGTGATGGTAGAAAATGGTAGAAATGATTTCTTTAACTGGCAACAATTTCGAGATGACAGATTCGGTAACGTATGTTTATTTTTGTGTACCCACATATATTTTTGTGTTTTCTAACCTTGAATCGTTGATCTTGTACTTGTAAATACTTGCTGGATACCAGTAATCACGCACAACCAATTATTTATAATCACTTCACAATAGTTATAATATTGTTCAAGACGGAGTCTATCCGCCGGAAATCGCGTTAACTATTTCATTTGGTTAATTTTTATCGGAGGTTATCACTATGATGTTGACACTTCGACAGCCGGAAACGGAAAGCACTCTTTATGTATTACCATAAAAATAATACTTGATTGGAACAAAAAAGGTACTGTCTGAGTACTGTCTTACTGAGCAAGATATTTTTTCTTCCATGGACTATTAGATACCTACTCTTCTCATTATGATCTAAGTATTATTAGTGGCGAAAGATAAAAAACGATCCCCCATGTCCATACTAAGGGCAGCTTAATTTATCTGAGATGTTTTTAGCTCAGGTGGCGCTCATAGCTCAGTTGCACTTGGAGATTAAAAATAATCACAAAGGGTGAGCAACGATGGTGCAGCTAATACCTATAAGGAGTTGTTGATGATGATGAATTTATTTGTTCCTTTTGCTTATAAAAAGTGACTAAAACACAACTAAATGCTACAGACATTTGTCACATTATCTTATACTAGCTGATAAAAACAAACTTCAGTTTTTTAATATTAGTATAAACTTGAGCCCCTCATTGTTACCCACTGTACAACAACAACCACGGGGCAAAGATAGTCTAAAAAAAGTAGCCTATGTTATTCCCTATATCATCAGCTATATGCTAATGAAAGTCCCTTCAAAATTGGTCCTGCCGTGCCAGAGATTACCCAGAATAGACAAAAATTTAAATAAATCTTCTTTTAGTTTATATGTAGTGTATTACATTATACATATGCATTTAGTAAAAAGCTGTATTAATATATTAATGTTATAAACACACTCCAATTTTATATATTTGTATAGAGTATCAATAACAAACATTGTATTACAATATTTATCTTTAAACAAAATTTTTCAGTTTAGCAGAACCACCTTCAAATTATATTACAGCTGTTATATTTTGGGTATATTATTTCAGAGTTCTAATGGAGTATACATTGGCACTACCAAAATACCACCAAACACTCCATATGTTGTAGAAGACTCTGATGTAATTGGTTTAGGGTGGACATTAGGAGCTCCCCTAGTTAATATTAAAGACAGTGAAAAGTATGTATTCAAATTAATCAAAGACAAACAAGTATCACCTATAATAAGCAGAATACAGTTCCAAGACGATAATGAATTTAATAATATTGAAGCAGAGATTGCAAAGTTTGAATATGAATCTAATGAAAAACCCACTGTAAGTTCACCCCTCCTTCACAGCAAGCCACCTTTGAAACGCAAGATAGATGGCAACATAAAGATAGAAATCAAACAAGAGTTAATTAATAAGAATGATAATGAAAACTGTATAATTAACATATCCGATGGTGACTGTGATCTTAATAACAAAATACCTAATGATAGTGTCAAAAAAGCAAGACTGCAACCTATAAAGGAAGAAACAGAAAAGCATTGTACAAAAACAACAGAAATGAAAAATGAAAATGATCTGACTGAGTATGATGCATTTAATGTTAAGCAAGAATATTTAGGGTATGAAGATGAACCCATATATGTAAGTGACAGTGAGAGTGACAGTGAGTCAGAACAATGGTTCTTGAGACTCTCCCAAAACTCACCTGGCAAACCTTTTATTAAAAGGGAAAAACCTGTCAAAGAAGAAGTTAAACAAGAAGATGGGTCATACAGTCAGATAGATGATGATTTTATTGGTAGTCATTTGGTATTTGAAGATGATGAAGACTTTAATGATGACATCATCAATCTTAATCCTGAATCAGAAGAGAAACTCCATGAAGTACCAGATATAAGTAAACTGCCAGACAATGAGGAATTTTCTGATGATATTATTTTAATGGAAAAGCGTCCAACACTTGAAACCAAAATAGAAGAAGAAAAAAACGATGAATTGGATGGACGCTTAACAGAAAATTTATCAAAAGAAACGGAAAAGCCTCTAAAATCACTGCCTAATGATGTTTATAAGAAAGCACAAATGATTGAACCTCTTGCTCAGTCACGTAAGGGAAAATCACATCACCTTTTTACAGAAGGTAAGAGAATATTTTCTTAAATTGACAAATTGTAAAGTTGTCACATTAGTACTGAATAAGGTTTAAATGAAAATTAAATAAATGGTGCAAATTCAAATAATTTTTCATAGGAAATCTAAATTTATTTTTGTTCACAGCTAAAACAAAACAATCTACGTCAAAACTCCCCAGCAGTAAAGTGGAAAAGATACATCCTAAAAATCAAGCATCAACAACTCAGAAAGAAGAACGTAAAAAGAAACTTAAAGAAATAGCATTAAAAGTCAAAGAAAATGAAACAAAATCTAACAGAGAGTCAATAGAAACTAGCAAACCTACTACAAATGTAAAGATTACTTCTACCAACCGAGGAGCCTTTCTAACTGAAGTAGTGCAAGCTGTAGTAAAACCAGTGAAACGAAAAGAGAACCTTAGTAAAAATAAAGAAAAACATATGGAATCTCCTAAAGTTACAGACTCTAAAAGCAAAGAACTTAGAGAAAATCTTGAGAATAGAGGAAAGCCTGAGAAGGAGAGAGCAAGCAAGGAAAAGTATAAAAGTAAAAAAAAAGAAAGTAAATCGTCCAACAACTTAAAGGATGTTGAACAAAATGTAAGAATGCCTCTTAAAAATTTGAGGCCCTTAGTTGATACTGAAGAATCATATCCTGGAAAACCTGTCTCGAAAGTTGGGCCCATGCCATTAGAAAAACCAAAGAAAAAAGTGTGTTTTTCACTAGAACCACCACAAGTTCGTGTATTTGAAATAGAACCTGGTAACAAACTTAAAAAGACTAGCCTAGTGAAAACAACACTCGTAGATATTCGCCAAACTCCGGTATTTTCACTAGAGAAAATAACGCTTATGAAAATATTACGCTGGAATCCTCATTGGCTAGAAGAACAACTAAATAATAATGACCCACCACCTATTCTAGGTCATAATAACACCCCAATGACCCTTTTCCACTCTTTCGTGAACCACAATCAATATGTGCAGTAAGTTTTAATTTATTTTTTACTTAATTTAAATGTTAGCCATGTAACATTTTTCTTTTTTAAATACATTTTTAACTATATCTTACATGAAACTTATCATATAGGAAGAAATCTGCCCCCTTAATCACAGATTATCTACCTAGTTCAGTAGTCAGTGTTCAATCAAAAAGCATGGTTCAATAAAGATTATAATTATTATAGGTTGGTAGGAGATTTGCTTCTAATGGAGATTTGGGAATGCCTCTCAATAGCATATATGAAAACTAGAAATCAAAATATTGGATTACAAATGAGGATAGATTCCTTACCACCAATACCTACACAAGACCGCTGCTTTGAATTATTTAATTTAAGTGTAAACGGTAAGTAGTTGTTTACCTCTAGATGCTTGTATATAGTGGCTAAACTATGCTGTTTTATATCTAAACGCACGGACGCACGAAAGTCTTTGAAAATCTCGATTTTCCTCTACTGTAATATGTATTTATTAAAAATATAAGCTTTGCTCTTGGATCATTATATCTATTGCTGAAAACTACAATAAAATATATTATTTCGAAGATGGATGTAAGTTCGTTGAGTATTTTCAAAGATCTAAACGAACAGACAGTGGAAGAATTGAGCGACTTCATTTTATACTATGTAAAGATATAAAACTTATGTTTTAGTTGCATTACTTCCATCAGAAACGAGAAATCTCCCTAGAGTTGGAGAAATAATGCTTGTTACCTTTGGATCAGAGAATGTAAAACGTCAGAGGTTTTTCTTTGTGCACAATATAAGATGTCTACCTGCAGCTCCAGGTAAGTACTCTGTGAACTGTTACTGTCGGTCAGCTAAATATATCTCTGAAAGCTAAATATGGTACCAATAGTGGAGGTCGAAATGTACCATTTTCATATAAAGAGGTGGAAATGTTTAAAAATGTTTAATACTAATCCACAAACATGACTCGAGTTATCAATCATTGGGAACGCGACCAATGTCTTTAGTTGTCTTGCCTAGTGGTTCGATTCCCAAATTCGACACGAATTAAAAGCAATAAACCAGAAAATTTGTCATAAAACGACAATTCTCTATTTTATTACCTGTCATTTTAAATTATATGAATCTTTGATCTAAACATTCGATTAGTTCTTCATGTCTCAACTTGGGTGACCAAACTCCTTATTAAGTTAAACAAGTAACTCAACATGTTTATCAATGTTTCAGGCCAAACAAAACACTTCTACAGCATATCCTTGCATGCAACTATCACAGAAAAAATAATGTCTCTAAGGCCAGGTGAAATAATCATTGGCACAAGTTTAGCTTACATCAAAAAAGAGCTAACGTTGTTTGAAGCCATGGAATACCTTGCAGGGTCTCCTCTTAGTGATGCTATATTGAGGCCAGAACCACATCATTTTATAAGTGATTATAACAATCAGATAGTTAACCCAAAGTCACAGGTTGGTTTTAAAAGAATTACTCCACTTAATGTTGTTACATTTTGTGTTTCGCTGTAAGATTAAATTTAACCTTATGACAATACTAAAATACTAATTGCCTTCTAAGAACCTAACCACGGCGTCCAATGCAACGACCAGCGGTTGCACGCAGAAGGTGGTACACGCGACCTCATGTTACTGGCGTGACTAATGAGGTTGGTGGCCCATGGGCCTCGAGAGGGGCGATGGGATTGCCGTCGGAGTTTTCGAACTGAGCGAAACGTTAGTCGTTACGCATCGTTAGGAAGCCATGGTGTGAGACACCATGTAGGATTGTTGCATTGAGTATGGTGATAACCACTCTCGGATTCTGCTTGTGATTTCCACCAGGGAGTATGACCTACTTTGACAGGCTCCTACATAAAAAAAAGAAAAATAAAACATTCCTATCGTTGTCTCTCGACGTATCCCACTGTCGATAGGATGTATACATGCCAGGGTTAAATCGGAGGTTGACGTTATGGGGGCGACCGACGGGATCGCTGTCGGAAGTTCCTCATGGAGCAACTAACAGCGGTCAACGCCTAACCCGGCAACCGATCGGCCAAACCCGTAGACACCGAGAATTCGAAAGCGTGAAATTTCTTTTCGAATATAGAGAAGGGGTGAAGGCTAAGAAAAATAAAACCCTCTACAAAAAATTACCCCTTTTTTTACGTGTGGAAACCCCCTCGGTCTTTCACCCCACCAGGGTTTGCGGCGGGGTGGTGTGTCGTAATCGAACCGAATAAAACCACACGGTGTGCCACTCTGCGCCTGAGACGGGATGGATCTGGGAACCGCTTTCTTACGTCATCCGGACTTCTCCCAGCGCCTGCCCGCACTGAAGCGGGCACCGTCAACTGGTAGACTCTCAATTTAGGCGACGTACAGCACACGCGTAACGTCGTTTTCCCGGGCCTTCTCCGCCGCCGCCTTCTGCGACATGATTTCCTCGCGGAAGGTCGCTACCGTGGTAAAACTGCTCTCGCCACCGGCCATGGAGCGTACGACGGCCGGTAGCAAGAGATCTCCTCCGATTACTGCAGTGAGGGCCCGACGATGCAGCGCCCAAGTGAGGCACACCGCCAGCGTGTGCTGGGTCGAGTCCCCACTGCAGTCACAGTGGTGGCAGGCGTGACTCAATTCCCTCCTGGCGACCGAGTGCAGGTACTTTCCGAAGCAACTGTGCCTGGAAAGCACCTGCGTCAGTCGGAAGGAACAGGTCTCGTGCTGCCGCCCTGCCCACTCGAGGATGACCGGCTGGAAGCCTCCACGGTGGCGAAGCCAGCACGTGGGGCCTCCAGCCGGGACGACCAACGAGCCATCGTGTCTCGACAGGTGGCTTCACGCCATTCGCATTCGCGCGGAAGGCGGCAACCGTTCTCCGCCCCGAATTCAGCCACCCATTGACGTCAAACTTCGGTGAGCACCTCCGTCTCCAAATCCCACGGGGGCGTTCCGGCCAAGGCGCACACCGCCTCGGTTGACACCTTAAGGTATCCGCGTATGGCTTTGACCGCCATTACCTTCTGAGGGCCCCAGAGACGCGCCTTATTCTGGGCGGTCAGAGCTGCCACCCACACCGGTGCTCCGTACAGCGCCTTAGACACGACTAACCATCCTGGGCTGGCCTGTCAGGTCGCAAAGAAATTTATAGTGACTCGTGCTGGTGACCGGATGACCGGTGATGATCCGGGCCCCAGCCCGGTGAAGATTTCAGGGGCCCTTTCGGTAGCGAAAATCTCAAGCATACCCTAATGATCCCTTTAATTGATTTTGCTGATGTGTGTTATTTCGACCTGAATGTATACCTCCTTAATAAACTTCACCGTTTTAATAACTGCATTCAATTCAAATTCAAGTATGACCACGTCAATGTTTTCGTATTAAAATGGTTATCTATTTATCCACCGCCGCAGCTAGCGAGCGCTGACCTATCTTTTTTCATTCCTTAACTTCCCATTTTCACCCGCTTTCCCTGTACCCAACTTTGTTTCTTATCCTCGGATCACATACACGCGACACGGAGATATATATATACGATACCTGCCAACACGGCTTATCTTCTCTACTCCTGGCAACCTGTGTCCTCGGGAAGTGTGGGGGTGTGTCTTTTTGTCAGGGCGGATGTTTGTGGTCACTGTCTCACTACATTGAGAACCCATACTTCTCCATCCTGTGGCCCACGTAGATATTGATTCTATGTCTCATTCTGGAGGTAGTAGATAAAACGCAGGAGCAGTTCCCCACCGCCGAACTGGTGTTTCTGAGAGATTCTGACGAATTTGGCGTCTGACCCCATGGTGCACCCATGCTTGGTGGTGATGGGTGACTTGCCTGCTAATCGTATGACAGAGGCCAGGTCTTTCAACGGGGTCGGGACAAACTTTGCGGGTGCATTTTTAGTCTGGATGCCCACCCTTCGTAACGCCAAGATTTTAAAAGCCTATTTGTGCGTAATTGTTTGGCTCTCGACCGAGGCGGTCCATTTGGAATTGGTTAGTTCGCTTTCTACTCCGGCATTTGTCGCCGTCCTGTAAAGGTTTGTCTTTGATTAGGTCAAACTACGGTACTGATTACAAGAGCACGAGCAATTAAAGATGTGTACGCCTTTCCAAAATAACATTGGTAATAAATTGACACAATGTGGGACAGGCTGGCTGTTTGGTCCTTCAGCTTGCACACACTGGGGGGGTATTTAAGCCGTTGTAAAATCCGCTGAATTACGTTTGCGTCGGGTTATTGCAGAAACCATTTTGACCATTTTGGAACTAGTAACGGTGTTTAGTAAATTTGAGGCCGTTTTGAATTCTCGTCCATGGTGCCCGGTCTCTTCAGAACCTAATGACTTTGAGGCACTCACACATGGCCACTATTTGATTGGTCATCCAATTGTTAAACTGCCTGATATCCATGTGGACGAGAAGACAAATCGTCTTTCACGCTTTTGAGCTTGTCCAACAGCACAATCAGAGCTTTTGGAACGTTGCAGTTTAGAATATTTGCATATTCTCCAGCAGCGCATCAAATGGACTGAAAAAACAGATCTGCCGAAAGTTTGGGACTTTGTTTTAATTAGGATGCTAACCTATCGCCATTGTGTTGGCACCAGGGGCATATCCTTAATTTGGTTGCTGGCTCGGATGGTGTCCCCCACTTTGCGGAGGTCCTGGTGGACGGATCGGTGATAAAAAGAGCGTTAGCAACATTGTTGCGATTGCCAATTGCGATGATTGCGAATGGGTTCCAAGTTCAAATCAAACTACCTCCGCTTTAAGACATCACTTCGCTTTGAAGCACATTTTGAAGGTTTGACAACTGCAATATAGGTTTGACAACTATAATAGCTCTAGATCTGTTACTGCACAGTTTAAATAGTTCTTAATTGTATCTTGTACCTAAACCCGTTATTCGTTTTTGCACCACACGCAAGGGCCATACTTAACCTAAAATTACCCCCGCGCTAAAGCGCGTAAATAAACGTGATGGTCAAGTCACGATAAAGTTGAACAAAGAGTGTTCTGTCGAGCTCTTCTAACTGTACCTACCTTTTTCCTTGCCCTGCACGAAAACTCGGGATAGCCTAGAAAGTCAGCGCTTTATAGTGGTAGACTATGATAAATAAAAAGAATGCTTCACCTACCGACTGATGCAGATATTCACCGGATATGATTGCTTCCGTATCTGAATTATATCATACCACTACTGCCACCACCACCACGCTTGGGACTTTGCCCATCATACACTAGAGGGCAGCCCAATATTGTATCGAATGGGATCGAGAGAGGTTCCTAATTGAAGAATATTGGCGGTGGTATGAGTCCCCGACTGGACCATGGGACACCAACACAAATTAGGGACTTCTATTAGCAGACTATTGATGCTTTAGAAGACGAAATATCAACCTGACCGCATTAAGGTGCAATCTAACCGCCATGACGGTATTGAGTCTTGGGGGAAATTACCTTTGGGAAAGTTGTGGCATCGATTCATGGAGAACCTGAAATAACATCTTCCAAGCTCTCCCAGAGTAGGAAACCTGAGGACGTCTGTCGGTATAGTTTTTAGTGGAGGCACTACATACTCCTGGCTCCTAAAGTTCGCAAGGAGCAGAAGATTCGAAGGGAAATATTCAAAACGACCCACTAAACACCAATTGTTTAGCGGGTTGCTTTGAACATTTATGCATATTACTATCGATATCATTGTCCTTTATCAATTATTGCCAAAAATCTCGTATATATTTATTTGCTTCTATCGGACTTGCTAATAAAATGATATAATATTGCAGTGGACAGCAACTTTAAACCAAAGTCAGCTGAGGGCAGTAAGTTCATCAGTGGCCGCGGCGCTCAGTGACAGACCTTCTATACAGATGGTACAGGGACCACCTGGCACAGGTAACAATGATAACTTCGCTACTATAGACTTCAACAACAACCCATAATGTCCCACTGCTGGGCTCGGGTCTCCTCTCAGGAGAGGGTTAAGGCCATTCGTCCCCACGCTGGCCAAGTGCGGGTTGGGGACTGGCAAGAATACGTTGTGGCTACGTAAATCTTGCCGTTGGATGTTTTTAAGCCGCCCGAAGGCCTCCAACTAAGCTTCACGACTGTTATAATATGATAACAACCGGGACCGACTGCTTAACGTGACCTCCGAATCACGGAGACGCTCATGGTAACATGCCACCAGCGGTCACCCATCCAGGTACTGACCGCGCCATCATTGCTTACCCTCGATGATTGTTTCTAATCACCGAGTGCAACTGGGCTATGAGCGCCACTACACACACACGCCACACAAGACTTCATCTATATTCATTTGGCACGAATAGAATAAATATATGTATTATAATATAAAACACTATACACAATGATTATGAAAGAATTCGAACGTAGGAAAAGACATTTTTAATGTTTCTATTTTACCAGGTAAATCCAGTGTCATATGTGCAATAGTCATGACATACTTCTACAGTTCCCAAGGTAAAAAGCAACAGAACAGGGGCAAAATACTGATATGTGCAACAAGTAATGCAGCTGTGGATGGACTAGTCATTAGATTATTAAACTTGAGACAGAGTTTACCTAAACGTGAGTATGAAAAAAAAATTATAAAATAGCTTTACAAGTATTTAACACTTACTTCTTGTGTCACACATTAATTATTTTTATCGTTTTCATAAAGCTAAAATAACATCGAATCTGATACACTCTCACTTTGGACCAATGGATGGCCAGAACCATAGAGGTTTCCCACGCCAATATCGTTGTTACACATACTTGAGCTTGAGGAATTTTATAATTTTACTCAAAGAAAACATTCCTTAATTTTTGAAAAGAAACAAAGCTGCATTCAAATATTTCCGAAAACTTGCTTGCCACACCCGGGATTTGAACCGACTAAAATCTCTGAAAATTACACCCTGTACTTTTAAAGCCTCGATCGCTAGGAATAAGGATCAGAATGAAATCCCTCCAACAAACTTGATAAATCAAATGGGAGGAAAACGATAGGCCGGAGGCCTTGACAATGCCCGAATTGATGTCCTCTTCAATTCCCCCAGTCTCGTACACGACGCTCCCGGTAAACTTGTGAACGCGTTTACCACCCTCTGCTAATACTGATCATTTTGCTACCTATTTTAACATGTTGACGATGAAAAATAATATAATTAATGTTAATGAAAGAGTGTATTATCTATTAGCTGAAAGATTCCGCATGGTGCGAGTTGGTCGCGCGGAGGCCATGCACTCGGTGGCGGCCAACATTAGCTCACAACAGCTCGCGCTTCGCGAAATCACGCGAATCAACGAACAGCCGCCTACCACAGCAGGACTCAGCGAAGAGGTACGTACTCATATATAATATAAATAATAAGAAAAAAAGATTATAAGAAAATTTTAATAAATATATGAATTATTTTAAGATATTACATAGGTGATTATATATCAGACAACTCAATAACTATGTTTAGCTGTGACTTTAGAATTAGAAGATAACGGAAAGCGGTATTTTACAGATCTCACATTTAGAAGCTAAAATAAACATGTGGAAAACTGCAAAGAATGAAGCTAAAGATCCCGTACGTATAGCGTACTGTCAAGGTCGAGTTACGGATCTCGTTAAAAGGATAACACTGGTAAATATTATATATTCGTATATATTCGTACTATTTTACTGTGTGCCATATTTATGACTATAATGGCACATCATAAGTACGTTTACGATCTTGATTTTATGTTAGTGATATTATTTTGTGCCTTTAACTGAAAATAAAGGGGTGGGTATCACCTAGCAACCAATAATATAATTCAACCAACAAATCGCACTATTCTTTTTATTGCATATCTAATGAAGAGCGATTTGAATCGTCGATTGGCAAAAAGCTCTTGCGTAAAAATGTAGCTTCGCACTGCATTTTCTACGATGAAGGCTCTGCTAGTGACGTGAATCCGAATATTTCAAGCTAACAATACTTGTAATTGACGCATCGCGTTATAAAATAATAAAAAAATTATAAAGATAAAATTTATTATTGCGTTTCTGGACGCGCTTATACTTGAAAGGCGTCTTGAGTCAATTAATAAACCCAGAATAAAAGAAGGTTAAACTCGGACTATATTCGTGAAGGTCTTCGAGCTGCTTATAAAATTATGTATGGTAATATCCGTGTAGTAACGGTTTAATAATATGGAATATCACCACGCCTGTTCATCCCATAGTTGTCGTAAGATATGACAAACCAACAAGCTATGCTGAGCAACAGCATAGAGAAACAAACTATAGCAACCAATCAGGCCAGCGTGTATATAGTAGGCCAAAATTGTTCTTTCTAAGTAGAGACCTATGTCCTGTGTGTGTCAAAGCTAGTCGTTGACGTTTTGTAAACCGTCAGCTAAGAGGTGGGGGTGGCGTGTCGGCGGGTGGGGGGGGCGGGGCGGGGGCGGCGCGGCCCGAGCAACTGGCCGACTCCGAACGCCGCATCATCGAGGGCGCCGACATCATCGTCACCACGCTTGCCAGCGCGCAGAACTACAAGATGAAGGGGTTCGATCGTTTCTAATATACCTATTTGCAGCCTTTTCAATTTGATCATTGAATAATTAGTCGTTCAAAAAAGACATCCAAAACAATCTATACATCTGTACAAATAAATACAATTGAAGTGTCCGTTTGTAATATTAAAGTAACAGTACACGCGGTACGCCTACCAAATTTTTTTTCAATTTTTTAACTGTCTGCCTGTTTGTTTCGGCTAATCTTTGGAACGATTAGGCAGATAGCTGATGACACAAGGAGCACTTAATTTTTTAGACTAGCTTTTCCCCGCGGCGCTACTTGCGGTTGTTGTTGTACCGCGGGTAACACCGCGGGGCTCAGCCAGTTTGTTACAAAATGCGGTTTTGGTTTTTTGTACGATATGTTCGTAATATACAATCTTATAGAAACATTTTTCGTTAATATAATCCTGTTAAAAGTTGGTTTAAATAATGTTCATATTACCATTACCATGCTGGTGAAGCAAATCTCTTTCCTCGGAGAAATTATACCATTGTCCATTGTAATTGTGTTGTGATTGTGTCCGTGGGAGAGCCACGCTTCGGCATGAATGGGCCGGCTCGACCGGAGTGATACCACGGCCTCACAGAAAACCGGTGTGAAACAGCGCTTACGCTGTGTTTCATCGAGTGAGTGAGGATACCGGAGGCCCATACCCCGATCCAACGCTCCCTATCTCCCTCACCATCCCCCTTCCCCCCAGGCCGCCATAGTGTGGGTCACCATGCTGCATTGTTCTTTTTCGCATTGAGGATGGTGACCACCACTCTTGGATTCTGCTCATGCTTTCCATCAGGCAGGGCAGAGTCATTTTGGCAGCTTAAATATAAAAAAAAAAAGAAGTAATATAGATTTTTTAGGAAATAAAGATAAAATGAATCATGTGTTGAATAAGAAGTAATATTGAGATGCATTCGTTTCAGGTTGAAACGTCGAATAGCTCTATGCATCATTGACGAAGCAGGGCAGGTGATCGAACCCGAGACACTGATTCCACTCACACTTGACGTGACGAAGCTCACGCTTATTGGTGATCCACAGCAATTGCCCGGTTTCATATGCTCACAGGTACTAACCAGTGTTAACTTATAGCGTCATTTTCTGTAGGGTTTCATAACAAACTTAAACCTGAAACTTAGTGAACAACTAACAATTGAGATACATTATTTAAAAACCTAAAATATCATCATCACCCTATCGTAGTAGTGTTGCTGGACATAGTTCTTTTCAATTGCACGCCAATTGGAATCACTAATCAATTTAAAAAAGTAATTGCTTCCTGAAAATGGAACTGAAAAAACTTAAAAATAACATTTAGTAATACTGAAGTGTGATATACATTAGTTGCTTTATACTTGATCTAAGTCGGGGTCGGTTATAAAATTACTGAGATGATAATAATGAGTAGATTTTCAAAAGAAAGTGGCGCAGCGAGACCTGGTTACCTTTTACTCCAATTTTTAGGCGAGAGAACTTTCATTGCGCGGTATAAGATTAGTATGTAGTTACTAAGCAGTTCCATGTGTCTTCGATAGATGGCACTGAAGTATATTTTTGTGTCATTGTAGTTGTCAGCATTAACCTACATGACTCGAAGTATATCACTCAATTTCTTACAGGGGTACCTTTAAGATTAAACTAGATTCATTTAAATTATTCGAGACACCATTATATCAATGCTCAACACCTGATTCCGGCTGTGAACAGTCGAACTTCTGGGAAAGTAGTCACCTGGAGCGGTTTATCTACTATGGGTATTTTGTATCAACTGCAGTGAATTGTCGTGCGATTCTGACATACATGCTTTAATAACCAAATATGTCACTTACTACCCATACTATTATATCCATGGTTCTTCCCGGTTTGAAAAAGGTGTATGCCATTTTTGACTTCATTTTGTCTCCCGCTTTGCTAAGGAAGGAAGTGGATAAATTAAATTTCCAGGCAGGTTCCAAGATAGTTTAATTTTTCCTGGGTCTTCCCGAGGGTGATAACTCGATAAGTTCGTGAGTTGTTGATCCTGGTGTATAGGAGTTACAGGGGTGAACGTGTTGGCGGGATCAGACTCAGTAAAACCTACTGATACAATTTGAATACCGAGTTAGAGAATAAAATTGAAATGTGTACGGGTGGTCTACAACGCATGTTTAAAAAAAAAACTTCTTAAGTATAAATCAATTTACTATTAAGAATACATAGTGTTAGTTACTTAAAATCCCTATTATTTATTTCCACAGCGTGCAAAAAAGCATGGTTTAAGCGAAAGTCTGTTTTCACGTCTATCATCTTACACAGATGATTGGACCAAAGGGAGTCCAGTCATTATGCTAAATCAACAATACCGCATGCATCCTGATATTGCGGATTACCCGAGCCGAGCTTTCTACGGTGGCATGATACAGACTATCTCCCCCTCCAGGCCCGATATGGCTCTACCACCATACGTCATCGTCGGCATTACCAGCGGGGATAAAGGACAAGGTAACTTTCATTACAGGATAGTTGACTGTATCGTAAATAAATACCAATGTCTCATTCATTAAAACGAATATTACAAAACATCTCGGAAAATATTATTATTATTATTACACTCTTCATTTCAATTACAAATTTTAATCAAATAAACATTGAAATATATTGCTCGATTGAGAAGTCTAAAACAGTGACGTCACGAGTAAGTTCTTAGTACATATTTCATACAAAGTTATAACCTATTCGGTACTACCCTACTATACTACGCTGAAATATTAGGAATTTAATAATATAGATATATCCATGTGTAATATTAATTTAACTTGTTCTTTCAATTTTTTTGTCATCCAGGAATATCAGGCGCGAATGAAATGGAGGCGTGGGGCGTAACGAGACTGGTGATGGCACTGGACTTATTCCTACGACCGCTCAGACTCAACCTTGCTGTCATCACGCCTTATAACGCACACAAAGATCTTATCAAAAAGCACCTCAAGACATTACAAAATCAGTAAGATTGTTTATATCTCTTCAAATATATTAAACGTCCATGTGGTTATGGATTTGAAATCCTCCCGGAGTGCCTCTGTCTCTATGGCGTCGTGGCTTCGTAAGAGCCGCCTAAGGGAGTAAGTACACTTTCACAACATAAAAGCACTGCAAAGAAAACTTGAACTCTATAGCCACATTTTAGCCGGTTATAGGTAAGCCGCTCATAGCCCAGTTGCACTCGGTGATTAGAAACAATCATCGAAGGGTAAGCAACGATGGCGCGGTCAGTACCTGGATGGGTGACCGCTGGTGGCATGTTACCATGAGCGTCTCCGTGATTCGGAGGTCACGTTAAGCAGTCGGTCCCGGTTCTTATCATACGATAACAGTCGTGAAGCTTAGTTGGAGGCCTTCGGGCGGCTTAAAAACATCCAACGGCAAGATTTACATAGCCACAAGTATTCTTGCCAGTCCCCAACCTGCACTTGGCCAGCGTGGGGACGTATGGCCTTAACCCTCTCCTGAGAGGAGACCCGAGCCCAGCAGTGGGACATTATGGGTTGTTGTTTGTTTTGTTTTGTTATAGGTAAGCCGAAATCTCTTTTTTAAGGAAAAGCCTCATATCCAGCAGTATAAGGGCTGTTAATCAAATTTTATGCAGATGCAGAAGATACAACAATTAAAACATGAAACCATGTTTAATGAAAGTGTTTGGTACACGTTAGAGGGCTTATTTATACACCTCAACATATATATATATGTGTGTGTGTGCGTGTGTCTATGTGTGCCTATATGTAAACATACCAGTATAAGAGCTTTTGACAACATACTTAATAATTTTCCGTTTTTATGTTCTGTATCGTTAGCTAAGAATATTGACTTTGGTTTATACAGAAGCGAGTCCCTGGTAGAGGTGAACACGATAGACAGCTTCCAAGGGCAGGAGAGAGACGTGGTGGTGGTGTCGCTGGCTCGCAGCCAGGGCCTGGGCTTCCTCACCGACATCGGCCGTATGAACGTCATGCTTACGAGAGCCAAGCACACTCTTATCATCTGCCTCAACCCCTTTGCTTTGCTGGTATGATGTTATTTATTTATATCTCTTTAAAGTCCACAAATAAGACCAGCAATGTGAAAATTGTAACAATATAAAATTAGTTTTTACATGTCTACACAACGAGTACTTCACCAATTGAGCTAAACTTTTGCAAGCCACTTTAAAGAATATTTTCATCATTTGCGTGTCAGTCTTGTTCCTCATTTCACATCAATCACCCCCTATGTGCCTCAATGAACTGTGGCAGGGAATGAAAAATGATTTATATTCGTGGAGTTTCGTTTATATAACAGAGGTAGACGGAAAAGTCATGTCAACGTTCATATTTCAAACACTTCCTTCGTTATGCTTTCTCCTATTCTTTTTAACGAAATATTTAATTTCGAAATGAAATAAACTGTATAAATTAATATCAAATTCTTCACCGCCTCATTTGCCGACAAACTATATTAAGTTTCCATTTTTATAATTCCAGAAAAACAATCAATGGAGGACCCTTATAGACGACTCACAGAGGAGAGACTTGTATAAAACTTTGCCAAACAAAATGTGCCAACCTATAACGGCAGCGAATGTTTCTTCTGACGATATTTTGAAATACATAATGGATAAGAAATCTTATAGCTCATCTTACCGATGACCAATGCCAAAGCAATGATTTGCTTGCATCCAATTTACATTTTCATAAAAGATGAGTGATTTTGTTAAAATCAAAATACTCGAAAGTATCAATGTAATGTATGAGTTTATTCCACATCTCGAAATCACTTGATTACTAAATGTGAATTAGCGAAAACTACTTGCTTTCGAACATTTCAATTATTTTTTTTGTATTTAATTTTAAATTAAGTTTCGTGTGCCTTCATTTTTCGATAATATAATCGTTCGGTTGTCATGGGTTACTAAAAATTATATAGAGCATTTTACGTTTGTAAATGAATTACATTCCGAGTGGTTTTTAGAATTTTAATAAAATACCGTTGAATTATAGTAACCACTATATAATAATATAGTAGATATATATATATATATATATATATATATATATAGCATTAGTTATTTGTCGGTAAATATAATTTTACGCTAATTTTACTAAGAATTTCCATTACAGATTAACATGATAGATACCATGTATTCCTAAGAACCACACTGAAGCCTCGAAATTCAAACAAGAATAATAATTGACGAAACACCTAATTATATGGAAAAAATAATAAATATTTTACTTTGTATAAAATGTTTTATATAAAGAATCTTCTATCTTGTCAATGGATCTGTCAATTAAGATCCATTAAAAAATTAAAATGAAAACAATAAAACTGTAGAATGAATTGTCGCCTGCGGTATTCCCGGACCAATACGACCTTCAAACCTTCAAGAAAAGAGCGTACTCCTTCTTAAAAGGCCGTCAACGCACTTGCGACGCCTCTGGTGTTGCGGGTGTCCATGGGCGGCGGTAATCGCTTACCATCAGGCGATACGTCTGCTCGTTTGCCTCCTATACCATAAAAAATAATAATAATAATCTGAATTTAGTCAAACACAGCAATGTTATAAAACATGCTTTAAAAATTGTCTTCACAATTCAAAATTCAAAACTACCACACTAAATTCAAAATTACCCGCAAGATATATAATGTCACGGTGACGGCTCAAACGATTTCTATGAAATTCAGTGTGCAGGGGGTTTTTTCGACAATAAATAGGTCTTACTAGGATTCATAACTAAAAAATGTATGTAAAAAAATACAGAACAAAGTTTGATCGTCATCCAGGTACTATTGATTAACATTGAATTTTGAACTTTACGGTACTGACTATATTTGCCAATCAAATATTATTCTAAAACCTTTTCGTCATGAGAATGAAATTTGGTTAACTTTTCTTGCTACATTTTTATACATCTTTAATACATTTGACTGACATAAAGAATCGTGTCTTTATGTGAGTCACATGTATTAAAGATGTACATATGAAAAGTTAAATCAGTTCCGACACGCACTTGGCATATAAAGAGTGAAAGTGCGTGTTGCAAACTTAATAAAAATATTTATGTAAATAATATATATTGTAAAATAATAATATTGATAATATATAGAATGTAAATGTAAGATGTTAGCTAATTATTTTTGCCTCTTTAATTGGTAAACTTATTTTTCGGACTGGACTCGGAATCATTATCTGATGGTCAATAATTTGATCTAAATTCAGTTTCAATCTACCCTCAGTAAAGTTTTTACAAAATGAACACTGAGTCAGCCTACAATGGCCTACATATATATATAATAATGAATGTCCGGAATGTATGTACCCGCATAACATTTATGTGCTTGTCATTGTCAGGACAAGGTTTGTATAGAAGAAAAAAATAACCGATAGTGTAATGTTTCTATCCGTGACCGTAGCAGTAGTGCTGACTGTCCTCGTTGAAAGCTGAAGCGGTCATAAATAGCAAAACGAGAATTCAAAAATTTAGAAAATATTCGCAAGAAAAAATGGCGGTACGAAGGTCACCGGGTCAGCTAGGTTGTATGGTATAAAACATCACATTATACTAGAACAGACCTGTTCATGTAAATAACCGTTCAATTCGTTCACTACTCGTTCGTACGGGAGTTATTTTTAAAACTACCTACTCAAAATATAAATCTATTTCTTTTTACATAAATTTTAATACCTTTAAAAAAGGTCACTGTATAAAATAATGTAAGACTGTTTATCTTGTAATAACATGACTTTAGATATGTGTGGAGTATGAAATAAGTTATTTGATCCTGAATAATTATTTGTAAACGCAAAATGGAATTTATCAATTACCAATTTTTGCATCGGTTTTGTTAATTAATTATTTTTGCTAACAGATAAATCTATATCTTTATTTATGATAAAAAGATGTAGATATATTTGTAATAATAAAAAGTCATGTTTATTTAAGTTGCGTATAATCTATAGAAATGTAACTTGTACCTTCCTTAAAGATTATTATGTATCAATGTACAAGTGATGTTACATCTAGATGTAAAGTATATACAACGTCAATAAAACATGGTTTGTAGTATGTTTCGTATTTTTACTTGGAAAGCTTACTCCGAGTTTTGAGAAGTGGTAACTTCATAGATATCGGAATGCTCATTGCGAATTTCAGCTTTGCCATCAAATATTTGCTCCATATTGAAAAAATGTTATGTTAATGGTTATCTTAGCACACAATACAGACAGTAAATATATTACATATATTTTAGCTTTCAAATGATGGAACAAAGTTGACTAATGACAGCTAGTAAAACATTTACATTTACTTTTCAGTAAATTTTACATTTATAACACTTTTTTTTTATTTATCTTGGGCCCATACTTTTTACATCTACTTGAAGAGAGGGACTTTTTACCGGGTGCTGTAATAGATAGGCCAGACCCACAAATTAAATACGACGAGGCACCCCTTCACCTACTATTCTTTTGGAACTACAAACAGGAAGTCCTCCGCCTCCAATTGGTGCTCCAACCATGACCACTAGATTCAGTGCCCAGAAACTTTGCCAAGAGATTAGACCCCCTCTCAAAGTAGATCCTAATATTGTTGTGTGTGTGTGTTTGTTTGTTCCTAATTAGATTTGTATAAGTACCTACTGTTGCTAACGAATTCAAATATATAAACAAATTATTAAATACTACATACATTATTATAGTATTATTTAACGTCATTTCTATCAATAAATGTTTTAAACATGCGATAAATGTAGGTGATTAAAGTGATGGATCACTGTATACACAGTAGTCCACTATCGATTCAGCCCCGACTGACTATGTACATCTTCTGGTACACAGTAAACCATTCGCCATCTTTATAAAAACAATATTATCAATAAACCGTTAGAATTTGTGCTGAAATTGATATGCAAAAAACAAGTTTAATAATTTTCCTTTTTTATAATGTTAAAATTCTTAATTACATTCACGTACGGTGGATTAAACTTTTAGTGGTTCACTGTTTACCATGTCTCCCTACAACCTTTACCTACTCCAACTCCCAAACCAAGTACGTGGTGTAGGAAGATATTCCTTTCTTTACGAGGATACCATACCAGGAACTGTCGAAGGAGACCCGAGTTCTTCAGTACGTGCAGTAGAAAGAATGACAGGAGTGCTCAATAAAACATCTTATCGAATATTGAAAAGATATCAGCTCCAACCCGTACCACGTACTGCGAGTAGAACTTCACTAGACTGGGACTATCAAGCCCGTGTTACTTTTTGCCTAACATACTGTTGCGCCATAGGTCTCGTATAATTTAGAAGATTCGAGAGACGGAGGACGGTGCCATCTAGTGCCTAGTAGCATATAACTATTGATATTGTAATTGCTAGGATCGATGTTTTCAACGCTAAATTACTGCTTCTAGGAGATAGTATTTGTTTCAGAATGGTGTATCGAATACTGGAGATCATTCCAGATATTTCGATAGCCCTATAAAAGCAGAGCGTGTTGGCCGTATTGTTTCAAGATACAGTGGATTAAGATCCAAGCGATTTTCTAGTGCGACTAACGAGTAATTTAGTGAATTATTGTTTCAAAGTTGTTCAGTAACAAATATTGTGTTATTGTGGTAACCAACCGTCTACTTTAATTTAATAAATACTTGGCTCGTGTAATATCATAAAGATACTAGGCAGAGCCACGATTTCTTGACAAAATTTTATGGTCGGAGGAGTCGAGATTTAAACAAGATTACTCACACTCCAAAATAAATCACAAAATCTTTTTAAAATAAACATGTAGACTTATTTAATGCGCCGACTTTGCGCATTAAATAAGAATTTAAAAAAAATACCATGCGAGTTTGGTAAGTAAATTATTTTTAAAACAACCGGTAGTATAGCGGCGGACCAAATAAATTACTTGCCAAACTCGCATGCTATTTTTTTTAAATATATTGTTTGTTTTATATTAACTATCATGGCATGGACTATCACCCGAGTTCAGAGTCATGGGTCAATTTTATACGACTACTCACAATCACCATTAGTTTATTTTATTTAGAATTATTGGATCACACAGTCTTGTCCCATAGGGAATTTTAACCGACAACATTCAGTGTACTTCTACCTGGCACTACCACTCTATCATTTTAATAAAAGCTCAGAAAATCCTGGTCGAAAAAATTTGGATTGTCAGTTAATCCAACAAAGTGTCAGGCAATCGTTATAGGCGGCAAGCGTATACTGAGAAAATTGGATACCACATCTATCTCACCGGTTATTTTTAATGGTTAAAGTTATTCCATTCAGCTCCGCAGTCAAAGATTTGGGTTTCCTTCGACTCAACCCTCGATTAACGAGCTCACGTTACCAGCGTGAGTCCGAAAGTAACCGATAATCTGCGATTGCTGTATCGTCTCAAGAATTTCTTGCCTCCAAAAACTAAAATTACACTTATGCAAACCTTAATAATGCCAATAATCGACTATGGTGATGTATGTTTCTTCGACCTGAATGCAGACCTTAATAAACTAGACCGCCTTCTCAATAACCGCATTCGATTTATTTTCAATCTTCGGATGACCATGTGTCTGCTTTTAGTTCTCAGTTAAAATGATTATCTATTATATACATAGTGCAATAGCTTGCGCTTACCTCACTACTTAATTTCTTAATTCTAAATTTTCACCTTACCTTGCTCCGTACCTTCAGTGCCTATGCTTTAACCACGATAGAAATCTTCGTTCAGTTAATAATCTACTTCTCTCTAGTCCGTCCCATAACTCCAACTTCATGAAAAGTTCGTTCTATGTGCAAGCAGTACTCCTTGGGAATGCGCTCCCGCTCGAAATCAAGAAATCCACAACCCGTTTTGCATTCAAAATGAAAGTACACGAACTCCTTCCAAATTAACTGGCATAACTATCTCATCCATAGCATACCCTATATTCCGGGATTTATAGTGTGTAACGTGATTTATATGTGTATGTATATATGTATGTTTATACTTGTATATGTGATGTGTACTGCTGTGTTTGTATATTTGTAAGTCTAAGTATTGTGTCTATGTTGTTATATATGTGTAATATGAAACCTCTGTGCATCTATCTCACATTTCTACAGCATCCAAAGGTTGACTGGAAGAGAATGCCCTGGGTATTAAGTCCGCCGATGAATAGGTGTAGTGCATAAAGTTTTTCAATAAATAAATAAATAATTTCGTAAGTATGCACAAAATATATCGTAAAATCATTTTAAGAATTTATTTTATATTCTGTTTACCAAACGATCTATTTTAATAAATAATACACAACTTCCGAACTTGGTATAGGGATTTTAAATAAAACATTTTGATTCAGTGATAATCGTGTTTTTTCTTTTAAAATCTGTGAGGCCCATAGTTCACCATTTCAATAACTATCTGAATTTAGATAGTAGGACACTCAGGTATTATCTAACAATTTATTTACAGCCTAATGTCAGTGCTACCTTTTAGGTGTTTTTGCGTGCTTTCAAAATAGTGGAACACTTATAAACGGAACCACATTTTAGCGAACTAGTAAGATGATATTAGTTAAGATAGTTATATAAAATAGTTTCAAACTGGAAAACTTCAGATAATATTTGATTAGTATGTTATTAGTAAGTGTGCATACCAAAGATCGAATGTGGATACAAGATTGTAATGTTATGACTGGTACAAATTCACACACTAAGACATAAGTGTTCAACAAAATAAAAAGTGCACTGTACATTCATAAATATCACTAATAGGACAACTAAGCACTAGATATTAAATAAAACTAAATCATAACTATGACAAATAAAGTAATTTCTTTCTCTTTCAATAAGGGAGCCCTTTAAGTAAACTAGCTGTTACCCGCAACATCGTCTGCGTGAAATTTAACAAAAAAAACAATAGTCTAAGTCACTCCTTATAACATCAGCTATTTATCTGTAAAGTCGATAAGCCGGAACCCACAGGTAAATTGATATATTGATGAGTACAGTATATACTTTCATATGCATCTAGTCAAATTTTAAGTTTTATTTGCTTCGATAGTCGTTATTAAACCCCGTTTTATCTTCAAAAGTTCAATCAAAGTTAAAATATAAAGACTGTATTGAGAGAATAAGTATCTAATAAATGTATGCCATAAATAACAGTGTACCTGCATTTCATATGCGACGCGAAGATAAAATACATCATAATATTAAGGTAACAGCAATTTAACTAAGATACTTAATTTTATACAGAAACTAATACATAGTCAACAAAAGAGTTATAGAAATGTCACTCAAAACAATGAAGCAGGCATGCTTAATATTTATTTTAACAAAATAAAGAGGAAATTTATTTACAAAAGGCGAGCTACACACATTTTATAAAAATGCATTAACACGACCTTAATGGAAGTCGTGTGAGGAAGTCATTTTAATTGAGCCAACATCATTGACACGTGTCAATACAGTCACAAGTAAAAACAGCACCGGTGAACTTTTCTTAATGTACGAGCCTACCAAAGTACTCTGAACAGAACCAAATAGTGGTCATGGTGACCACTATTGGATTCTGTTCAGAGTACTTTCAGACTTACCACTTTTAGAGAGTACTTATTGAAAATAGACCAAGTGTAGCATTGTGACCCACTTTGGAGGCCTATTGTGATGCTTCTACATCATGGGCCTCTCGAAATTATTCATTCAATATTTGATCTGTACTTACAGTACTAAGTACATCGTGGCCTAAAAATTTGCGTGACGAAATGTATTTTACAATACTAAATAAACATTGATACATGATTTCATCTACCACAGGCTGTTAACTTACTTGGATACAATAGAATCCAGAAAAATAAAGCTTGTTCTCTCTGTGCAGCATGCCATAACATACCAATATTATTTCTTACTGTACTAAAATGTATGCAATTTATTACTCACTCGAACACCAAATTTCACTAACTATTAATACAAAACTAACCCTTTGACTACCAATACTCCAAAAATAAACTCACTAATATGTTTACATCACAAAATATAAAATATAATTTGGCTATATAAATAAGAAATATCTGAGGTCACTATTTGCGTTATGTTTAAAGGCTGATTGATACTGGCAGTACATACTTTATTCTTAAATTCTGTAATATAAATATCTGTCTACTAACAAACATATAATAATAGTATATTTATCATTAGCTTACTTTAGATTGTATGGCGGTAGCAAAACAATGACTTCATTGTGGGAGTGTATCTATTACCTATATTGATAAACGTACTTAACTAAGAATTTAAGTCCATATACTATTAATATATACAATCAAGTCGACACAACTCAGCCAGGGTCAATGGTGCCTGGGGTAGTGGTGCCCATTATTACTGTACCTGAAATCAAATAATTCGATTAAGAAAAGTTTGCTAATAGTTAATAAACTTTTAAATGGTCTGTCCGTTGAAGCGTTAAGAAGAATGAGCACTTGGGAGCCAATACTGAAATTCAAAGATGATGCTAGGTGCTTGGCACCTTATCATAATCATAATAAATAAATCTCCTTTCGTTTTTCAATTTCTAATTATTACACAATATTAAAATAGTTTATAATTACCTGTTAAACCGCTTGTACTTATTACTGTTATGTTTATTAAAGTGGTGGTGCGGGCGTCGTTCGCTCCGATACTTAAAATTGCTACCCCAGTGCGCCTTATCTTGCTTTTCCTATTGAAAAAAAAACATGGTAAACATTTTCCTCTTATTTCTCGTTGGAATTTCATGTTAAATATTTATTATTATTACCTGAAACGGATTATAGCCATTTCGACTACTGTTGAACCTGTTGTAGTGGTGAAATTTTTTCACTTTTTTATTACGGCCCCGATCTATTTCATCAGTTGCATCAATTGTTCGTTTACGTTCCTCACGCCGTTCTTCAAATACCTAAAAGTTCAATTCAAATCAGTTTTGATGTACCTTTGTGAGTGCATAGTACCTACTCGTTGTTAGATGATTAGCTTTGGTGGTCGGCTAAAGTATAAGCCTCGGACTGAAATGTTGTCGAACTTAATGATGTCATTCCCGCGTTCAGAGTCCCCTTTGACGCGCCCCCGGCCGCTTTTGATGGGCCACAGCGAAGTTTGAAATTATATGAGTTTTTATTGTGTTATTTGAGTATATTTTAAACGCCTAATAGCATCGAAGCATTTCAGCTATAAAAGTCAAACCTGCAATTGTAATATTTTGTGTTTATAAGAGAATTACAGAGTTAAATTCGTTTGACATGATGCATACCTGTCGTGATAATGCACTGTGAGTTCCGTTCCAGGAATGGACGGGAGCGCCGTAACCGCGGTGCGACACGCCCTGCAGGTGGCGTAATGTATCCAGGGACGATGCAGCGGGGGCGTGAGCGAGCGCAGAGGAGGCAGCGAGAGCGGGCGCGGGTGAAGGCGCGGAAGCGGGTGCGGAGGCTGGCGCTTGCGCGTCTAGAGCGGTTGCAGGCACAGGAGGCGCCATACCTGCCCCGCTTCTATCGCTGAGCGGTGACATGCTACTAACACTCGTATTGGGACTCTGTTCATTTTCTTGACGCTCCTCCTTCTCTTTAACTCTGAAACCACGAATTTCATTAATAACGAATATTTTCAACTTAGAATAAAATTGTCTTCAATGTTGAATATATCCTAAATGTAATTATATCTTCACCAGCCAGAAGTTAACATAAAAACAGACTTACAGAAGCACTCATAGCCCAGTTGCACTGGGTGATTAGGTACAATCACCGAGGGTAAGCTACGACATTGCGGTCAGTACTTGGATGGGTGACCGCTAGTGGCATGTTACCATCAGCGTCTCCGTGATTCAGAGATCACATTAAGCAGTTGAAAAATTGTGAATAAGTATCTTAGGCACAGTGTAAGATAGCTAAACTGCATAGGAACATCGATATTGAATGATGCAAGTAGTTCTGCGATATTTGGTTGTTGGAAAAGAGTGAAATGGATGGAGCTTAACACTCTCATCCCACAAATTGTCATACATTGTTTCATAGCAAAGTCTGTTTCATCATCAACAACCTATAGTGTCCCACTGCTGGGCTCGGGTCTCCTCTCAGGAGAGGGTTAAGGCCATACGTCCCCACGCTGGCCAAGTGCGAGTTGGGGACTGGTATGAGTAATGCAACTGGGAAATTTTATATAAATTCGCTCATTAATTTTTTTTAAATGTACGTGTCGGTCCAAGATGTATATCTGGGCCTACCTCAATCGTGTTCAATTCAAAACAAATAATGTATTATTGAATAATGTGACTCTGTTTCAACGTTTGATTGTTTGTTTCAACAATTTATTTTGAATGTTTTAACACGAATAAATAGTTATTGTGCCATGTAAATATATTTTATATTTTCATATACTCAGCAACATCGTCTATAAAGCTAAGCCGAGGTTTAGATTGGAATTAGAAGGACGACAATTGCTTGTAATTGTATTTTATTATTTGAATGTGATAACCAGCATAATGTAAGCAATCTTCATTTTTTTTCATCGGTCCTTGTTTTTGAATCCATTCAAGAAATTAGAAGTTGCATACAAGCTCCGAGCCCCCTATTTATCACTTTATTAGTAATTCTAAATTTATTTTCGGCCTTTAATAATAATCATTATTATCAACAACTATTATACTTATAAACGATGTACAAATAAAGATCGAGCGGGGTATATTTTAAGGTGACAGTCTGAGTCCCTTACGGTTTTGTCTGGTTTTGAACCCTCTAATTAGAAGGTTCGGGGTTAGGCTATACGTTGCAGAAAGATGATCAAGTTATATCTCACCTGCTGTATATGGAATACTTGAAACTACTTGCCCCCACTAAATTACAAGTGACAGATTTACTAAATGTCACTCAAAACTATAGTAATTCTATCAAAATGGAATTTGGTGTAGACAAATGTGCAATTATGTATGTAAAGTAGGATGTGATTGAGGAATCTGAAGGAGTAGAGCTTTTAGATTCCACAAAACTTCGATCTCTGTCTGCCACCGAAACCTACAAGTATTTAGGTTTTTCACAGTCCTTAGGAATACGGAAATCTATTAAGAAACAAACGTTGCAGGAACACTTCTTTGGCCACCTGAATAAAGTACTAAAAAGTCTTTCACCGGGGGGTAACAAGGTGCGAGCCTACAATGGATGGGTCATGCAGATTTTGATGTATTCCTTTGGTGTACTTAGATGGACTCAGACCGAATTAGATGCCCTTGATAGGAGAGTCCGTACATTGCTGACTGCATTTCGAATGCACCACTCACGTTCATCGGTTATGAGATTGTATATCCCGCGAAAGTGTGGGGGTCGAGGACTATTGAATATCAAGACCCTACACAATCGCGATATATACAATCATAGAGATTATTTTCTACGTACTGATGTGGGAGTGCATCGCAGTGTGGTTGCAGTGGATACTGGGTTCACTCCACTAGCTCTGGCTAAAGAGAATTGGTGCAAACCAGAAGTACTTAGTACCAATGATCTCAGAGAAGTATTGAAGGGCAAGGAACTCCATGGCCAGTTTTATCGGACTCTTAATGGGCCCGATATAGACTTTAATGCATCGACCTCCTGGCTACGGTATGGTGATCTCTTCGGAGAAACCGAAGGTTTTGTCTGTGCGGTTATGGACGAAATCATCATGACGAATAACTATAAGAGGTATATCCTAAAGGATGGTATGGTTGACATCTGTCGGACATGTCACCTGTTGTTCCGGAGAATCTATTAAGCATATTATTTCTGGTTGTTCGCGTCTTGCTAATACATCTTAAATACGTACTTATGAATTCAGAGGTGCCATATTACAGGAATATGCCCGACCCAGTTCTGGACAATGAGCATGCTACGTCGCTTGCGGTATTCCCGGAGCAATACGACCTTCAAACCTTTAAGAAAAGAGCGTACTCCTTCTTAAAAGGCCGGCAACGCACTTGTGACGCCTCTGGTGTTGCGGGTGTCCATGGGCGGCGGTAATCGGTTACCATCAGGCGATACGTCTGCTCGTTTGCCTCGTATCACATAAAAAAAAATTGGCATCAATCTATTATCACAGGCAGGGCTTTTGCTGCTAATAAGACATTGTGGTGATAGATCGATTAGAGCGCCGCGCAATGATTGTCGACATCACCTTTCCTCATGACGAGCCTCTCGGAAAGTCAAAGAAGAAAAACAAATGAAATATCTCACGAGATTTTCAATATGTGGAAAGTAGATTCGGTGATCATTATTTCGATAGTTGTGTCTGTTCACATAATGATAGCAGAGAGCCTCGACCAACACCTCAAGAGGCTCACGTTAGATGGCTGGATCAAGGCTCTGATGCAGAAGACATTCCTTCTTGACACGGCTCGTATTGTCAGGAGGTTCCTTTCTTTGGAGCCCTAACCACCGGTTTCTTGGTCCCTGTACCCGAAGTCGGTGGTCTACAATTTTTTATATTTTTAAATATATATTATTGTTAATTTTTTATGGATTTAAAAATGTATCAAATATGTATATATAAATGTAATAAAGAGAATAATAATAATAATAAAAGATTTATAAAATTCTAACAGCTTGTTTAAGTCAAACAATTTATGCACATTTGTCGGAGAATGATGTTCTTGCCGAACAACAGAAAGGCTGTAGAAAAAATAGCCAAGGATGTAAGGAGCAACTCACAATAGACGCAATAACTATTAACGAAGCGTACCGTAAGAAATTAAATATACACACTATGTTCATAGAT